>JACGAQ010000067.1:0-453799 GCA_014119065.1 Orius insidiosus | reverse complement strand
AAGCTCCCCTGCTGTGTTTGAGGTCCAAAGTTAAGGGGTGGGTGGGCTCAATCTAGCCCGGATTTATGTGGCACCGGCTCTTTCCGCCCTTGTGTCAATAAAATGACACCCAGGGACAAAGTTTAAATCTTCAAGGGATCGAAAAGGGGGAAAGGCTGTATTTTTACTTAAAAGTATATACACACGGTTCCGGAAGATAAGGCGTAATGTATGGACCACATTTTCTAAAGTCACCTTAACCCCTTGGGAAGAAACTACCCTTGAATAAAATTACCGTAACATTCGCCTCTTTTTTTACGACGCCCTTTTAATATTTTTACTTTTAAACATGCCGAAAATCGTTATAAGGTAAATAAATATCGCAGGAAAATTTTGATTCGGTTTCTTTGTGGGTGAGTGATCAATGACTCGAAATGTCGTTCTACTCGATCATGCATGAATTTATCGCTCCTCTACATCCTTCTGGCGGCCGACAAACTATCTATACGATACATTTTATGGCTTTTTTGCCTGAAAAACCCACTTTCTTCTGACCCTTAGGTAGAAAACCACTTTTCAATGGATTTCCACGATATAAGAACCCTTTTTATCAGGTTTTCGGCCCTTTTTGTCCTGAGCTATAGACCAACTTTCTCGCGGCCATAAAACTTTTTTTTTACGGTATTCTTGGTTGTTTTTGTTGGCTTTTCGACCCGAAAAACGCCTTTTAATGGATTTATGGAATTTTCTACGCGTTTTAAGAATCTAAAAAACCCTTTTTATCGGATTTTGTGCCCAGAAACCCCCTCTAACCGGAGTTTTGGACGTTTTTGTTAGATTTTAGGCCAAGAAACCCTGTTGTCTTATTGGTGAGCATTTTCTACGCTCTTCCAGGGGAAGAAAAACTTTATTCTGACTTTTAGGTCCTAGAAACCTTTTGAATGGATTTCCACGATATAAGAACCCTTTTTATCGGATTTTCGGCCCTTGTTGTCCTGCGCTGGACACCAATTTTCTCGCGGCCAGAAAACTTGTTTTTCACAGTATTTTTGGTTGTTTATGTTGGTTTTTCGACTGAAAAACCCTCTGTCAATTGATTTATGGGACTTTATTCGCGTCTGAAGAAGCTAAAAAACCCATTTTTCGGATTTTCGGCCCATTTTGTCCTGATCTGTTGACCAACTTGCCAGAAAACTTGTTTTTATTGAACTTTTGGTTGTTTTTGTTGGTTTTTTGACTAAAAAACCCTTTTTCGATTGATTTATGGGATTTTTCTTCGCGTTTTAAGAAGCTAAAAACCATTTTATCGGATTTTATGCCCAGAAACCCCCTTTATCGTTTTTAACGAATTTTAGGCCAACAAACTGCTACCTTAGGCATTTTCTACGCGAAAAAAATTTTTATGCAAATTTTAGGTCCAAGAAACCACTTTTTAACGGATTTCTATGATATGAGAACTCTTTTCACCGGATTTTCGGCCCTTTCTGACGGTAGCTGGAGACTGAAATTTTTTCGTGGCCAGAAAATCGTTTTTTTATTGGATTTTTGGTCGTTTTTGTCGATTTTTTTGAATGAGAAACCCCTTTTAAATGGATTTATAGGATTTTCTTCGCCTTACTAGGAGCTAAACCTGTTTATCGGATTTTCTGCCCAGAAAACCCTCCTTTATCTGGGTTTTGAACGTTTTTATCGGATTTTCTGCCCAGAAACCCTCCTTTATCTGGGTTTTTGAACGTTTTTATCGGATTTTTTGCCCAGAAAACCCTCCTTTATCTGGGTTTTTGAACGTTTTTATCGGATTTTCTGCCCAGAAACCCTCCTTTCTGGTTTTTGAACGTTTTTATCGGATTTTCTGCCCAGAAAACCCTCCTTTATCTGGGTTTTTGAACGTTTTTATCGGATTTTCTGCCCAGAAAACCCTCTTTATCTGGGTTTTTGAACGTCTTATCGGATTTTCTGCCCAGAAAACCCTCCTTTATCTGGGTTTTTGAACGTTTTTATCGGATTTTCTGCCCAGAAAACCCTCCTTTATCTGGGTTTTTGAACGTTTTTATCGGATTTTCTGCCCAGAAAACCCTCCTTTATCTGGGTTTTTGAACGTTTTTATCGGATTTTCTGCCCAGAAACCCTCCTTTATCTGGGTTTTTGAACGTTTTTATCGGATTTTCTGCCCAGAAAACCCTCCTTTATCTGGGTTTTTGAACGTTTTTATCGGATTTTATAGGCCGAGATACCCTGTTACCTTATTGTTTGGCATTTTATATCATCCAGCCGAGCAAAAACGAAGGAAAACCGTTTCTACCGGATTTTCGGCCCCTTCTGTATATTAGCTGAAGACCAAAATTTTTTCATGGGCAAAACGCCTTTTTTCACTAAAATTTTGGCCATTCTCGTCTTCTTTTTTGGCCTATAAACCATTTAAAACCTACTTTTTTTTAACTTTCTTAAATTTGAAATTTAACTTAGCCAAAAGAAGATGATGGGAAAATTACTCTCTAAGCGCCCTTAAATCCTTTTTAAAATTAAAATAAATTTAAGACCGATAGAATTAGGGCTAAAAAAAAAAAGTTTTGAAAACATCCCGGGTCAATATTGATTTTCGAGATTACCTACCAAAATGGTATTCTGTCAATGTTTATTCTATATCGTACAAAAGGTCCCCCACCCTTTCGATCCCGTGTTTTTTCTCATCGCGCTACATAACGAGGTATAAAAAAACAAACATACGTTATTCCCCGACAATATTTGACACCGCCCTGTCATATAGGAAACGACACCTCCGAAACAAGAAAACCCACTCCGAAAAACAACGTTTAAAAAAAACGCGATCAAGACACGACCCTTAAAAATAATAACATTTTCAACTTTTATCACAGGAGATCGGTACAAGTAGGTACAAGCTACTGTACCGCCATAGGCCCCCATGCAAATGAACCAGACAGATCTTATCTCGTCTCCTTTATCGGAAGACGTAGAGGGAAAAAAAACCGCACGACTCTTTAATAAAAAAAAATTTCCGATTATGATTTATAACCCTTAAATGGATATAATAAATTTAAAAAGCCTCTTTTTTTTCGTCTAATGGGGACCATAAACAATAATAAAGTCTGAGGGCAATATTACCAAGGGTTAATGCACTAAACAGTTGTTATCGATTAGCCACACTGTCAAAACGTGATAAATAACATTTTTAAAAGACTTTTCTGTACTTATTTTCTAACTCAAAATGACCCAGTAATTAAACTTAGCATCAAAAATGTCATTTCTACTAATATTATTTTTAAAAAATTAGCGTTAATTTTGTTTAATGATTTATCATGTGGTCGATGTAATTTCGGTGGAAGAAAAAATATTTTACGAAGCATGCAAACGGACTATTAGCACTAATAGAACAGGAAATGTGGTCTCTCCAGCCTTTACGATATGAAAAAAACTGATTTTGACGACTTATTTTAACAAAAAATATGTAATCACCTTAGCCAAATCTAAATATCCAGCTGATCCAAAATTTACCATCTGAGCATCTTTTAACTTCCTTAAAGAAGTTATTGTGATACCCTCCACGTGGGGTTTTTGTGGAAGGGTCTTCCAGACGCTGGAGGGTCAAATCGAAAATTGATCTTTACCGATCTTAACTGTCTGTGGTGCCGGCCGTCCGTAGCATTTTTTCCGGAACATTTAACGGCCACAGTTTTCACCGGATTTTCATCAAAATTTTCTTTAGTCGGTGAACAAGAAACTAACGAGGGCGATTTTTGAATTTCGAAAAAATGGCGGAGATATGTCTGTTTGAAATTTTAAAAAATTCGCTCCGATTTTCACCAAATTTTCACCAATTACTCCTTATATTTTTTAAGAATTTTTGGTGTAAAAAAAATTGCCACTTTTTAATTATTTTTTAGTAGGGAGAAATTTCACACTTCTACCCATTACGAGAGGCACATCCCTAGGCCAAAGAGCCCATTATTTCTACTTTGACACTTAAAAAAATTTTCGAAAAAAAGAACTTAAAAAATTTTAAAAAAAAAAAAGGAAAACCCGGAAAATTCTTGGAAAAAAACTTAGAAAATTTTTCAAAAATGAAAAAAAAATAAAATTTTACGAAATTTCTTTAGTTATTTTGGGTTTTCTGAAGCGTTAATTCATTAGTCATTAAGTCTGAATATAAAAAGGAGGACGTACAAGAAAAGCTTCACCGGGAGCAACGACCAGTCAAGTAGAGCCGGCCGGACTCGTAAATACATACAATTACATCCCGTGCTAGGGATTACGCCATACCCTCCCGATACCTAACATTACACTGAAGATTATCTTACTTTTTTCCTTGAGACCCCCCTACATAAGAAAATTTAAAATCCACTAATTTGAATTTTTCTTTTTGTTTCAGGTAAGTTGGAGATTGGCTGAGTATAAAATTTTTAAAGAAAATGTTATTTCCCTTGAATCTAGAATCATAGCACGCGTAGACCCCCTTTTCAGTAATAGCGTTACGTCTTTCATTTCCTTCCTTCAGCAGTTTTTTTCTCTTTCCCTTTTGGCACAGCGACCAGATAATCCGTAATTGGATTGTATTCTCTTTCGCAGAGGGCGACACTTCCGCCTCTACGCTCAAAAGGAGGAAAGCGGAGAAAAAAAGAAAACATCATAGGGGGAAATCCAGTGGAAAGGCTTAACGCCGAACGCTTACCAAGTCTACCCTCACCCCCTTCACTTCGCTTTTCCCTTTTAACCACTCCGTACTTAAAAATATGAAAAGAAACATTTTAAATACATAGGCGTAAAACGAGTTTTTTAAAAACATCAAACGAATGTTATTAACAAAAAATTGAAGTCGTTTTATCGACAAGTTTGAACTCAATTTCTTTTAATTTGAGGTTTATCCTTGTTTCTACTAAATCGTTTAAAAGTAGGGCAGAAATTTGGAATAAAAAAATGTCCTTTCCTTCTCTCTAAATGCCACTTCATTAGCCGAAAACCTGTTGGTTTCGACAGAGCCGGTTGATTGCGATTGACAAGATAGAAATCGAGAGAATATATTTTTTTATTACAAATAATTGCGTCATATTCGCCCTATTTTTAAAAGCGTGCGAAATAGGCCTTTCTCATTAAAACGTTTTCCTTAATTAAAAATCTTCATTGTAAATTGACAAACTTTAAAATATTACGAGGAAAAAAAAATGCAATAACTTTTGTTTTAAGATTCAGAAAACAGGTTACCAAGGGTAGAAAAGAGGTCGTAAAAATGTCACTGGCGATGACTTGTTGAAAATATTTTAATTTGACCATGACAACCGAAAAAAAAGGGGAAAAAATGTCAAAATAAATCGTCCTCTAATGAAAGCTCGACGGTATATTTAATAAATTTTAAAACATTTTTTTTTTTCTTCTTTTGATATCGAGAGAAACGGAGGTCGAAACCGGGGAGTATTTAGTGTCATATTAGCGTCTCCGGTCATTTATTTCTTAAGGTCGCCTTGAAAATCCAATTTAAATATACCGGATTCCAGGATGTTCGGAATTCCCGTAAAATACTACGAGAAGGATTTCAATTAAGCCGAACTTTTTTTTTCTCTCCTTGGTGTCTTATAAACCCATAGCTTAAAATAGAAATTTTTATGGCCTATCGAACGTCAATTTTGATTTCTTTTCTATGCTTCATTTTGAGTTCAGCGAATTTTTTAAGTTTTTATCGATTTTAGTTTACGTTTTTACCACTTTGACGGCGTTTTTAGTGGCTTCTGCCAAGATTTCTGGGTATAATCAACGTTTTTGATCAGAAGTTAACATCTTAAAGGGAAAGTTTTCACTTTTTGTCGATCTCTAAAGCGTATTTTAAAGACGTTGTTGACGATTTTACAGACTTTTTAGTAGGTACTTCAATTTTGAATGAAATATTAATATTAAAATTAGAATATAATGCTATCTCTTCTGTTTGAATCTTATCATGTGTTCTTGACGATTTCCTTATTCAAATGGCTTTCTTAGTTCGAGGAGTGGCAATTTGCTTGTTCTTAGGACAAAAGACTTCGGGGGAAAAAAAAAAGAAGAAGAAGACGAAGGGAAGGCTTAGATAGGATTTGACCCCCTTTGTACTTGGGAATGAAACAGTCCCCCTTCATTCTTTGTCTTTTTACTTCTTAAGCCTCTGACGTCTTATCTTCTAATTGTCCCTCCCCAAGGTCGACTTATCTAAGACTTATCTGCCCTTACGCGCCGTCTGTCGTGAAGATAAAATCCCCTTTTTAAAAAAACTACTAGGGGATTTGATTGAAAAAAGTTTAAAAGGCTATTTTGTAAAAATGTGTATCATTTTGCCCCAACGAAATAATCAAGGATAAGTGATTTATAGGCCCCTCCATAAATAACGATGGGCCAATGAATAAATTATCTTTTTCTCCCCTCTACCTGGGTTCCATTTCAATATTCTTCGTTTTTATATTGAGACGTTAAAAGGGGAAAGTGTTTGGATAAAAATACCGTTTTTTTAGGGCAGATGGGGTCTCCTGTGCCAAAGAAGGGTGTAGGGAAAAAAAAGGTAATGACGTGAGGGACCTTATGGAAGATAGGAACTAACCCATGATTACGTTTTTTGTATATTTTTTCACTTCCCTTTGTCTAAAATGTTTCCGGAATTTTTTTTAAATAAAAAAAGCCGTTTACCACTGGACGTTGTGGGTTAAAAACATACCTGAAAAAGTTTTTACGGATTAGAGGGCGCCCGTAAGTTTTGCCATTAGAGAGGGGTGAGACAAGAGAGAGGGAGAAAAATATGATTTCAATGTTTTTTAACCTGATTTCTCACTCACCCCTCTCAAATAGCAAAACTTACGCCTGCCTTACTTATAATTTCTACTTTACTTATCGATTTTGAATCTGCAAAGTCTGGCAAAAGTTTAAGGGAGATCGTTAAAAAGTGGTTTTATGAAAAAAGTTAAATTTAAACCGCGTTAATTTAAATCAAAGAATTTGATGGTGTTTTTTAAAATGCGTTTTGATATACAGGGTGCCCCCAGCAGAACCTAATCCGCTATTTCATATGAGAACCCCTATTTTTTATTTCAAATTCGTAATCCACGCAAAATTTCAAGTTGATTTGACTATTCATATGATAAATTTTAAACCATCTATCTAAATTCAACATCAAAAATTAAATTATTCCTCTCATAAAAAAAGCTGCAATTTGGCCCTTTATTCGCAATTTCAAAATTTTGTAAAACTTTAAAAATATCAAATTTTAGCGTTTTTCGCGCTAAAATCCGGTCAAATTATCTTTGACCATTTTTGATAACTATAAATAATGCCAATTTTTAGCGTTTTTCGCGCTAAAATTCGTTAAAATCGACCTAAGAGACTCATTTTTTATGTCCGAAGATCCCAATTTTCACAAATTCAAGCAAAAATGAGTCTCTTAGGGCGATTTTAACGAATTTTAGCGCGAAAAACGCTAAAATTTGATATTTTTTAAAGTTGTCAACAATTTTCAATTTTCGAATAAAGGGCCAAATTGCAGATTTTTTTTATGAGAGGAATAAATTAATTTTAATATAAAATTTTGATCATTTTTGAACGAGCTTCCATTTTTTCCACTCTACTTTGAAAATTACTACTAATTTTTCGTCCACCTTAGCTTTGAAAAAAAAAATCGGATCATTAACTCAAAAAATAACACCATCCTTCATTATTACATCTGTTAACAATTTACATTTTCTTCCCCCTCGTTTTCTGTGGTTTCGGTAGGGCGGTGAGAGGGTTGAAAAAAAAGGTCCAAAAAGGGAGAGTAAAAATTGTCGGCCGCTAATGGCGCTTTGTGAGAGTTATTGGTCCGTACAAAGACCCTTGACAATAAAAAAAAAATCCCCCCTCCCGCGTTTTCCCTTCAACTCCCGCCATCACCTCCCGACCGACCTTTTCAAGCCCTTAACCAACTTCCTTCACTTTTACGCTCCTTTCGCCACCGAAGAATCCTCACATAAAAAAAGTTAATTAAATTTTTTTAACTCGGACATCCACCGTTATTTTTCCTAGAAATCAAATAAAGATAATGAATAAGCCTTTTTACATGGTCTCTACTCCTCGGCCTTTAAATTGGCTTTAATTAGGAATTCAACTTCTCACAAAAGACCGCCCCGATATTAATTTACCCTTATTATAAAACATTCAAAATTAATTTGACCTTAATCATTAGCTTCAAAACATAATTTTACAAAAAGCATTTTAATCAAAGTAAAAAACCATTTTTAAAATAAACCCATTTTTGTATATCTTCGGCTTAAAAAAAAAGTCATAAAAAAAGTTTGCTTATTTTTTAAGGCAGAGTTCTTCAAACGTCAGTCAGTTTTATGTTCATCGGGTTTCCATGTCGAGACCACACACGCCCTTTTGGCAAGAAGCCCCTCGTTAACTTTTCCCACCTGACATAATCAATTCTGGTGTGTAAAAAAAATTTATGTATTTGATACTCTGCTCATATTTCACTCAAAACGAGAATCTTATCCAGAATAATTAATTTAAAAAAGTTTTTTTTTTCAATTGGATGCTTTCCAAGATATGAAATTTTTTTTTGTTTTAAATATTTGAGATTCAACAAGTCAAATACAATAAGGAGATACTAAAAGGGGGTTTTGAATATTGGCATAAAGCCACCGTTGAAGGAAATGTTGGTTTGTTGTCTTTAATATCCTCTTTCGGTCGTATAAAAGCCCCCTTTTCTCCAACTCCCGCGTAAGTCGTTTACAAAAGACAACGGCGAAACGATTCTGTTAATTAATTAGTCTAATTAATTAGTTAAAAATAAAGAAAGTAGTGGAGGGAATCGTGAACCCCGCCCAGAACACGATCAAAGCATAAAACCAAATAGCCCAGGTTACACGTGACCAGAAGGGAATCGATTATTGCCCTATTATTATCGAGAAAACAAATTATCGATGTTAATTGTTATTATGTCAAAAAAACATTTTTTTCTTTTTATTTCAAGGTATGAAAAAAACGGATAAAACGGCTCGATTGCCCTCGATAAAAATGTCTTATTTGTCACGGTAGAACGAAAACCGTTTTTCCGCTATTTCCTTCAGCCTCTTTCACCTCGGGAAAAAGAAACGTGAAATCTTTAGTCCGAAAATTCCTTTTTCATTTTAAATTCAAAAGGATTAACCTCAAAACATAAAAAAATTACCTCCAACTGGGATTTGAACACATGACCTCAAGCACAACTTGTACTTCTGAGAAAGTTTATAAAAATAATTTAAAATTGTTGAAATATTGATCTAGAAAACGATCGATTGCCAACATAGAATTGCATAATAGGAAAAGACATATTACAGGGACACTTATATAAAAATAGCGATCGAACGACTTTTAGAAGGCCTATTTAATAACCAGAAAGAAAGTTCGTCGCCCTTTACGATTGAATAACTGAATTACCAAACAATAATTCTTTTCCATTCATGATATTCAGTTATCGACGTCTATTTTTCATATTTTGGAAGGTAAAAATGTCACTTCTTAAAGTTAAAAATCATCGTAAATAAGTTGGGAAAAAAGCGGTCTGTAGGGAGGGGGAAGTATTAAAGAGGGAAGTATAACGCAGGGGGAAGTATTAAATAGGGGAAGTATAACGGAGGGGGAAGTATTAAAGAGGGGAAGTATAACGGAGGGGGAACTATATCGCAGGGGGAAGTATTAAATAGGGGAAGTATAACGCAGGGGGAAGTATTAAATACGGGAAGTATAACGGAGGGGGAAGTATTAAAGAGGGGAATTATAACGGAGGGGGAACTATATCGCAGGGGGAAGTATTAAATAGGGGAAGTATAACGCAGGGGGAAGTATTAAATAGGGGAAGTATAACGCAGGGGGAAGTATTAAATAGGGGAAGTATAACGCAGGGGGAAGTATTAAATAGGGGAAGTACAACGGAGGGGGAAGTATTAAAGAGGGGAAAAATAAAGGAGGGGGAAGTATTAAAGAGGGGAAAAATAACGGAGGGGGAAGTATAACGGAGGGGGAACTATATCGCAGGGGGAAGTATTAAATAGGGGAAGTATATCGCAGGGGGAAGTATTAAATAGGGGAAGTATAACGCAGGGGGAAGTATTAAATAGGGGAAGTATAACGCAGGGGGAAGTATTAAATAGGGGAAGTATAACGCAGGGGGAAGTATTAAATAGGGGAAGTACAACGGAGGGGGAAGTATTAAAGAGGGGAAAAATAAAGGAGGGGGAAGTATTAAAGAGGGGAAAATAACGGAGGGGGAAGTATAACGGAGGGGGAACTATATCGCAGGGGGAAGTATTAAATAGGGGAAGTATAACGCAGGGGGAAGTATTAAATACGGGAAGTATAACGCAGGGGGAAGTATTAAATAGGGGAAGTATAACGCAGGGGGAAGTATTAAATAGGGGAAGTATAACGCAGGGGGAAGTATTAAATAGGGGAAGTATAACGCAGGGGGGAGTATTAAATAGGGGAAGTATAACGCAGGGGGGAAGTATTAAATAGGGGAAGTATAACGCAGGGGGAAGTATTAAATAGGGGAAGTATAACGCAGGGGGAAGTATTAAATAGGGGAAGTATAACGCAGGGGGAAGTATTAAATAGGGGAAGTATAACGCAGGGGGAAGTATTAAATAGGGGAAGTACAACGGAGGGGGAAGTATTAAAGAGGGGAAAAATAACGGAGGGGGAAGTATTAAAGAGGGGAAAAATAACGGAGGGGGAAGTATAACGGAGGTGAAGTACAAAGGAGGGAGTAGTATAAACGAGGGGAAGTATAAACGAGGGGAAGTACAAATGAGGGAGAACTATAAATGAAGGGAAGTATAATGGAGGGGAAGTTTTTAAGTATCATGGTAGAAATAATGGTATTTTTGCCCAATAGAGGTCCCTCTCTTAGTGGGTGGAAGTATGAAATTTCTCCCTAAAATAATAATTAATGTAAAAAAATGATAATTTTTTTTATACCAAAAATTTGTAAAAAAAATATAAGGAGTAATTGGTGAAAATTTAGTGAAAATCGGCCGCAGCGAATTTTTTAATATTTCAAACAGACATAATATCTCCGCTATTCTTTTGAAATTGATACATCGCCCTCGTTAGTTTCTTGTTCACCGACTGAAGAAAATGTGGTGAAAATTGGTTGAAAACGTGGAGGGTATCACAATAGCTTCTTTATAAAAGTTAAACCGCGCACTACGAAATGAGCTCCTATTGTGGAAGACAAAAAATTCAACTTTTTTGTTTTGTCGACTGGCCTTGTACCTAAAGGAGGGAAAAGCTTTGGCAACGTAAAAGGGACAGGAATGAATTTAAATTGTCCTGCGGTCTGACCACAGCTATGCGGGGTCCCCTCCCTTCTCACCGTCCTAATACGTTTTCTCACTTTTTTCTCTCTGTTTACAGTTCACGACCGAAAGCAATTCGGAGAAGGGATGCCCCCAAGGTTCCGACTGCTCTATGGTAAGTTTTTTTTCTATTAAAAATCAGTGTGAAAAATATTGATAATGGCCTATTGTTTTTTCCACATTTGTATCGAGATCACGTTCAGGAATAAATTTTCGCCTCTAATCAATTTCTTTTTGTTTACTTGATGTTTCTATTCAGAATAAAACAAACAGCAGGTGTAGATGTAATAAATCATTTTAGTCTTGTCTAGGTTTGAGTAGGGTCGACAAGGTTTCACAAAACATCTAGTGTTTTATCTATTTGAAAGTTTATAGCGATGTCGTTTATCTTATGGGGTACCAGGAGGTTTCAGAGCATTTTTTAATATCATGGAGGCCTAGATCCAAATGACCTTGATGGACGTCTCGCTTTAACTCGCTCTTTTGACTTATAAAGTGTAGATGTTTTGTAAAACTTCTTAAGCAATTAAGGTTAAAAAAAAGGGTCTAAATTCGTCACGCTATAAAAAGAAAAAAAAATGAAAATAAAAAAAGAGTCGTGTTTCTCCTTTTGTGAGGACGATCTCGTAAATAATTCGGAATCGATTCTCTATTCCCCCGACTAGGGATTTTAATAGCGAAGGCTGTTCATTTGTGTCCGGAGAGTGAATGGGGCGAAATAAATATCGCTCGGACCTCTAGGCCGGGGAGGGTTGATATATCGCGGACCAGTGTTGAGGCAGATGTTGTCCCGGGCGTACAATAGAAGGTTGCCGGGAAGGGGACAACGCG
Organism: Orius insidiosus; assembly: GCA_014119065.1. Lineage (NCBI taxonomy): Eukaryota > Metazoa > Arthropoda > Insecta > Hemiptera > Anthocoridae > Orius > Orius insidiosus. Next base: position 441,650 of record JACGAQ010000067.1, on the reverse strand, counting down.
TTGACAGAGGCTACTTCTGTCTAGCCTCCCTTGTTTTTCCACAAATACCTCAAGATTACAAAAAATTTTTTAAACCTATTTAATGTCTTGTCTCAAATTGGGCTGTAGAAAAAAAGAATTTTTTTTTCAAGTGCTGTAGACGAGCTGAGAAAATTGTCCCTTAATGAACCCCTCGTCGACTGACTTAATTATAAAGCAATTCAACCGACGGCCGCCCGAATTAAAATTGTTCCTTTTTTTACCTCCTTTTAAACCCGAAATCATGTAATTCTTTCGCCTAGAAAATCGTCTAAAACATTTTTTTGAAATCTTAAAATTAAGACAAAAACAACTCTCAGCCTACAAAAACCGGATTTCGCGTTATTAAAGCTTAAAAGGAACATATCAGAAAAGTGGCCTGACTGCATCCCTCAGAAACCCAATTGGTGTTTATACACCAAAAAAGTTAATAAACACCGGTATAAAGGAGTTAAACGCCAGACCGGCGGATAAAACGTGTTTTTCTAGACCAGAAAACACCTTATATAAACCATTAAAAGGAAAAAATCAGAAAAGTGGCCTGTCTGCATCCCTCAGAAGCCCGATTGGTGTTTATACACCAAAAAAGGGAAAAAACCCCGGTAAAAAGGAGTTAAACGCCCGATTGGCGGATAAAACGTGTTTTTATAGACCAGAAAACACCTTATATAAACCATTAAAAGGAAAAAATCAGAAAAGTGGCCTGTCTGCATCCCTCAGAAGCCCAATTGGTGTTTATACACCAAAAAAGGGGATAAACTCCGGTAAAAAGGAGTTAAACGCCCGACCGGCGGATAAAACGTGTTTTTCTAGACCTTATATAAACCATTAAAAGTAAAAAATCAGAAAAGTGGCCTGTCTGCATCCCTCAGTAGCCCAATTGGTGTTTATACACCAAAAAAAGGGAATAAACTCCGGTAAAAAGGAGTTAAACGCCCGACCGGCGGATAAAATGTGTTTTTCTAGACCAGAAAACACCTTATGTATGTAATCTACAACTATTTTTTTCTTAATTCCCAAATCGTCCTCTTGGCTAAAAGCCTCCGCAGGTGCGGGAGCGTATACCTGTCGACATAATGCGGCTCGGCATAATGCATTGGACATAAAATAGCAGAAATCGCGAGTTACCGTTCACCATAAAAAATATGCAACTCAACATGAAGAAAATAGTCGAAACCGTTCACCATAATGCATTTGAACATCTCACCATAAAGAAGAGATTTAACAATGACATAAAATTTGTCGTTTCAACGCAGTTGAACATAAAGGAAACTTTCATTTTAAGGAACTTGTCATTTCGCCATAAATCTTTTTCTGTCGTTAGGGCATAATACATTTCACCATAAACTAGGGACAGCCAAACATTTCATTGCATTACGCCGAAACCCATTATGGCGAACTGCAGATTTTTTATGTTCAACTGCTTTTTGGTGAAATGCGTTATGTTGAACGGTGTTCCAGCGGCCACCTTTGTTGATTCGCTATAAGTATAACTTTGAAAGCTGTTAAATAAGAACCAATATTTTTTCCTTATATTTATAATTAGGTTTACGTAAAAGAATGTTTTAATTATAGAAAGTGTTTAATAAGCTTCTCGGAGGCTTTCCCGTCATATTTCTCGCCCCAGAAAACGAAAAAAAAAAAAGAAGAAAAAAATTAAAACCGTCTAATGAGTAATGAGTTTTAATTCCAGAGGGTAAACACAAAAAATAATTTAACCGGATCTTTAAAAGGAGATTTTTTATTATTTTGAGTTGAAAATCCGTACGTTGGGAACAAAAAAGGGCCCCCAAGATAATTCATTTCGGAGTCAAGCAGGTTATCCAGGACGCCAGTTCCTATGCTAATCGCGTTCTACCAAACAAGGCGATCGCCCCTCCCGCCCGAACTCCCTTTCTTACCGACATCTCTTTTCACATGCGAGAGGGAAAAAAGGTGAGATGGGAAGAGGAGCTTTTTTTTTTACGACTCCTCGCTTCTCAACAAAACATAAAAAAAATGCCATAAAGGGGATTAGGATTATTTTTGGGGATTTATAACGTGTTAAAAATTCGAATTGTGTACTCTGTATATTGAAATAGGTTGATTTTTTATTTTTTTTTACATCCGAGATTGGAGGCTTTAAAATAGGATTAAGCTTTTTAAGAGCGAAACGCGTTACAAATTTTTATTACCGCTTTTTCCTTTTATAATTTTTTTTATGACCAATATCTATTTTCTGTTGATTTTTATAAGTGCCTAATAAACTACAAAAATAATAAAAAAAACATTGTTGAAAAATTATTTGGCGTAATTACCTGGTACTTGGTGATCCTTTTATTGTTTTTAGTGTTGAAAACTGGCGCAAAAAAGTTCAGTTTATCCCCACAGGTCTTTTTATCATTTTGAAACGTCAGTCTAAGCTAATGGGGCCTCTGGTTAGGTCTGTAAATTGAATGTTTTCCCATAAATTATTCATAGCAACAAGGGGTCGTTATAGGCTTACCTTACTATTAAAATCCTTCCCCCGTTTACTTTTCGAAATATCAGATCCATTAACGAAATAAAGAAAGGTAATGAAAAATCGATATGGATTTCTTATGAATATTATAATTGAGACGAAAAAAAAAAAATAAATAAAAGTTTGGGCGGTCCTGGAGTCATGACCTTGCACGAGTATCGATCTTCGAGGAGTCTCCTTCTCCCGGACCACGTGGGGAGGGAACGAAATTTTGAGACTAAAGTAATTATCTTTTTTTATATTCTATCGCTAAATCCTCTTCTATTTCTATATTTCAAACGTTCAATCAGTGTTTTGGAGTTTTTCATCCGTATTAAACCATCGACCGCAAACAAGCCGTCTAAAACATAACTAAGTCTAGCTTTACCGCAACACTTCCGCATTTTCCACTCTCTGAATGTATTTTATTCATATTCAAAAACATGACAACAAAAACTAATAAGTATTCGTGACAAAAAGTCATTATACCTCACTGATTATAACTGCAAGAAAAAATAAGAACTCAAAACATATAAAAAGTGTTTAAAGTTTTAATAGGTAGACGAAAGAGGAGGTTTCTATGAGGGTTTCTTTTGAAATGTGTTTGTGACGTCACTTAGAACAGTGTTGCCGGTGAAGTCTTCTGGTTTCCTCTTTGGGTTCTGTTAAAACAGTGACTTGTTTGTGACGTCACTTAAGACAGTGTTTTCTTCAGGTTTCCTCTAAAAATTGTGTTTCTCGGCCTAAAGACCTCAGAAAACGCCTAAAAGAAGGTTTAACTCCTAAAGACCGTAATAGACGTGCGAATAACAAGTTAAAAAGGTGTTTTACGGGCAATTGGCCTTGAAAAACGCCATAAAGCCAGGTTAACAAGGTGTTTCTCAATCTGTAAACTATTCTAAAAATTGTGTTTCGGCCTAAAGACATCAGAAAACGCCTAAAAGAAGGTTTGACTCCTAAAGACCATAATCGACGTGGGAAAAACAAGTTGAAAAGGTGTTTTACGGGCAAATGATCTAGAAAAACGCCATAAAACCAGGTTAACAGGGTGTTTTTTAGTCAGTAAATATGGTGTCAAGTCTGAAAATGGTGTTTCTCGGCCTAAAGGCCTCAGAAAACGCCAAAAAAGAACGTTTAACTCCTAAACACCATAATAGACGTGCGAAAAACAAGATAAAAAGGTGTTTTACTGGCAAATGGCCTAGAAAAACGCCATAAAACCCTTAACAGGGTGTTTTTCAATCAGTAAACTACTCTATTAATTGTGTTTCTCGGCCTAAAGACATCAGAAAACGCCTAAAAGAAGGTTTGACTCCTAATGACCATAATAGACGTTCAAAAAACAAGTTAAAAAGGTGTTTTACGGGAAAATGGCATAGAAAAACCCCATAAAACCAGGTTAACAGGGTGTTTTTTAGTCAGTAAATATGGTGTCAAGTCTGAAAATGGTGTTTCTCGGCCTAAAGGCCTCAGAAAACGCCAAAAAAGAAGGTTTAACTCCTAAACACCATAATAGACGTGCGAAAAACAAGATAAAAAGGTGTTTTACTGGCAAATGGCCTAGAAAAACGCCATAAAACCATTAACAGGGTGTTTTTCAATCCGTAAACTACTCTATTAATTGTGTTTCTCGGCCTAAAGACATCAGAAAACGCCTAAAAGAAGGTTTAACTCCTAAGGACCATAATAGACGTGCGAAAAACAAGTTAAAAAGGTGTTTTACGGGAAAATGGCATAGAAAAACGCCATATAACCAGATTAACAGGGTGTTTTTCAGTCAGTAAATATGATGTCAAGTCTAAAAATGGTGTTTCTCGGCCTAAAGGCCTCAGAAAACGCCAAAAAAGAAGGTTTGACTCCTAAAGACCATAATAGACGTGCGAAAAACAAGATAAAAAGGTGTTTTACGGGCAAATGACCTAGAAATACGCCATAAAACCTGGTCAACAGAGTGTTTTTCAATCAGCAGTGTTGCCGGTGAAGTCTTCTGTATGTTTCCTTTCTGTTAAAACAGTAACTTGATTGTAACGTCACGTAAATCAGTGTTGCCGGTGAAGTCTTCAGGTTTTCTCTCTGTTAAAACAGTCACTTGTTTGTGACGTCACGTAAAACAGTGTTGCCAGTGAAGTCTCTTTTACTGTTTCTAGTCGAAAAATATTCTTTAAACTTAATTTTAGTTGACAAAATTTTAGGAAATAAATGACGTAGCTTATGAGAATAGTAGGATTTTAATAAAAACATCGCCCTACCCCATGGTTTTTAAAAAGTCATAAATCTCCATGTTTATTGGGCGAACTGAGTCTAATTCAATAAAAGGTCCCTTCGCATCTGGCTCCGGGGAAAAAGGGCGTAATGTCACACCGGAGAGAGACAGACGGTAGACGTTAAATTAAATAAAAACCCTACTCGGACTGTTAACAGGCCATTAGTTTAAGCCCGGGTTGCCTTTCATTAGGTAGGCCCGATTTTAACCGGGGGGATGCTGTGTTGGCGCAATAAAGGTCTAACCCGAGGGATGAAAAAAACGTCATAAAGTCTAGTTTATATCTATTAGAAAAGACCCTGTTAATCTAATTTCCAACAGAGAAAAAAACCCCTACCAGTATCTTTGAAAAACTGATTATTCAGCATCATTTCTCACCCCCAAAATAGCCCTATTACTGATAACATTCTATTGATAACGTTTAATGATGTTTAAATGAAAAATAGCTTTAATTTTCAAACTTCAGTCGATTTTCACTTTTTTTTTTTTTTTTTTTTACAAAAAAAATCTAAACATGCAATCTTTACGGTTTAAAAACGTTTAATGAATTAATTTGAAATTCTGTTATTATTCAATTAGTCTATGAACACAAAAGCGCTTAATATTTTACGCTATATTAAGCAAATGAAATATAATTAGGACTTTCATAATTAAAAAATAATATTATACAAGTAATTACTGCGAAATGAAGCAATTTCCAACGAAGGAAATTGAGATTTTAGTACTAAAAATTATAGATTCAAGGTAAAAACTGAAAAAAATTGACCAAATGATGTTTCTTCAGCCGTTTTTAGCAACCCAAAAACCGAGCATTTCGACGGTCTTTTGGCTGTTTACTGGCGTTTTCCGTCGTTTTCTGACTGAAAAACACTCTGTTAACCTGGTTTTATGGCGTTTTTCTATGCCATTTGCTTGTATAACACCTTTTTAATTTTTTTCGCATGGGTATTACGGTCTTCGGGAGTCAAACCTTTTTTAGGCGTTTTCTGAGGTCTTAAGCCCGAGAAACACTATTTTTAGACTAGTTTACTGACTGAAAAACACCCTGTTAACCTGGTTTTATGGCGTTTTTCTAGGCAATTTGCCCGTAAAACACATTTTTAACTTGTTTTTCGCACGTCTATGGTCTTCAGGAGTCAAACCTTTTTTTGGCGTTTTCTGAGGTCTTAAGCCCAAGAAACACTATTTTTAGACTAGTTTACTGACTGAAAAACACCCTGTTAACCTGGTTTTACGACGTTTTTCTAGGCAATTTGCCCGTAAAACACATTTTTAACTTGTTTTTCGCACGTCTATTATGGTCTTCAGTAGACAAACCTTCTTTTAGGCGTTTTCTGAGGTCTTAAGCCCGAGAAACACTATTTTTAGACTAGTTTACTGACTGAAAAACACCCTGTTAACCTGGTTTTATGGCGTTTTTCCATGCCATTTGCCAGTAAAACACCTTTTTAACTTGTTTTTCGCACGTCTATTATGGTTTTTAGGAGTCAAACCTTCTTTTAGGCGTTTTCTGAGGTCTTTAGGCCGAGAAAAACACTTTTTAGACTAGTTTACCGACTGAAAAACACCCTATTAACCTGGTTTTATGGCATTTTTCTATGCCATTTGCCAGTAAAACACCTTTTTAACTTGTTTTTCGCACGTCTATTATGGTTTTTAGGAGTCAAACTTTCTTTTAGGCGTTTTCTGAGGTCTTTAGGCGGAGAAAAACTATTTTTAGACTAGTTTACTGACTGAAAAACACCCTGTTAACCTGGTTTTATGGCGTTTTTCTAGGCAATTTGCCTGTAAAACACATTTTTAACTTGTTTTTCGAACGTCTATGGTCTTTAGGAGTCAAACCTTCTTTTAGGCGTTTTCTGAGGTCTTTAGGATGAGAAACACATTTTTTAGACTAGTTTACCGTTTTTCTTGCTGGTTTTTGGCCTTGTTTATTGCCTCTTTGTCAGCCATTTGCGGTTTTTTAACCGATAATAATCCTTTTAACCTGGTTTCTGAGAGGTCGCTTGCTCCATGATATTTTTACCCGGTTTGTAAGTTTTTTCGGCGAGACAGTTAAAATATTACTACATAAACTTCATAATAAGCGCGTTTATCTTTGGATCTTAATCGTTCATGAAAGGAATTTTCGGGGGGAAAAAGTTTGAGGTCTCATTGTGCTTTTTAGAAGTTAATTTACAGTTTGTTGACCGGGGCTTTTATCATCCTGCCCGTCATGTTTCGATTGCGCTTTTTCCATAGTGCAGCCTTGCGTGTCGCTTACATGCTTTTACATTCTCGTAATTAAACTCTTCTTAAAAACTGAAGAGGGAGGTGGGATAGAAAAAAAAAGGCGTCGTTCTAAAATGGGATGTTTTTTTCCTTTCGGGCTCATGCGCGATGCGTGTGAGGGAAGAAGGGCTTAAGTAATTTGTAGCCCTAGACTTTGTACGTTTACTCGGTTCTACACGGCTGCCAACCCCTTCTGAATAATCAATGAGATTCCCTTCCTCGTGGCCATTTTCAGAACAAAAAATTTGGGTTGAATTAAATTTGTGTGTGGTGGTTGAGTTAACTCAACGCCCCTTTTTCGGATGAGAATACTTTCGGATGAGTTGTCTGTTTATATTTTTTCTATTTCTATTATTTTTTCGGATGAGTAGACATTCGGACGAGAATACTTTCGGATGAGTTGTGTGCCCCCGTGAAGGGTGCCTACAACTCATCCGAAAGTATTTTCATCCGAATGTCAACTCATCCGAAAAATAATAGAAATAGAAAAAAATAAACAGACAACTCATCCGAAAGTATTCTCATCCGAAAAAGGGGCGTGGCCGTTTCGGATGAGTAGACATTCGGACGAGAATACTTTCGGATGAGTTGTCTGTTTATATTTTTTTAAATATTATACTTTAATAAAATAGAAAACAGTGAATACAACTCATCCGAAAGTATTCTCATCCGAATGTCAACTCATCCGAAAACTAATGTACAAAAATTGCTGCGTCGTAGAAATGCGGCAGCGTTCCACCCCAGCAAGTTTTAAACTCCTTTTTGGGCGTACCGAGCTCATTATCCATCCCAGGGCAGCCTACAGGGTGAGCAAATCCTCGCGAGAAAAAAAAATTAACCCCCTTTTGTCATAAAACGAGCACATCCTCGCGAGAGGAAAAAAATTAACCCCCTTGTGTCACAAAACGAGCTGATCCTCACCCTACAGGGTGAGCAAATCCTCGCGAGAGGAAAAAAATCAACCCCCTTGTGTCATAAAACGAGCTGATCCTCGCGAGAAAAAAAAAATTAACCCCCTTTTGTCATAAAACGAGCACATCCTCGCGAGAGGAAAAAAAATTAACCCTCTTGTGTCACAAAACGAGCTGATCCTCGCAAAAATAAACAAACAAACCGACCGTGACTTGCGGGGGTCGAACGCTGCCTCATTTCTACGACGCAGCAATTTTTGTACGTTAATTTTCGGATGAGTTGACATTCGGATGAGAATACTTTCGGATGAGTTGTACCTATTCACTGTTTTCTATTTTATTAAAGTATAATATTTAAAAAAAATATAAACAGACAACTCATCCGAAAGTATTCTCGTCCGAATGTCTACTCATCCGAAACGGCCACGCCCCTTTTTCGGATGAGAATACTTTCGGATGAGTTGTCTGTTTATTTTTTCTATTTCTATTATTTTTTCGGATGAGTAGACATTCGGACGAGAATACTTTCGGATGAGTTGTGTGCCCCCGTGAAATTAAGATTTTTAAACGTCTTTTTTCTTGAATCCTGGTTATCTTTAGTTAAGTAAGTTTAAGTGGATTGAAGTCGAGGGAAGGGTCGAAATAGCCTCTCCATCTCCTACCCCCAACCCACGCTTCCCGCCTTCAAGACCCTCGATTTCGGGAGAGCCGACAAAACTTCAACCCCCCGTGTAAATACTCTCGGGTCGGAATTGCTTTCAGAATCACTACCCCTCCCGCAACGTCCCGTTTAAGGACGTGGTCTGAAATAAATCCCAGAATTGGTTTTTCACCACACACCCCCTTAAAAGAAAAAAAAAATCGAGTTTTACCTCAGATATTTAGTTTTCAGAGGAAAAAAAAAGTCTCCTTTAATCGGGTCTGGATAATCTGGCCCATGTTTACGTTCCCCCTCTTCTCTTAGAATCGATCAAGGAATTAATTAAAGAGCAACCCCCTTTATAAGAAAGAAAAAAAACATTGTTTTAATTAAAATTCCACTTTTAATTTTGATAAAAGGGTCCCCATTGTTTACTCTCTCAAATAGGTCAGGAGTACCTTAAAACCCGTTATATTTACAGTCCATAAAACATTTAAGAATTTGGTCACTCGTTAAACTGATTTATAGTCGTTGTAAAAATTGGGAATCGTAAAATTTCTGCTTTCTATTTTTCCCTTTTTCTATGAAGGAAAAACCCTGGAGAAAAAGGGTTTAGAAGAAAAAAATGTTTATGGAGTCATTGTCGTGTTTCCATACAATTTGATTTACAAGCGTCCTACAAATTGCCCGACGGGGCCTCGAATAAGAAATACGACCTTTCCTTTCTTCTTTTCGTTTTTCGTGGTGACAGAGGCAGGTTCGAAGAGTTTTTCGGTATTTTTTTCCCCTCCCTTTCTCCGAGAGAAGGCGGCAAACCAGGAAGGCCCGCTGTAAATCATATTCTCTCCCCGACCCCTTTTTACCCGGCCACTCCACGACCCATAGATCCTCGTTTCTGATTTATGAGCCGAACTACGGGGATTATTGCCCCGCACACACGCACACCTATCCAAATACAAACAATACCGGGCATTCCTCGAAACATATCCGTTATATAATTAACTATAAGGGACACCCTGTAACACGCTATCTACCCACTTTACTAACAGCACCTGCTTAGGATAGTTGGCCACACTGAATTGGACTTCTGCGTCTACACTGTTTCTAGCGCCCTAACTACATGAACCTAGATTTCAATTTTAATCTCCCACTAAAGGACTTCAGATCTACCCACTTTACTAACAGCTCGTGCTTAGGTTGGCCACACTGTATTGGACTTCTGCGTCTACACTATTTCTAGCGCCCTAACTGCATGAACCTAGATTTCAATATTAATTCTCCCACTAAAGGACTTCAGATCTACCCACTACTAACAGCACGTGCTTAGGTTGGCCACACTGTATTGGAAAATTAAATAGTTTTTAAGTTCATATTATATTTAAATAAAAAATATTGCAATTTCACTTTCGATTTGAAGTCCCTAAAACTCAGAAACTACAGAACTAAAATCCTTTGTAATTTTATAGATTAACCCACCTGAAAAAATAATTAAAAAGACATTTTTCAAAGGTTTTTTTTTTTAATTAAAAGGAGGGAAAATCCCGAATAATTGGTTCTCGCTCGGAAAATGGTTAAGAGGGGGTTGGGGGGGGGGGGTAATAATGAGGGGAGGTTGAGTCGAGCCTCAAATTCGTTTAAGGTTCAATTTGCCACCTCCGAAAAACCTCCGCCTCTAATCTTCAAGACGGTTATTTTATCAATTATTATTTTTTCGTTGGGTTGACGCCTCTAATGAAAAGTTTGCTACTTTATAAAATAAAAATGGGCGGATTTTAAAGACCACGCCCAATCGCGGTTCTCTCTCCCGGGGGAGTTTAAATCGGGTCGGCTACAAATTAGGCCAATTCATCAAACAAGCGATTCATTTAAAACGAAGAGGGAATTCGTTAACCGCGGATTTGGGATCGTATAGAAGTCTAATTTATAATTGCCGTTCGCCTCCGAACAAGACACCATTGATGTTCCATTACCTAAATTGGAAAGACGAGATTTCTCAAATTACAGAAAAAAAAAAAAAAATCTTCAAAAAAGTTCTTTTATTATTTTTCTTAAGCACAAAAGGCGAATGTTTGCGAAACTCTCCAGCCCACCCCACCTGTTTACCTGAAAAATTTTTGTGGTAATCCGAAACCTTTTTTTCCTTCAACAAAAAGATTAAAGTTTTAGATATTTTTTCCGACTCCCAGCTTCCTCAAGGGGTCAATTCTCTTCTTTTACGTTCCATTTAACAAAACAAGTAATTTTCAAGGTTCGGAGAATCGAGGAAATATGATAATTGAGAAGATTTGAGGTTTTTTTTCTCTTCTTACTTTCCTTTTCCCGTGATTTATCGCCTTTGGGGAATGCTAGGGACATGTCAGGGTTATTGGACTAAAACACGAGAGAGGATCCTTAGTAGATCCTTATCACGATCTTCAGATTCGCTTAAAAAAATGTACGTATTACTCATCTCAGATTAACTGTCTAAACTTTCTCAAAACGCTAATATTTCAATGAAAAGAACTATTTTTGTGGCGCTTTCATTGGTGGAATTCTCTTCTCTCCTCGTCTTAACCCCTAAAAAACTTCAAGAGAATATGAGGCGCTCCGGGTACGAAGGGCGAACTCGACATCGGACAAATTTTTTTTTTCATTTTCAGATTCTAGACCTTTGAAGAATACACCCATGTAATTTTTATATTGAGTTTCCCCTTTTTTCCCCTTTAAAATACGTAAAAACCGATATGCGGCAAAGCTCTAACTGCGATATCCGAGCGGGTACGAAGGGCGAACTCGTATCCTAGTCCACTACCCCCACTCCTTTTCCGGGAGCCCCACTTTTCTTGGAACAGCTCACCGCCACGAAATAAAATATATTATACATTTTGTGAATTAATAATCGTAAAAAATATTCGAAATTTTTTAAAAAACCCTTTCCTCTATGATTCTATAAAATCTTAAATCTCGCCACGAAAATTCCAGAGAGTGACTTTTCTGTCGAGTTCGCCCTTAACAGAAAACTTTAAAATGCGAATATCTCGAAACTACGTTTTGTCGAGTTCGCCCTTCGTACCCGGAGCGCCTCATATGTGTTTAAAAGATTGGTTCTGTTGCAGGCCTGAAGATGGGAGTAATAGTCGCAAAAATAAATGAAAAAGAAACAAAAAAGTCATCTTTCTTTCAAAATGCCCCAACGATTTTTCGGGAGCGCGTACAATCGATTTATATTAGTACTATCAATTTTTGAAATAACCTTTAAGACTTCACTTTCAAACCGTTTCAACCGTTTCACCTTTTTCTTTATATCATGTTCTTGAGGTTAATGTTTTGTTTTTTCGTTTTTCTTGTAGCCACCTGAAGATGGCATTTTTGTAAGCCGAAACCGGTCGTGGTTTAATACAGAAAAATTGTTATCAGAATTTTCATATTGTTTTCTTCTTTTTTTGACGTCTAAAAACTGTTTATTTTGTTGTATTGGTCCCTATCTTTCTTGCCATGGCACTGTGGCATATGCCCCCTTCTGGGCTCTTATCTACTCCCTGTGCTTGATTTTTTTTTATTGATCCAAATAGAAGAATTTCCAAGTTGTCTTAAAATTACTTCCTTACAAAAAAAAGTAGGTATTGATCTTCAAAGAGAGGAGAGGAAAAGAAAAGCTATTCCGGAGAGTTACCGAAGAAACAATAAGAGTCCCTGAGAGGAGTTGGCAGTTTTCAGAGGACATTAGGCCCCAGGGACCTCGTACAGTTTTCCCATTAGCAAACACATACTGAGTCTTCGGTCGGAGGGGAGGGGGGGGGGGATTCGAAACACAAAAGGAAGGGGTTAAAAGTTTTCCTCCGCAGTGGAAAGTCTCAAGTCCGATGGGAGAAGGGGAGAATTTTCAAACAACAATTGCGGGTCAATCGTTTGTAAATTAGCCCTAACTTAAAACAAAGTATTTATTTTCAAAACAAAACTTTTTCCCCCTCGCCATCTTAAAAAATAGTTCCTCAATCTCACCACTATGGGCGCTTTGTTGATATTCGTTACATAATCAGTATACAAGAAAATAATAATAAATTAAAACCTTTTTAGCAATGTGAACGTAATTTAAACGGTAATTAATCGCGATAAACGTTAGCGTGATTGGGTCGACCTTGTTTTCGTAACTTGAATTCGCAATTGACCCTGTTTAAAACGCCTTTTTAACTTCTAAAACAAGAAATAATATGGAAAATAAAGTTTTATGGTTATTTTATTTTTTATTTAATCGATTCGACATGCTTATAAAATTCGAATAGCATCGTTAAACTTGTCATGTGGCCTAAAAGTTTGTAAAATTTAATATTTTTTTCAATAAATAATTTAAAATTTGAAAATACTAATTACAATTTAGGTAATAAATAATATAATGAGATTTACAAGCTGTAATTTACGGTCGTGACCTGAGATTAATTTATTTGACAATTGTTTAACGAGCTTTTAGTATATTTTATGGATGTAAAGAATCATTATTTTACTATATCTTGAAGAACATAAATCCATAAGGGTTTTTCTCTTTTGAAATATGGGAATTTAGAAGTATCTATGGGAAATTTGGGTTTATCCATTTCGAAAAAGCCACATAGCGGTCGCACCGGTTCGTAGGTCGGAGGTCGGGATCTGGAGTAGACGTTTGTTGAAAAAAAAGCGCAACATGTTGGCAGTTAAAAAGAGGTTTAAAAGCCGGCGGGAAAAAAAGAAGTGTTTTTCAACTCCTACGGACATTGTAGCTTATTTTGTACGTATTAACGTTCCGTGTGGACCGGTTGCTACTGATGATAGACCCTAAACCGGTTTTTGAGCTCCGAATTGTACGGTAGTGGAAATTGACTTTAATGGGGGAGGAACGCGCCAACCATCATTTTTTCGAAAAATATTCTTAAAGGTCTTAAAAATCCTTGTTCTACAGTCTAAATTCATGGGGAAAAATGAAAGAATCCGCGCCTTTTGCCGCCAAGCATCCTTCAAGGATGTTTTTTCCGCAAAAAATACATCCTTTTTTACCAGAATTTTGAGTATTTGTATTGGCCATTTATAAATAAACTCTTTTTACTGGCGTTTTCCTATGTTTTTGGGGAAACCCCATTTTCACTTCATTTTCTTCCATCCATTTACTGAAAATTTGGGAGTTGTCTTTGCGCTTTTGGCCTACACTTTTTTATCGGATATATGAGCATTTTTCTCGGCTATTCGTCGTTTTTACGGTGTTTTTAGGCGTTCCCCCTGTCTTTTGGACTTTTAAGTCCCTTTTGTACTAAAATCTTGGGAGTTATCTTTGCGCTTTTGGCCTACACCTTTTTTTATCGGATATATGAGCATTTTTCTCGGCTATTCGTCGTTTTTACGGTGTTTTTAGGCGTTCCCCCTGTCTTTTGGACTTTTAAGTCCCTTTTGTAGTAAAATATTGGGAGTAATCTTTGCGCTTTTGGCCTACACCTTTTTTTATCGGATATATGAGCATTTTTCTCGACTATTCGTCGTTTTTACGGTGTTTTCTGGCGTTCCCCCTGTCTTATGGACTTATAAGTCCCTTTTGTACTAAAATATTGGGAGTTATCTTTGCGCTTTTGGCCTACACCTTTTTTATCGGATATATGAGCATTTTTCTCGGCTATTCGTCGTTTTTACGGCGTTTTCTGGCGTTCCCCCTGTCTTATGGACTTATAAGTCCCTTTTGTACTAAAATATTGGGAGTTATCTTTGCGCTTTTGGCCTACACCTTTTTTATCGGATATATGAGCATTTTTCTCGGCTATTCGTCGTTTTTACGGTGTTTTCGGGCGTTCCCCCTGTCTTATGGACTTATAAGTCCCTTTTGTACTAAAATATTGGGAGTTATCTTTGCGCTTTTGGCCTACACCTTTTTTATCGGATATATGAGCATTTTTCTCGGCTATTCGTCGTTTTTACGGTGTTTTCTGGCGTTCCCCCTGTCTTATGGACTTATAAGTCCCTTTTGTACTAAAATATTGGGAGTAATCTTTGCGCTTTTGGCCTACACCTTTTTTATCGGATATATGAGCAGTTTTCTCGGCTATTCGTCGTTTTTACGGTGTTTTTAGGCGTTCCCCCTGTCTTATGGACTTATAAGTCCCTTTTGTACTAAAATATTGGGAGTTATCTTTGCGCTTTTGGCCTACACCTTTTTTTTATCGGATATATGAGCATTTTTCTCGGCTATTCGTCGTTTTTTCGGTGGTTTTAGGCGTTCCCCCTGTCTTATGGACTTTTAAGCCCCTTTTTTTAGCTTGAGAGAAAAATCTTTATTGGGTTTTAAGTCTGGATCGAATGAATGGTTTACAGAAAATGATTTTTTCCCCCTCATTTTATTTTATCGGAATTTTAAACGTGGAGTCGCAGTATTTAATTTCGTCTCTTTTTCCCATTTCAAGAAGCAATCTAGTCGAAAAGCAAACAAAAATAAAAACCGGGCTGCAATTAGAAGGCAATTTCTCAGACTCATCTCGAGATTAAAAAAAAAGAAACTGAAAGAAAAAAAAATTGAAATTAAAACGACGCTTTTACTCGGGAAGAAAAGCCTCAAATTGGTTCACTTGGACTCGGAACACGTTTTGAAAAGCGCTGAAGGAGACGGATTAGGGAAAGGGGTTTTCTTAATGTCGCCGGGACGGGCGGGAGCCTTGAAACGACAATTACTTTAGGTAAGAGGATTAAGGGAATGCCCTTCAGCTAGACTTGATTCCTAATAATCAAACCATTATTCCCCCAACACTATTTCCATTAAAAACGTAATTAAAAACACATTTATTAACCAAAAATAACTCAAAAAATAGGGACATTTTAGGGTTTATAGAGGAAGACAATTTTCTTGAATTGGTCGTCTGGTCACGTGCTGTAATGACAACGTTCCTCATATAAGGCGAGGCATTTCCAATAACCCCCGTCGCCCTCCGCACTCTTTTCTCGCAATAAACCCCGAACAAAACTAAATTATCCCTCCCCGACAAATATTGGTTCCACTACACAAAAGCTTTGATACTCTCACGTAAATTTTCTTTTTAAACCCGCATTTATATGGCCTTCAGGGTTAAATTTTATTCACTTTTTATTTTAAATGAAAAATTAATGCAGAAGACCCAGTATTTCCGGCGGAACTAACTAGAACAGAGAAAAAACAACTTTTAATATTGACTTTTTTAAGGCGAAGAACACGAAAATGAAGGCGGTTTTGAAATAAAAAATTGTTGTAATTAAAATCTGAGGGTCAAGTCTTTAAAGTGTAAAAATGTTCTTTTTTTCGAGAAGTCTCATTTTTCGTTTTGAGATATTTTTTCCTCGGAATAGAGTCATTACGGCCGTGATACCCTTGGGATTAAAGAATAAAAAAAAAAGAAGGCGACCTGGGAGCCTTTTTTTCAGAAGGGAACCTCGGTAGTTAATTGACCGAAGGAATCAAGGCGTCCCTACATCATTTCTTATATCTCAGAGAGAAAGGACTTTTAAATAATAAAAAAACTCGATCCAAATACCCTTGATAGAATTCTTTAATTTTATAAGCCTCTAGACCACACACTTGAATTTTTTCTTTTTTTTTTTTTAGTGCTGGGAGAACTGTCAGCTTCTACAGTCGAACTTTCCAGTTTGGTGGAGCACCATCTGCGACGAGAAACGCATCTGTGTAAGTTTTCGGACCCATCATTTTCACATTACCACCTTAACTTTACTTTAATATCTGCCGGCCTTTAATAACTCGTTACCTCTCCCCCTAAATAATTAGAGGTCCGATAAGTATCGGACTTTCTGTGTCGTAAACTCCTTTTTGATATATCCGGGAGAAACCTTCGGAAATAAAGGATTGAGGGGGTAAAACGTTAAAAAATTGCTTAAATGATCAAATTTATTTTTTGAAACTTAAGTCAAAATTGCCCATATTGAGAAATCCTGGGTCACTCTGTATAGAAAAATTCCCCAAAAACCCGATGTGGAGGGTATCACAATTCTTTAAGGAAGTTAATCATCAATATCAATTGAGGCGCTCCGGGTACGAAGGGCGAACTCGACAAAACGTAGTTTCGAGATATTCGCATTTTAAAGTTTCGGTTTTTACGTATTTAAAGGGGAAAAAATGGCGAACTCAACATAAAAATTATATGGGTGTATTCACCAAGAGGTCTAGAATCTGAAAATGAAAAAAAAACTGGAAGACCCTTCCCCAAAAACCCGACGTCGAGGGTATCACAATAACTTCTTTAAGGAAGTAAAAAAAATTTGTCCGATGTTGAGTTCGCCCTTCGTACCCGGAGCGCCTCAATTTTGAAAACTGAAAAATCCGAAGAATTAAATTTCCTTTTTGAAACTGAAGTCAAAATTGCCCAAATTGAGAAATCCTGGGTCACTCTGTATAGAAAAATTCCCCAAAAACCCGATGTGGAGGGTATCACAATTCTTTAAGGAAGTTAATCATCAATATCAATTGAGGCGCTCCGGGTACGAAGGGCGAACTCAACAAAACGTAGTTTCGGGATATTCGCATTTTAAAGTTTCGGTTTTTACGAATTTAAAGGGGACAAAATGGCGAACTCAACATAAAAATTAAATGGGTGTATTAACCAAGAGGTCTAGAATCTGAAAATGAAAAAAAAAACTGCAAGACCCTTCCCCAAAAACCCGACGTTGAGGGTATCACAATAACTTCATTAAGGAAGTAAAAAAAATTTGTCCGATGTTGAGTTCGCCCTTCGTACCCGGAGCGCCTCAATTTTGAAAACTGGAAAATCCGAAGAATTAAATTTCCTTTTTGAAACTGAAGTCAAAATTGCCCGAATTGAGAAATCCTGGGTCACTCTGTATAGAAAAATTCCCCAAAAACCCGACGTGGAGGGTATCACAATTCTTTAAGGAAGTTAATCATCAAAATCAATTTTAAAAACTGGAAAATCTGAAGAATTAAATTTCCTTTTTGAAACTGAAGTCAAAATTGCCCGAATTGAGATATCCTGGGTCACTCTGTATAGAAAAATTCCCCAAAAACCCGATGTGGAGGGTATCACTATTCTTTAAGTAAGTTAATCATCAAAATCAATTTTGAAAACTGGAAAATCCGAAGAATTAAATTTCCTTTTTGAAACTGAAGTCAAAATTGCCCAAATTGAGAAATCCTGGGTCACTCTGTATAGAAAAATTCCCCAAAAACCCGATGTGGAGGGTATCACAATTCTTTAAGGAAGTTAATCATCAATATCAATTGAGGCGCTCCGGGTACGAAGGGCGAACTCGACAAAACGTAGTTTCGAGATATTCGCATTTTAAAGTTTCGGTTTTTACGTATTTAAAGGGGAAAAAATGGCGAACTCAACATAAAAATTATATGGGTGTATTCACCAAGAGGTCTAGAATCTGAAAAAAAAAAAACTGGAAGACCCTTCCCCAAAAACCCGACGTCGAGGGTATCACAATAACTTCTTTAAGGAAGTAAAAAAAATTTGTCCGATGTTGAGTTCGCCCTTCGTACCCGGAGCGCCTCAATTTTGAAAACTGAAAAATCCGAAGAATTAAATTTCCTTTTTGAAACTGAAGTCAAAATTGCCCAAATTGAGAAATCCTGGGTCACTCTGTATAGAAAAATTCCCCAAAAACCCGATGTGGAGGGTATCACAATTCTTTAAGGAAGTTAATCATCAATATCAATTGAGGCGCTCCGGGTACGAAGGGCGAACTCAACAAAACGTAGTTTCGGGATATTCGCATTTTAAAGTTTCGGTTTTTACGAATTTAAAGGGGACAAAATGGCGAACTCAACATAAAAATTAAATGGGTGTATTAACCAAGAGGTCTAGAATCTGAAAATGAAAAAAAAAACTGCAAGACCCTTCCCCAAAAACCCGACGTTGAGGGTATCACAATAACTTCATTAAGGAAGTAAAAAAAATTTGTCCGATGTTGAGTTCGCCCTTCGTACCCGGAGCGCCTCAATTTTGAAAACTGGAAAATCCGAAGAATTAAATTTCCTTTTTGAAACTGAAGTCAAAATTGCCCGAATTGAGAAATCCTGGGTCACTCTGTATAGAAAAATTCCCCAAAAACCCGACGTGGAGGGTATCACAATTCTTTAAGGAAGTTAATCATCAAAATCAATTTTAAAAACTGGAAAATCTGAAGAATTAAATTTCCTTTTTGAAACTGAAGTCAAAATTGCCCGAATTGAGATATCCTGGGTCACTCTGTATAGAAAAATTCCCCAAAAACCCGATGTGGAGGGTATCACTATTCTTTAAGTAAGTTAATCATCAAAATCAATTTTGAAAACTGGAAAATCCGAAGAATTAAATTTCCTTTTTGAAACTGAAGTCAAAATTGCCCAAATTGAGAAATCCTGGGTCACTCTGTATAGAAAAATTCCCCAAAAACCCGATGTGGAGGGTATCACAATTCTTTAAGGAAGTTAATCATCAAAATCAATTTTAAGAACTGGAAAATCCGAAGAATTAAATTTCCTTTTTGAAACTGAAGTCAAAATTGCCCAAATTGAGAAATCCTGGGTCACTCTGTATAGAAAAATTCCCCAAAAACCCGATGTGGAGGGTATCACAATTCTTTAAGGAAGTTAATCATCAATATCAATTGAGGCGCTCCGGGTACGAAGGGCGAACTCAACAAAACGTAGTTTCGGGATATTCGCATTTTAAAGTTTCGGTTTTTACGTATTTAAAGGGGACAAAATGGCGAACTCAACATAAAAATTAAATGGGTGTATTCACCAAGAGGTCTAGAATCTGAAAATGAAAAAAAAACTGGAAGACCCTTCCCCAAAAACCCGACGTCGAGGGTATCACAATAACTTCTTTAAGGAAGTAAAAAAAATTTGTCCGATGTTGAGTTCGCCCTTCGTACCCGGAGCGCCTCAATTTTGAAAACTGGAAAATCCGAAGAATTAAATTTCCTTTTTGAAACTGAAGTCAAAATTGCCCAAATTGAGAAATCCTGGGTCACTCTGTATAGAAAAATTCCCCAAAAACCCGATGTGGAGGGTATCGCAATTCTTTAAGGAAGTTAATCATCAAAATCAATTTTAAAAACTGGAAAATCCGAATAATTAAATTATGATTTTATTTAAAATTTAGTTATAGTTTTAAAATAAATATTTCGTTATCAGGACGTGCTTTATCAAGAGTATAAAAAGGATGTTGTCAATGCCATTAAAATTAATTTTTTTTTCTCCGCGGAAATTTCTCGGGTTTCGTATTTTGCTTGTCTGAGTTTTCTCGAATTTCTTTTCATCTCGGAATTAACATTTTCCCAGTGTATCAAATTGTCGGGAATAAGAGACTTTACCACAATATTCGTTGCCATGGAGTTTGAAAACTTTTTCGACATTTGAGAAGTGCAGTTTTTTTAAATCGTAGGCGTTAAAATCGATATTTCACGCTATCGCACGTATTTACGGAATTCGAAACCTCCCGGGTCTAAATAGGCGGAATTAATACGATCCCGGTTTCATAGTTGAGGGGGAAATATAAAATTTTAATCGCGACCCATTCACGGTGAAAAAAAATTCTCCGTCTTTTTTATTAGTTTTTCTATAATCGTTAAGTCGAGAATCAATCCGGCCAATTAGGAATGACAGGCCGTAACTTTTGTCAGAAGACCCAGTTTTTTTAAAACTTTTTTTTCTCTCTCTGCTTTTGAGCCCTCACGGTAGATGAGTTCCAAAGGAATAATTATCCTCGGTCACAACCGGGATTCCGGCTTCGCCTGTTATAATTTAGAAACCTAGATTTGCCATTACATGACCGCAAAAACCGCACAATTTTCAGGAAGTTTAAAAAAAGAGTAAAAAAATTCAAAGAATCATGAGAGAATATATTCTAGGAATGTTCGTGTACCATTTTTGAAATGAAGAAATTCACGGATTTTTTGTACGGGAGGGCCTGAAATCGATAAACGAGTGTTAAAAGTCCTGGAGAGATTTTCCAGAGGGGAAAAGGTTTTAGATTGTTTACTACAATCCTCTCGATAAAAAAAAGCGCCCTCCGTAATTTTCCTGGTCCTTCACGAGGTTTTTTATGTTCTTTCAAGGAGAACGCAATTTTAGCAAGGTGAAAGTATCTTATGATGGTTTTTTTTTCGAGGTCCCCCTATTTCGATATCACCGGAACAATTTGTCCAGTTCGTGTGTCAGTGGAACAATATGTCTTAGAGTAACAGGTCTAACTCGACCATTTATCTGTTGCATCCGCTATTTGTCCAGTCACGCGTGGGCTTTTATAACTGGGAATGACATGTCGTCGATATTTTTTTCTCTCTGTCTACATGACTTCCTCAAAAGATATTTTTTTTTGGCCTCAAAAAAATTAATACAGAATATTCATTTTGTATTTTCCACCCTCTGAAAATTATTAATTATTCTCAGTCTTCAAAAAAACATTCGTTGAAATCGTGAGCGATCTCCTTCTAAATGGACTGTGAACGAGCCTTTTGGAAAATGAGCCAGAACATGTTTAATGGGATGTGGTTTAGGAAGATTTAAATAGGTTAACATAAATAAACGTCAACGGTTTCTTTCGCCAACTCTTAATATCAGAAAAAAAACATTAACTTTTGTTTCAAAATTAAATTTTAAAAATGATCGATCAAATTTTTCTCCGATCCAACGATCAAAGAAAGGTATTCGGAAGATTCAGAGTGCGGGGAGGGTTAAAAAAGCAATATAGTACATTCTGAAAATAGTCACTTTGATATCTTTGATCTAGAAGAATTTAATTTGTTAACCACACGTTGTGTAAAAACTTTTTTATTTTACCCGATAATAAAAAACCGTCTTGGAGTTCTTTAAGGGCTTGCGGCAATATTGAAAATTACTCTTTTTAACATCAAAGTGGGGGTTCACTTTTAATTTTCCAGACTTGCCAATAAAGACTTAAAATCCCCTTTTTCTCCCCTAAGGAGTTTTTTTGCTCCCCGAGGCATAAAAGCAACGATTATTTGAAACTTGGGAAATGAAAATCTTCGATACCGAGATTGGAAGTGTCATTTGTAAGCCGAAGCAATAAATAATTTTTATAATCTTCTCTTTATGTCAATTCTCTATTTGAACAATGCAATTTGTAGCGTTGAATAGGAAGCCAAATTAGGAGAATCTATGGGAATGATATGAATTCAAAGGATAAAATAGAGCGTTAATTTGAATATAATGGATGGAAAAGGCGAATTTTTAAAAGAAGGGGGAAAAAAATAACAGGGTTAGCGAGGAAGCATCTCCCGCCTACGCGTTTTATAAAGTTTAATTAAGGCCCTATCTCCCATTAAACCTAATTCAAACGGCAAGTACCTGAACAAAACTTCCTTAACTCGGTTTTAGTCTCGTCCCCCCTCATTTTCCCCGGGCCGTTCCTCTATCTGGCCGCTCCCGAGTGATAACTTTAAGTGGTTTTCTCTCCCGGGGTCCGAGAAGGGTGGAAAAAGAAAACGCGGAGGGTGGGAAGATTCGAAAAGTGTCCGAGTTTTAATTATAAGGGGACGTCGACTCCGGAGGCGGCAACCACCTGTTATGAGCTCCCTTTAAATCGCTTTTTTTTAACGAAAAAGTATTAAAATCAAGAATTTTTAATTTACTTCAGACTATCTCTTATAACGCTACACCTGCAATAAATATTAAGGGATTGTTCTTAAGGAGGTATGATGGTTTTTAAGTGAGTTGCTTTGCAAATTTTTCGTTGTTAACAACGGTTTTCGGTTTTTCCCTTCTATCTCGGAAACCGTCGCTCAAAACGAAAAAACGTCCTAAGTAAAAGTCGTAGCTACGGAAATTTCCTACAAAAAAGACTTCATTGGTTGCTTTGTCAGAGCAATACTTAAGGAGATATGAGGGTTCTTAAGTGAGTTGCTTTGCAAATTTTTCGTTGTGAGCAACGGTTTTTGGTTTTTCCCTTCTATCTCGGAAACCGTCGCTCAAAACGAAAAAATGTTCTAAGTAAAAGTTGTAGGTACAAAGATTTCCTACAAAAATTTCTTTATTTATTATTTGCGTAAGAGCAATATTTAAGGAGTTATGAGGTTAAAACTAATAATCCTACAGAGCCTGTCTGAAAACTTAAAACCTTCATATCTCCTAAAATATTGCTCTGACGGAAAAAACTAATAAGATATTTTATGTAGTAAATTTTCGTAGCAACAACTTTTACTTAGGACATTTTTTTCGTTTTGAGCGACGGTTTCCAAGATAGAAGGGAAAAACCGAAAACCGTTGCTCCCAACGAAATATGTTCAAAGCAACCAAGTTAAAACCCTCATATCCCCTTAAGCGTCTTTTATAGAGTGGAAATCGTGTTAAAATTATGTAATAAAATATAACAAATCGGTATCGGTATGGGAGTGAACAAGGTTGACAGTAACGATAGGGAGAATAGTATTGAGTCGTGAGACGGAAAGCACTAAAATTTGTCTCCCGAGAGTCACGATCTCGCCTTATATGCGAATACCCCCACGTCGGATATCGTGAAACTCAAATCCGACCGCCCTTTGGTTTAAAAAGTGTCAAAAACAGATGACGACTCACATCTGGCTAAACTAATTATCTAGAAGAGTCGAGGGGATGACATTTAAAGGGTTTTAGGAGACTTAGGATTAGAGAAATCAATAGTTTGGTATTAATGATGGTTTTTTTAGTTCCCTGGATGCGAAGAGGCGTGTCAGTTTCATGCGGAGATTGGAGGCGGTCAGAGCGAACCAGTTGTGCGTACGAGAAGCGAAGAAGTGCTAAAAGTGAACGCCGGACTCGCAAGTTGGCCTCGGCCTTACAAGGCGTCCGGCCCGTTTGTTTACGTCGTTATGCGGCGGGTCGGTGACCAGCCGTGGAAGCAAATCGTACAGACGTTGGAGACGAAAGCATGGGTTCCGGAAGGTGGAGTCCTACGAGTGCTCGTCGTCAATAAAATCGGCCTCGTCGCCATCTACAGTCCTTCCCTGAAAACCGATGAAAGGATGGCTCAAGTTCGAGCTGTTCTCGACAGCTTGGGACGAGGCGATCTTCTCAACTACCCGATACCCTCGCCGCCTCAACCCGGGAAGAGGATAAACACACAAATCCTTCCGTCCACCTCAATTCCTAACCATATTCTCGTAAGTACTCTTCTCATTCTTCGAGGCGCTCCGGGTACGAAGGGCGAACTCAACATCGGACAACTTTTTTTTTTCATTTTCAGATCCTAGACCTCTTGGTGAATACACCCATATTTTTTATGTTGAGTTCGCCCTTTTTTCCCCTTTAATTACGTAAAAACCGATATGCGGCAAAGCTCTGCGATATCCGAGCGGGTACGAAGGGCGAACTCAACATCCTAGTCCACAATCCCCGCTCCTTTTCCCATTCCAGGGCAAGACTTTTCTGTTGAGTTCGCCCGTAACATAAAACTTTAAAATGCGAATATCTCGAAACTACGTTTTGATGAGTTCGCCCTTCGTACCCGGAGCGCCTCAATTCATCAATACTTTTTCCACGGGCTCACGTTAGCCTTTCTCAAATAGCACAACTATTAAGGTTTTTCTTCGTTTTTCAGGACGATAGCCGAACGACGAAATGGAATCTCCATACGATTAGTTTAATACATCAAAAATACCTAGTTATAGCAGAAATCGCCTGGGAAGGACGACGTCAAATCCAAGGAGGTCGAAAACCGATCTATTTCGTGACGTGGGAAGTGGACGGAGGCGGCCTCCGCGGGAATCTCCTCACAGAATCGACCACAGTGACGTTATCCCTATGTACGGATACAGTCTACCACATAGAGGTAAACAAAAGCATTTTTCTTTCATCCATTTGCATGAACCGATAGCATAAAGAGACACTAACGACCCCATTATAATTTGCGACGTTTTGAAGAGATGAATTGCCGAGATAAATATCAAGTAGGCCTATTGCTTTTAACGAGAGACCTTCCCAGTGTTTTAATGCTGTTTATTTTTAAAGACACATGCTTTACACATGTTTCCCAGACAGGCCCTACAATCAAATGGTCAAAACATACTTTGTAATGGATGCGCATTGATTATATAATTGAACCGTTGCGTAACAATGATTTATTAATTATTGAAATGTGTTCTCTCCGTTGATTTAACGCCGGATCCACTCCTACTTTTGTTTCGCGGATCAAAATAGACTTTTTGGCTTACGCCCTTCAATTTCTCGCTCTATTTAACCGAAATTGAAATTATTATGGGATCTTGTATATTTAGAATGAAAACAGGATGTGCCACGGTCATCTTCATTACACCACCATCGGACTTCTAAAAATTTTGTAAAGCAGCTAGGGTTGTTGCGATACTTCCGATATATCGGAATATCGATATTTTCCTTCCGATATTTGCGATATTTCTACCGATATTTTCCTTCCGATATATCGGTTCATCCGATATTTTCCTTCCGATATTTTATCCGATACGATATTCCTTACCGATATATCGCGATATTTTACGATATGAATCCGAAAAAAAAGTGGGACAACACACGGATAACTGTTAACATGCGATGCGATGTATCGCGATATATCACGATATTTCGGAATTATCGCGATATTCTCCTTCCGATGTTTTCCTTCCGTTATATCGGTTCATCCGATATTTTCCTTCATATTTTATCCGATACGATATTCCTTACCGATATATCGCGATATTTTACGATATGAATCCGAAAAAAAAGTGGGACACACACGGATATCTGTTAACATGCGATGCGATGTATCGCGATATATCACGATATTTCGGAATTATCGCGATATTCTCCTTCCGATGTTTTCCTTCCGTTATATCGGTTCATCCGATATTTTACTACCGATATATCGGTTCATCCGATATTTTCCTTCCGATATATAGGTTCATCCTATATTTTCCTTCCGATATATCGGTTCATCCGATATTTTCCTTCATATTTTATCCGATACGATATTCCTTACCGATATATCGCGATATTTTACGATATGAATCCGAAAAAAAAGTGGGACAACACACGGATAACTCTTAACATGCGATGCGATGTAGGTATCGCGATATATCACGATATTTCGGAATTATCGCGATATTCTCCTTCCGATATTTGCGATATTTTCCTTCCGATATATCGGTTCATCCGATATTTTCCTTCCGATATTTTCCTTCCGATATATCGGTTCATCCGATATTTTCCTTCCGATATATCGGTTCATCCGATATTTTCCTTCCGATATATCGGTTCATCCGATATTTTCCTTCCGTTATATCGGTTCATCCGATATTTTCCTTCCGATATATCGGTTTATCCGATATTTTACTTCCGATATATCGGTTCATCCGATATTTTCCTTCCGATATATCGGTTCATCCGATATTTTACTTCCGATATATCGGTTCATCCGATACTTTTCCTTCCGATATATCGGTTCATCCGATATTTTTCAAAAATATCGTATCGGATAAAATATCGGAAGAAAGGCCATATCGAATCAACCCTAAAAGCAGCCACTCTAGAGCGTTAGGGCGTAAAATTCGGCAGTCTGGACGACGTACTCAGGGCAAACGTGTTCTGCACGATCCGACATGCTCGTTCGACATTTGAGAACCCTATGGCACCTTTTCTGTTAATCAGATTCGACTTCATTGAAGCGATCTAAGATATCGCAAAACAATTAATGGCATTCCTTTTTTTTTATATCGAATCTTCTTTTTTTAATTGAAGATTTATGCTAATTTAATGGTTTTTATATCCCAAACCTGGCTTAAGACAAATAAGAGCCGATAGGCTTCTTGAATGATATGAAAGTATAATCGCCTCCGTAATATATTACCGTCTATTATTTGTGCGTGATTTACCGCCAGGATCACGGATGAGGATCGCAAAGTTGAAGGACCTTTTTAGAATCTTTTATCCCTCTTTAACAATGGGTTCACGTATGACTTGGAATATTTTAAAATGTTAATTTAGAGAGAAAAAAAAGCATTTTTTAAATATAACGGAATTTCAATCCCTTAATGGATCCTAAATCTTCCACGCCATGCAAATCATCCGCGGTCAAAACCACCCCTCCGAAAAGGGGTGATTTATAAAATAAATTTCAATTTACGCCTAATAACGAGGTGCTAGTCAATAATAGGGATTTAAAAGATTAATTATAAAAGGCTAAAGTAAGGGGGCGGATTATGGAGCCACGTGTTTTCCGAACCCCTCTATTATTCTAATCTAGAAACCGGTGGGGGTTAATCCTCATTTTAAAACAGCCTCTCCGTATGGCTTTTAATTTAATTTATATACAACTAATGCAATAATGAAACATTATCATTCCATTACTATTGTTTGATAGTAAAATCAATAACCTTGCGGAATACAGACGCAATAAAAATTAAAATGTAAAAGTAATGGCATGGCAGCAAATCTGTCATAAAATTAAAAACCAATAATGAGGTGGTGAGTGGCTCTATCTGTTGGAAAACGGTGGAGCTTTAGGGAGACGGTTTGTTTCCAGCTTCCCGCTTTATCCACTAAAAATCTCGGAGATAGGTTCACAGTGAAAAGATAGAAGTGATTGTGATAGAGAGAATAGCTCACCTGACGAGGCTTTTTAAGCCGAAACGCGTCGTGAGATACCCGTTATCTATTATTGGTTAATTGTTTGTTTATTGATAGTAAAATCAATAATCTTGCGGAATACAGACGCATTAAAAATTTAAATGTAAACATTATTGTTCAATTGAGGCGCTCCGGGTACGAAGGGCGAACTCGACAAAACGTAGTTTCGAGATATTCGCATTTTAAAGTTTTCTGTTACGGGCGAACTCTACAGAAAAGTCACTCTCTGGAATTTTCGTGGCGAGATTTTAGATTTTATAGAATCATAGAGGAGGGGGTTTTTTTTTAAATTTTAGAATATTTTTTGCGATTATTAATTCACAAAATGTATAATATATTTTTATTTCGTGGCGGTGAGCTTTTCCAAGAGGAGTGGGGCTCCCGGAAAAGGAGTGGGGGTAGTGGACTAGGATACGAGTTCGCCCTTCGTACCCGCTCGGATATCGCAGTTAGATCTTAGATGCATATCGGTTTTTACGTATTTTAAAAGGGAAAAAAGGGCAAACTCAATATAAAAATTACATGGGCGTATTCTTCAAAAGGTCTAGAATCTGAAAATAAAAAAATTAAAAATTTGTCCGATGTCGAGTTCGCCCTTCGTACCCGTAGCGCCTCAATTATTCATCAAATACTTCTCTGAAAACAAACTTTTTCAGCAGAAGTCACCCACTGTCTCTTTAACTCTCCATTCACCATAGCTTAAAAACCTCTTTTTACCTTATGTCCAGCAATGCAGAAAAAGTCAGCCAATTGAGCTAAACAATCCTGTAGTTGCAACTAAAGGAGTAGTTTTCCGAACTCTCCGTTACTGGAACGATGTTCTATTCCTTTAGTTTATCGGGAACCCCTATTGATTTTATAGTTGAAACCCTTATCTATTGTAAACTTTCTCGTTGCCGAAGAACCCTTCAACCTTCCCCTATGTTTTATGGCTACGATATCATGTAAAATATATGTACAATGCGGTCACTGTCTTGTAGATAAGATAGTGGGGGAGGTTATTAATATTCGGGATTTGTTGCCCCCACTGTCCTTTCATCGCAATCAGCCCTCACTTGTCCCCAAACTACATTTAAATGCAAAACTTGTCCCTAGTATTCACAAGAATCGCACCCTTGATAAATAAATATAAAAGGGAAGATTAAAGATGATAAGGAGGGGTTGAAAAGAGTCCCCTAAACCGTATTATGGGCGAACTTTTTTAATGAGCTTCTCCGACTTTTTGGCAAGTCTTCAAACGTTAAGAGGTCGTTAGTTTAACTATAGTGCAAAGCGTTATTTATTCTTGAAGGCTTAAAAACTTTTTTTTCGGAAGTTAAATCGCCTTGATTGGAATAAAGAAAAGTATCGGGGGGTCGTTAAAAAGTTGAGCGTGACTTTTAAACTTGTGGTGTAAAATTTTAATACGTAAATGGTCATCCGAATCGTGAATCTCTCATAAATGTCGGATAATGAAGGGAATAAATAACGGCGAAAGTGCGTCGGGGCCGCTCAGTTTATTAACATTCTCTCATTTTTTCGTGTGTGTTTTTTTATATATAAAAAATCCAATTTAAGATTCACCCCATTTTGAGAGGGTTTCCGAATTAAGGGATGGAAATTGAGGCCCACAAAAGAGTTGATTGACTCAAATTTGATTTATCGGGGGGTCTGAGTGGGAAGCACTTGTCCGTTTTTAGAATAAAAAAGGAGTTTTCTAACTTCTTTTTGGAAAATTAATTATGTTAATGCCTGAGCGGGCGATTCATAATAAACATTCCCCGGGTGACAAATCGGCTCCGGTACGTCCTCATGTTCCTCTTTAATATCGGACATAAATCATCTCCTTTATCTTTCGGGCTTCTTAACTTTTGGACCGGCTCCGCTGATCCAATCAGTGAAATCACGAAAAAGAGACGAAATTCCATATACAGAAAAGAATATTATAAAAGACAAACTTTTGTCATTGGAGTACCTATGGGAGCAACAGACCTATTCTCCATGTTAGCCACTAAATTCGTTAATGACAGTTAATTTTTATTTGTAATTACAAATTTAGTTGAAATAAAAAAAGTCTTTCGACAAGAGAAATTTTATAGCCTAATTTTCAGAGTATACAGTAATTAATATGAGAACAGAGGGGGTTTTCTGGGTAGGGGAAAAAAGACGGCGGCATCATTAGGAGACCTCATAAACACAGCGATCAGACCGTAAATCTTTGACCGGAGCTTTTATAATGAGGGATTTTTTTTCTCTTCGGACGTCTTTTAAACAATAAAGTTAAAAGAAATTTTTTTTTCTTCTGTTTTAGGTCCAGGTGGCTGTCCGGGAAGGAGAGACTCCGGGCGAGAAGAGCGAGGAGTTGGTGGTCGACACTGGTCTCGCGGTAAAAGTCGAGTTGGAGCCCGGTCGGTGGGCGGAAGGACCACGGCGGGTACCCGCGGGAAGAAGAAGCCACGAGCTCTTACTCGGCGCCGCTGCCGCCTTCGCTCTTTTCCTAATCCTCGCTCTAGTCTTTTTCATCAGAAGCAGGCGGTCAAGAACGCCCAAACTTCTACCTTACCAGTCCCAGAGTATTTCGAGAGGTAAGCATTCTACAACTATTGCTATAAATCTACAACTGAGGGTTTTAAGTTAATTGCTTTGTACATTTTTCGTTGTGAGCAACGGTTTTCGGTTTTTCCATTCTATCTTGAAAACCGTCGTTCAAAACGAAAAAAATGTCCTAAGTAAAAGTTGTAGCTACGGAAATTTACTACATAAAATATCTTATTGGTTTTTTCCGTCAGAGCATTATTTTAGGAGATATGAAGGTTTTAAGTTTTCTGACAGGCTCGGATTATTACTTTTAACCTCATAACTCCTTAAATATTGCTCCTACGCAAATAATGAATAAAGAAATTTTTGTAGGAAATCTTTGTACCTACAACTTTTACTTAGGACATTTTTTCGTTTTGAGCGACGGTTTCCGAGATAGAAGGGAAAAACCGAAAACCGTTGTTAACAACGAAAGATTTGCAAAGCAACTCACTTAAAAACCATCATACCTCCTTTTCCTGATACTAAAACGAATCTTTTTTTCAGCTTTGCCTCCAATCGTCCACGTCGTCGAAGAAGACCATCACCATCTTCAGGTCACGGGTTTACCTCGGGGTACGCTTCACGTATAAAAAATCCCCCTTTTTTTTATCGCTGTAACCCTCTGTACATAAGAAAACCTTCTGTCACCCCCATTTTTTTCGTGAAGTTCCTGTGATATACCACACTTCGCTTCCAATCTTATGTAAAATTCATTTCTGTACATTTTGTATATTGCATAGACTGATTTTGTTTCAAAAATTTTGAAACCGGAGTCAAAAATTTTAGTCCTAGTCGTATTTAATAGTGATTTTTTGTTTTTTCCTACGCATAAGTAAATCCAGAGGGGTTAATATCCTATTTTTGTTCACCCTATTCTGGACTAAAAAATTAATTCCAAAGAAACTTATGCGTGGGGTGTTTTTAAATTAATTTATTGGCTATAGTTTTTAAATGCGGAAAGTAGATTAGTCATGAGACAATCAGGGGAAGATTTTTTTCCGTTTTTTGTGTTGTTTCTCCGGAGAAGAGTACAAAAAATTCGGAATTTACCTCGGATTAGGAGTTCTCTAGATGGGACTAAAAATTAAGTTCCTTGGAAGAAATATATTTTATAAGATCATGACAGGGCTTTTTATTTCATTTTTGTTTTATTTTTCGTTTGTACATAAATTTCGTGGCTTAATGGTGTCTTAGGAGGGCGCCCCTGGCGGTAGGTCGTTTACCTTCCGGGGCTCGTCCTTCTTCCGCTCTCGGCTACCCAATCGAAAAAAAACCTTTTTGTCTTTAGCAAAAGCTCCTCCCTCCAGACACCTTAATTGTATCGATTTTGTATCATAAATTAAAATATAAATATTTAAAAAATTAGGAATGTTTTTTTGTAAATAAATTAATTATTGTAAATAACTTTTATTATATCTTTTATGGCATATTGTGAATTTCTTAAGTTATTTGGCCCTTTTAAAAAATTTTTTTTTGTATTATAAAATTTAATACCCCTCCCTTAACTGAATGTAATATTTCATGTTTGTATTTGAGTCTATGAACATGCGTGAATAAAAAAAAATAAATAGTTACTTTGTTCAAATAAAAACTGTTTTATTTTTAACTTCCTTAAAGAAGTTATTGTGATACCCTCGACGTCGGGTTTTTGGGGAAGGGTCTTCCAGACCCCGGAGGGTCAAATCGAAAAGTTATACTTCACCTCAACTTTGTCTGTGGTGCCGGCCGGCCGGCCGTAGCATTTTTTTTTCCGGAACACTTCACAGCCACAGTTTTCATCCGATTTTCACCAAATTTTCACACAAATTTCTTTAGCTACTGAAGAAGAATGTAACGAGGGCGATTTTTGAATTTCGAAAAATGGCGGAGATATGTCTGTTTGAAATTTTAAAAAATTCGCTGCGGCCGAACCGTTGGTACGATTTTCACCAAATTTTCACCAATTACTCCTTATATTTTTTAAGAATTTTTGGTGTAAAAAAATTGCCACTTTTTGATTATTAATTTTTTTTAGTAAGGAGAAATTTCGTACTTCTACCCTTTACGAGAGGCACATCCCTAAGCCAAAGAGCCCATTATTTCTACCTTGACACTTAAAAAATTTTTCGAAAAATGAACTTAAAAAATTTGTAAAAAAAAAAAAAACCGAAAATTTTTCGGAAAAAAAAAGAAAAACCCGGAAAATTTTTGAAAAAAAAAGAAAATTTTCGAAAAAAGAACTTAAAAATTAAAAAAAAAAACCGGAAAATAAAAAAAAAACTTAAAATTTTTCGAAAAAATAACTGAAAATTTTTCAAAAAAAGGAAAACCCGGAAAATTTTAATTTTTTGGGAAAAAAACTTGGCATTATACTTCCCCTCCGTTATACTTCCCCTCCCATATACTTCCCACTCCGTTATACTTCCTCTCCCATATACTTCCCCCTACGTTTTACGTCCCCTCCGTTGTAATTTCCCCTCCTATATAGATACTTCTCTTTAAGGAAGTTTTCGTTGGAAGCTCTTCAAACCAGTACTTCTCCTTGAAAGGACCTCATTTTCGTTCCTTTACTTTTTGCTTTTTATATATTATCGATATTGATCAGTATTCTTATATTGAGGGCAAATTGAAAGGCGAATATTTGAATGAAATAAAAGAAAAATCTGTGAGAGGAGGCAGGTGTTTGAATCGAAACAAAAAAATGCCACCCGAATGCGACCTCGTATTTGAAATAAAAAGGGGACCAATCAGCCCCGTCTTTTTCTGATTGACAATAAACTTCCATTTTTTTCTCCCCTACGTATCTTCTTTTTTCATATCGCTCTTTTTTTCTCCTTACCCTCCATCCTTTTCCATTAATTCGTCTCATTTGCCACTTTTTTTGAAGGCCCCAAAAGTCGGGATTGATTCATTTATGTGCCAGATTCGAGGCGTCCCAGTTTTTTTAAGGTTATGAAACTGAAGTTTTTTTTCACCCTCTTTTGTCTGAAGAAAAGTAAAAAAAAAATTATAAAATTTATTGACATCCTCGATTTTTTCAAGGACCTTATAAAGGAACTCCCCTTATAACGAATGAACTCCACATAAACTATGTTTATATAAAGGGAGTTACTTTAATTTATGCAGGTAAAAAAAAAGTTGGTATCCCTGTGGGCGCATTAGTTGTGACCGATATTTTTAAAACAAAGTTAACTTTTTACACGATTTAACATGTTAAAAGAGAACTTAATTAAATGACGAAACAAACGTTTGACGTTGGTGTGAACGGTAGTTTTGAGGGTTATCTGGAAAGGGCGTCAGGAGGGGGTTTTTGGAGGGAGGATAAAGTTTGAAATCCTCCGCTTCGAGAACAATGAAGGATGAAGACGGAGGCTGTTTAAAGTTTCTACTCCGACTCATGTTCGGCACTCTAGAAAAGAAATGTCCTTTGAATCCTTACGAAAGGGGGAGAGAAACGCCGAGAAGTTTCTGTCACTCACAATCCCTCAAGGACCTCAGAGAAGTTTCTAACATGAAGAAGGAGGTTTTTGAGTAAAATTGTCTTCTTTTTTTCTCTCTCTCCTTTTCTCGTTTTGTGGCAAAAAAAGTGTTTGTCCCGAGAGTCCGTGACGGAAACGAAGTCCCAACTTTAAACAAAAGAACCCTCGTACGGAAAAAAATTAACGAAAATGGGCGTTCAAGAGGAACCCCAAAATTATGAACTTGTGGGAAAAATAATTTAGGTTATTCAAGAAAGATTTTTTTTTCTTTTGTGTATCTCGGTCCGGTAAACGTTAAGGGCTCTGTCTGCAAACAGGGCTCAACGGAAGGCTTAGACAAAAAGCAAATAAAGGTTTACACATGTGTAGGGAGAAAGAATGACAAAAAAAAAAGGTTTTAAGAAAATCCTTTTTATTTTTGTATTTTTGAAGTTTCTTGGTCCCTTTTTTTTATATCTACGCTTTTTAACGTTATTTTATTTAAAATAAAGGAGGCGGAATAAAAATTCCGGTCTATTTTACGACTTTTTTTTCTCCATCCACATTTTTTTATGTCAAGTGTTTCTTTCAGGATCGCGCTTTTTCTTTTTTTAAGGTGTTTGACTACCAGTTAAGTCAAACAAGGTTAGAAAGGCTACAAACAACATGAAAAAAAATTCCGATTGTGAAACGCCAATAAAGATTTTTGTAAACATCCTTAAAAATCCGGAGGTTGTAAAATCAGGCTATAAAACCGTCCGAGGGAGCTGCTTCTCTTTGAAAAAAGGAAACACTCTTTAAAGAAGCATAAACATAAACAAATTTCAAAAGCTGACAATTAAAACGAAGTGCAACGTGTGTAGGTACTAACAACTTTGAGAGAAGGCTATTACTAACAACTAAAGAGATAAGGGGATTCCTCAAGGAGTCCGATACTTTTTGTTCTTTTGTTTAAAACAGAAATTAAAACTTAATTTCTTAAGTTTGAAAAAAAAATTCCTTTTCAATTAGACTGGATTCGCTGCGATTGAGTGGGAAAAGAATTTCGTGTAGTTTTTATCTCGGAATTTCAGGGGGTCTGGTCATTACTGATATCGTCCGCAGGTGCCCCTCCTTTTCAAACCACCCTCTTAATTGGTTTTCGACTTCATTTCCTCCTCCCTCGTTCCCCTGGTTTATATTTACACGTAAAATTAGGTCAAGAATGTGATTTTTGATTTTTTTTTTGGTTCGTTACTGTATGACTCAAGGGCCCCAAAAGTCTAATAAATCTTGATTTATGATCCTTGGTTCATTACTGTTCCCTTATATGTAAGTATCGTTGAACAGTTGTGAGTCGTTTGGCTCGCCCTGGGGAAAGCGAAGAGAGACTTCATCCCAAGGGAGTATCTCCCCTTCGAGCCCCTTTCCACGAATACTAAAAAACGCTTGTAAATTAACTACTTTGGCTGTAGAAAGCCTTTTTAAAACCACAAGGAGGAAAGCGCTGTCACCAGAGTAAAAATTATTAACTTCCTTAAAGAAGTTATTGTGATACCCTCCACGTCGGGTTTTTGGGAAAAGGGCCTTCCAGACCCCGGAGGGTCAAATCGAATATTGATCCTTACCGATCTCAACTTTGTCTGTAGTGCCAGCCGGCCGTCCGTAGCATTTTTTTCCGGAACACTTAACAGCCACAGTTTTAAACCGATTTTCACCTTTTCACACAAAGTTCTTTAGCCGGTGAAGAAGAATGTAACGAGGGCGATTTTCGAATTTCGAAAAAAAAAAAAAAAAAAAAAAAATGGCGGAGATATGGCTGTTTGAAATTTTAAAAAATTCGCTGCGGCCGAACCGTTGGTCCGATTTTCACCAAATTTTTACCAATTACTCCTTATATTTTTTAAGAATTTTTGGTGTAAAAAAATTGCTACTTTCTAATTATTATTTTTTTTTGGTAGGGAGAAATTTCATACTTCTATCCATTACGAGAGGGCACATCCCTAGGCCAAAGAGCCCATTTTTCTACCTTGACACTTAAAAAAATTTTCGGAAAAAAAAGAACTTAGAAAATTTTTTTGAATAAAAAAGCGCAAATTTAAAAAAGAAAACCCGAAAATTAAAAAAAAAATCGGAAAATTTTTCAAAACAAAAAACATAGACAATTTGTCGAAAAAAAAAAAAAAAAAAGAACTCGTAAAATAACAGTGGGGGAAGTATATGGGAGGGGAAGTATAACATAGGGGGAAGTATAAGGGAACGAAAGTATAACGAAGGGAAGGAAAGTATAAACGAGGAGGAAGTATAAGGGAGAGGAAAATTAAAAAAAAAACTCGGAAAATTTTTCAAAAAAAAACTTTTAAAATTTTTCGAAAAAAAAAAATCTCCGCCCTCGCTTATACTTTCCCTTTTTTATACTTCCCCTTCCTTATACTTCCCCTTCCTTTTTCTTCCTCCTCCTTTATACTTTCCCTCCCTTCGTTATACTTTTATTCCCTTAAACTTCCCCCTCTGTTATACTTCCCCCTCCGTTTTACGTCCCCTCCGTTATACTTCCCCCTCCTATATTGTTACTTCTCTTAAAGGAAGTTTTCGTTGGAAGCTCTTTAAATCAGTACTTTTCTATTTAATTTCAACGAAAGGGCATTGAGGATAGGGGATTTTGATTAAGTAAGCTCCGGCCTGTAATGGGTATCCTTTTGATAGGAATTTCTCGCGTGTCGTATTTTCCATGCATTGTGTCAATGACGTGATTTTAATTTATACGCCTTTACAAGGGAGTTATGCATCTCCGTGTCCGATACCGCGCGGTCGCCGTTCAATTGTCCCGAGTCACGTGTCTTTCCAGGTTTCCCCTTCATTGGACCAAAACGTCCCCTCGCCCCTGAGTCATCGCACACCTCGAAAAAGGGGGTTCCCGACACTGGAGCGGGTTCCCGGGGGGAAGTGAGACAGAGGAAAAAAAAGTCAAATTACAGACTGTGACGGAGTACTTTTTTTTTATTCCCAGACCCATAGCTTTTTTCCTTCTTTTACTTTTTTTTACAACCCCAGAATGCGGTTGACCTTGCAAATCATCCTTTTTAAAACCAACACTTTTTCAAAAAATTTCTAAAAATCACAAAATGACAAACGAATATAAATCAAAGTCAACTACATATCAAGATTAGAATGATAAGTCTAATGGTATATTAACATATTTTTGGTCTTGTAACCCCATAACGGTACTTAAAGAAATAAAACAGTTTTTTTTTTCTTTTTCATGTTGAACGAAGAATTCCGAGGTGTCAAAATTGAGATTCGGATCGAGCTCCGACCGCGTGTAACCGGATTAAAAAGTTAGAAAGCATTTTTTTATTTAAACTCGGCGGGAAGTATATTAATCTTGATGACGTCACGTTTCAAGTGTCAAATCCGGGTTGACATATAATTTGATAAGAGGTGCCGGCCGAGGGCCGCTACTTGCTGATCCGTGTCTCACGCGTTCGGCTTCTATATGAAATTTACTGAACTCGTTATAACCGTAACCTTTAAACAGAATTAAACTCGTGAAGTTTTAATTAGGATCGAATATTCCATCTCGGTTTCAAATTTGCTTAAACTAATTTTGACTTTGCCGTGATCTAATCTACGACGAGATAAACGAACCTTTTCCCAGCGAATATCTCGAGTTGAGGCGCTCCGGGTACGAAGGGCGAACTCAACAAACGAAGTTTCGAGATATTCGCATTTTAAAGTTTTATGTTAGGGGCGAACTCAACAGAAAAGTCATGCCCTGGAATGGGAAGTGGGGGTTGTGGACTAGGATGTGGAGTTCGCCCTTCGTACCCGCTCGGATATCGCAGTTAGAGCTTTGCGCATATCGGTTTTTACGTATTTAAAGGGGAAAAACGGGGGAAATCAACGTAAAAATTATATGGGTGTATTCACCAAGAGGTCTAGAATCTGAAAATGAAAAAAAAAAAAGTTGTCCAATGTTGAGTTCGCCCTTCGTACCCGGAGCGCCTCAGTTGTACCCTAGGTTTTGTTCATTTGGTACATTTTGGAGCTCCTCCGTTGTTGAATTCGTTTTATTTGATATCCGAACAACCCCCCACGAACTCATGTCATTGAAAAAGGCAGCAGGTTCGTTTCATTGCCTTTGGGGTCTTGAAAAAATAATAATAAATGACTTTTTCGAATGCACTAACTCACCTGCTGCACCATCTATAACCGCTACCTCCCCGCTATCGACAGGATAATTACAACGGACGCTTTCTTTTTTCACAAACAAATGCACCAAGTGAATAAATTGCTACTTGAACGTATAATCAGATTACAAATGACTGGAAACATGTCATTACGAAGTCGATATTCTCGAATGGCGTTTTCCTCCTGAGGGAGTTCGAACGTGCTTTCCCCCGAGTCCAATACCTGACTTCGGGAACTTAATCTCCGTATGTAAATAGCTAAATTTCGGGTACGGTCCGGAGGCGACAGATGGCCCCGTTTATTCTTCGAGGGAGTGACGCGAAGGCTAAGTAAGTGTAAGTAATGATAAGCTGATATTAATGTAGCCGCAATGGCATTTTAGAGGATTCCCCAAGAGGATTTTGAAGGGTGGGTTTCATTCCCTCCCGTACTCAATCCCGAGGGTGCCGGGAAAACGAGCCGGGGGATATGAAATGTCTTGGAGGTATATGTTTGCATCTCCCCCATATCGTTTTTATTACCTCGATGTTGCCCTTTAGGCGATTTCCTTCAAAGGATCAATGAATAGCATTAGCCCCAACTCGGAAAATATAAAAGGATAATTCATCCGAATCTATTTCAACCCGTTATATTCGGCTTAATTTTGCTACAAAATGAAGAGATGTTAAGAACTCATATGTGAAAGCCATTAGCGCTGAAAAGATGAGTTTTAAAGGAGTTGGAATGCGATTTAAATACGACACTGTCTTCACGCTTTCATTAACACAATCCTCCTCCCTTTTCTCAGGTCTTTCAGAAACATTATTAAACCTAAGACGGTTAAAAAAATGTCTTTTAAAATGACAAAAAACGACGTTTTTTTTCCTTCTCTCTTTTCAACTTGTAAAAGAAGCTCGAGTTATCGTTGGAATCTCCTTAGCAACACTTCTTTACAAAGGAGAGCTGAGACCTCCCTTCTTCGCTTTTTCCCTTCTTTTTGGCTCTTTCTCAAAAACAATTAAATGCCCAGAGCAGACAATGAAACATCATTAACTCGCCTTTCAAACCCCCCCGACTCCGCAGACGCCTTCGTTCTTTCACTTCGGTGAAAACAAAACAGTCAATCTACTTAGTCAAATTACAACTCGAGTCTTGTTTAAATGGAAAAGAATATTTTTGCATTTTCTCACTTTTACAGCGAATTTTAGAAAATTAGCGTGTGTAGGCTTCGGGGGCATACATCTCGTCCTAAAGTATTCTCGTCCTAAAAATAATAGAAAAAGAAAAATATAAACTGTACTCTCGTCCGAAAGTATTCTCGTCCTACAGGCTACGCCCCTTTTTAGTACGAGATGACAGTAGGACGAGAATACTTTCGGATGAGAATACATTTCATTTAATTTTAAGTAATATTTTATTTCACACATATTTTTAGGACGAGAAGACAGTAGGACGAGAATACTTTCAGATGAGAATACATTTAATTTAATTTTAAGTAATATTTTATTTCACACATATTTTTAGGACGAGAAGACAGTAAGACGAGAATACTTTCGGATGAGAATACATTTAATTTAATTTTAAGTAATATTTTATTTCACACATATTTTTAGGACGAGAAGACAGTAGGACGAGAACACTTTCGGATGAGAATACATTTAATTTAATTTTAAGTAATATTTTATTTCACACATATTTTTAGGACGAGAAGACAGTAGGACGAGAATACTTTCAGATGAGAATACATTTAATTTAATTTTAAGTAATATTT
Organism: Orius insidiosus; assembly: GCA_014119065.1. Taxonomy (NCBI): domain Eukaryota; kingdom Metazoa; phylum Arthropoda; class Insecta; order Hemiptera; family Anthocoridae; genus Orius; species Orius insidiosus. Next base: position 402,596 of record JACGAQ010000067.1, on the reverse strand, counting down.
TATTTCACACATATTTTTAGGACGAGAAGACAGTAGGACGAGAATACTTTCAGATGAGAATACATTTAATTTAATTTTAAGTAACATTTTATTTTAAACATATTTTTAGGACGAGAAGACAGTAGGACGAGAATACTTTCGGATGAGAATGCATTTAATTTAATTTTAAGTAATATATTATTTTAAACATATTTTTAGGACGAGAAGACAGTAGGACGAGAATATTTTCGGATGAGAATACATTTCATTTAATTTTAAGTAATATTTTATTTTAAACATATTTTTAGGACGAGAAGACAGTAGGACGAGAATACTTTCGGATAAGAATACTTTCGGATAAGAATACATTTCATTTAATTTTAAACAATATTTCATTTTAAACATAATTTTAGGACGAGAAGACAGTAGACGAGACGAGAATACTTTCGGATAAGAATACATTTCATTTAATTTTAAACAATATTTCATTTTAAACATAATTTTAGGACGAGAAGACAGCAGACGAGACGAGAAGACGAGAATACTTTGGGATAAGAATACATTTCATTTAATTTTAAGTAATATTTTATTTTAAACATATTTTTAGGACGAGAAGACAGTAAGACGAGAATACTTTCGGATAAGAATACATTTCATTTAATTGTAAACAATATTTCATTTTAAACATAATTTTAGGACGAGAAGACAGCAGACGAGACGAGAAGACGAGAATACTTTCGGATAAGAATACATTTCATTTAATTTTAAATAATATTATATTTTAAACATATTTTTAGGACGAGAAGACAGTAAGACGAGAATACTTTCGGATAAGAATACATTTCATTTAATTTTAAACAATATTTCATTTTAAACGTAATTTTAGGACGAGAAGACAGCAGACGAGACGAGAAGACGAGAATACTTTCGGATAAGAATACATTTCATTTAATTTTAAATAATATATTTTAAACATATTTTTAGGACGAGAAGACAGTAAGACGAGAATACTTTCGGATAAGAATACATTTCATTTAATTTTAAACAATATTTCATTTTAAACATAATTTTAGGACGAGAAGACAGCAGACGAGACGAGAAGACGAGAATACTTTCGGATAAGAATACATTTCATTTAATTTGTAATATTATATTTTAAACATATTTTTAGGACGAGAAGACAGTAGGACGAGAATACTTTCGGATGAGAATACATTTCATTTAATTTTAAGTAATATTTTATTTTAAACATATTTTTACAATAGGACGAGATGACAGTAGGACGAGAATACTTTCGGATAAGAATACATTTAATTTAATTTTAAGTAATTTTATTTTAAACATATTTTTAGGACGAGAAGACAGTAAGACGAGAATACTTTCGGATAAGAATACATTTCATTTAATTTTAAACAATATTTCATTTTAAACATAATTTTAGGACGAGAAGACAGTAGACGAGACGAGAAGACGAGAATACTTTCGGATAAGAATACATTTCATTTAATTTGTAATATTTTATTTTAAACATTTTTAGGACGAGAAGACAGTAGGACGAGAATACTTTCGGACGAGATGATTACTATTTTATTAAAGTATAATATTTCAAAAATTGTATAAAAATTGAAATCCTCTTGTCCGAATGTCTTCTCGTCCTACTGTCATCTCGTCCTAAAAAGGGGCGTAACCTGTTAGGACGAGAATACCTTCGGAAAAGAATACAGTTCATATTTTTTCTTTTTCTATTATTTTTAGGACGAGAATACTTTAGGATGAGAATACTTTCGGACGAGATGTAGGCAGCTCTGGAACTCCTCATAGCCTGTCCTTTCTATTTCACTTCCTCAAAGAGACTTTATTGTAGCAACCTCAAGAAAAGGGTCTTCCAGACCCTTCAAGGGAAAGGGATTATTTTAAAGGTACTTTTGACGCTCCTGACCCTCATTTAACATCATTTCCTTCTTCTGCCCTTTCCCTTCTGCCCTCAAAAATTGTTGTTGATGTTATATTCAAAGCTTGCTAAACAGAATATCACTAAAAATCCTTAAAAAAATTAATTATTCAAAACAATAAATATGTTAAATACTCTTATAAAAAAGGAGGATGAAAGACTTTAATGAAGACAGGCCCATTAAACGGAGGTTAATGCATAGAAAAAAGATATCTGGAATTTATTAACGTCTAATTACCACGTTAAAAACTAAAGAAAGTGACATCTGCGGCAGATGCATTTTTTTTACTTTATTCATCCAAGATCATGTCCTCCTGCCCACTCATCAAGCCTTCCTCGTTACAGGCCCTTAAAGAAGTTTCTTTATAGGGAAACGCTTGACTTAAATCATTTCAAGTGATCTTTAAGTTTTTTTTTCTGGAAATTTATCTTTAAAATATTATGCTGACAAACAAACAAATTTATAGCTTTTTTAAATGAATAACTTAATAAGCGAGTGAATTTTTATTTAAATAAGTAGAGCTGAAGAATAGAATTAGTGGGAAGAAGAGCTCTGTAGTAGTTCTACTTTTTGCCACAGCAAAACTTGACGTCAGAGCGCTTCAGAAGGAAGCGCCAAAATTTAAATTATCTTTAAAATATTAAGCTGACAAACAGACAAATTTATAGCTTTTTTAATCGAATAACTTAATAAGCGAGTGAATTTTTATTTACATAAATAGAGCTGAAGAATGGAATTGGTGAGAAGATGAGCTCTATAGTAGTTCTACTTTTTGCCACAGCAAAACTTGACGTCAGAGCGCTTCAGAAGGAAGCGCCGAAATTTAAATTACGCCGTCCAAAAATGATTTCATAAAAAAAAAAACTTTCTAAATGATCCTATTTCGTATAAAAAGTTCACAAAAGTAGCCCATTATGTTGGCAATCAATCATGTTCTGCGGTAGGTCTTATGACGGAGCAATATGTCGAAATAAAACAAAATTAGACGAGCTTTTAAAGTTTATGAAACAACAATCATTGTTTTTTTGTTTAAAAAAAACACAAAAGACAAAGAGTTTAAAAAAGCCATTGAATATATATAGACACACCTCTTAATTGAAGAAAATTGAGTCGTAGAGGATCAAGCTCCCATCGTGGGAGACAAAAATCCAAGTAGGTGTATATGAAACAATATGAATAATTTAATAGGTTATTAGGAATGGACAAATAAAAAACGGCAAACAATCAGGGGGGAGGTTCGTGACGGCCTTCACCACTTGTTGATAACATCTTTTTATAAAAAACAAATAATTTACAGATTGAAATGGTTAAAAGATTAAAAAGTCAATCTTTTTTTCGTTTCCTGATGCCCTCGAGGGGCTTTCGGTCTATTAGTTGCCTAGACCTCCTGTATAATTTCGATGTGTAATGCCCAGGCTCGATAGCACCGGTTTAAGACTTTTTAAGGGTAATGGTTAACCTCACGCACATCCACACCTGCTTAATCGTGGTCAGATATTTTTTTTTTTTATAAAAAAGACGGATTTTCATTAAAACCGAGTCAAAACCCCAATCAGTAATGTAATCGGGCGTAATCTCCATTTAAAGCCTGAGTCCACCCCTTCATCTAATTTCCCCTTCCAAGGTAATCCCGTTAGAAGCCTGAGTAACACACGTGTACGACGAAGGTGACCCGCAAATTAAAATATGTTCAATTGCATACAGAAAATTCACTCAAAAATATAATTTTTTGGAAAATAATTGTGGAGTTTTGAGTTGGTGTTTTATAGGTCATTTTAAAAGCGGAATATGAGGCTTGCCAGCAAACATTCCATGATTTGAGAATGAAAAATCGGACCGAGGCCGAACTTCGCTCATAAAAAAGGTAATTAAATTTTGAAAAGCGATTTTCTACGGTAAAAATTCCCTATCTTATTTGAATACGGGGTATGTCAGCTGCCGGACCAGCCGTTAAAGTTTTGACCTGATGCCTAAATTTCCAGATTTTTAGGCGCCTTGGTGATATTCCTACAAAAGAACTTATGAATTGGCTAACCTGATTTTGAGTTAAGCATTCTAAAATGCCTACAAAAAAACAATACCAATGAAATTTGCCCTTTTTCGGGCAAATTAAAAACCTGATTTTGAGTTAAGCATTCTAAAATGACTACAAAACAACAATATCAAAGAAAGTTTCCCTTTTCCGGGCAAATTAACTACCATGATTTTGAGTTAAGCATTCTAAAATGACTACAAAACAACAATATCAAAGAAATTTCCCCTTTTTCGGGCAAATTAACTAACCTGATTTTGAGTTAAGCATTCTAAAATGCCTACAAAACAACAATACCAATGAAATTTGCCCTTTTTCGGGCAAATTAACTAACCTGATTTTGAGTTAAGCATTCTAAAATGACTACAAAACAACAATATCAAAGAAAGTTTCCCTTTTCCGGGCAAATTAACTAACCTGATTTTGAGTTAAGCATTCTAAAATGACTACAAAACAACAATATCAAAGAAATTTCCCCTTTTTCGGGCAAATTAACTAACCTGATTTTGAGTTAAGCATTCTAAAATGACTACAAAGCAACAATATCAAAGAAATTTTCCCTTTTTCGTGCAAATTAACTAACCTCATTTTGAGTTAAGCATTCTAAAATGACTACAAAACAACAATATCAAAGAAATTTCCCCCTTTTCGGGCAAATTAACTAACCTGATTTTGAGTTAAGCATTCTAAAATGACTACAAAACAACAATATCAAAGAAGTTTGCCCTTTATCGGGCAAATTAACTAACCTGATTTTGAGTTGAGCATTGTAAAATGACTACAAACAACAATATCAAATAAATTTGCCCTTTTGCATTTCAAAAAACTGAACTTTTTTCTGAAGATGCCTCAATCGCGAAGCCGGTCGTGTGGGCGCCCTCTTCAAAATCAAAAAAGACAATAACAAAAGTTGATATATCGAGAAAGAGAAAGGACGCAGAAGTGTTTGACCTTTAATCTTCCCGCCAACGATGTGGGTATAAATAAATAATATTTATATTCCACTTTATGACCACTTTTATGTTTAAAATATGACAAATAAATCACCTCTTGAAAAAAAAATTAAATAGGAAGAAAAAAATCAATTTGTTGTTGTTTCCGGCCGGAACGGGTAAACATGCTATAAATAAGGACCCCTTTTTAAGCTTGTTTTTTTATCTAGTTTTTACTTTTAAACACAAAAGATCCTCAATTCCCTATGATTATAAATAATTAATTTTTAATTTTCATCCTTCCCTTGCATCTTTAAACTGGTAAGCTTTCGAATGCACAAAGCATCCTCGAAGGATCAATTATTCAAACTAGGATTCTCCTGTATACTGAACTTCCCGACCCCTTTAATTACTAATTAAACAATAATGTACATAGTCAGACGATTGATTAAACCTTTAGGGGAAAAAAAAAGTTGCAACATCGATTGAGGTGGAATAATGTTAGCCCGAAAAAGGGCAAATTTCATTGATATTGTTGTTTTGTATTCATTTTAGAATGCTTAACTCAAAATCAGGTAAGTTTGCCCGAAAAAAGGGCAAATTTCTTTGATAATGTTGTTTTGTAGTCATTTTAGAATGCTTAACTCAAAATCAGTTTAGTTAATTTGCCCGAGAAAGGGCGAAATTCTTTGATAATGTTGTTTTGTAGTCATTTTAGAATGCTTAACTCAAAATCGGGTTAGTTAATTTGCCCGAAAAAGGGCAAACTATGATATTGTTGTTTTGTAGTCATTTTAGAATGCTTAACTCAAAATCAGGTTAGCTAATTTGCCCGGAAAAAGGGCAAAGTTCTTTGATATTGTTGTTTTGTGGACATTTTAGATTGCTTAACTCAAAATCAGGTTAGTTAATTTTCCCAAAAAAGGGCAAATTTCTTTGATATTGTTGTTTTGTAGACATTTTAGATTGCTTTACTCAAAATCAGGTTAGTTAATTTTCCCGAAAAAGGGCAAATTTCTTTGATATTGTTGTTTTGTTGTCATTTTAGAATGCTTAACTCAAAATCAGGTTAGTTAACTTGCCCAAAAAAAAGCAAAGTTCTTTGATATTGTCGTTTTGTAGTCATTTTAGAATGCTTAACTCAAAATCAGGTTAGTTAATTTTCCCGAAAAAGGGCAAATTTCTTTGATATTGTTGTTTTGTAGACATTTTAGAATGCTTAGCTCAAAATCATGTTAGTTAATTTGCCCGAAAAAAGGCAAAGTTCTTTGATATTGTCGTTTTGTAGTCATTTTAGAATGCTTAACTCAAAATCAAGTTAGTTAATTTTCCCGAAAAAGGGCAAATTTCTTTGATATTGTTGTTTCGTAGTCATTTTAGAATGCTTAACTCAAAATCAGGTTAGTTAATTTGCCCGAGAAAGGGCAAAATTCTTTGATAATGTTGTTTTGTAGTCATTTTAGAATGCTTAACTCAAAATCGGGTTAGTTAATTTTCCCGAAAAAGGGCAAATTTCTTTGATATTGTTGTTTTGTAGACATTTTAGAATGCTTAGCTCAAAATCATGTTAGTTAATTTGCCCGAAAAAAGGCAAAGTTCTTTGATATTGTCGTTTTGTAGTCATTTTAGAATGCTTAACTCAAAATCAAGTTAGTTAATTTTCCCGAAAAAGGGCAAATTTCTTTGATATTGTTGTTTCGTAGTCATTTTAGAATGCTTAACTCAAAATCAGGTTAGTTAATTTGCCCGAGAAAGGGCAAAATTCTTTGATAATGTTGTTTTGTAGTCATTTTAGAATGCTTAACTCAAAATCGGGTTAGTTAATTTTCCCGAAAAAGGGCAAATTTCTTTGATATTGTTGTTTTGTAGACATTTTAGAATGCTTAACTCAAAATCAGGTTAGTTAATTTGCCCGAAAAAAGGCAAAGTTCTTTGATATTGTCGTTTTGTAGTCATTTTAGAATGCTTAACTCAAAATCAGGTTAGATAATTTGCCCGAAAAGGGGTAAATTTCTTTGATATTATTGTTTTGTAGTCATTTTAAAATGCTTAACTCAAAATCAAGTTAGTTAATTTTCCCGAAAAAGGGCAAATTTCTTTGATATTGTTGTTTCGTAGTCATTTTAGAATGCTTAACTCAAAATCAGGTTAGTTAATTTGCCCGAGAAAGGGCAAAATTCTTTGATAATGTTGTTTTGTAGTCATTTTAGAATGCTTAACTCAAAATCGGGTTAGTTAATTTGCCCGAAAAAGGGCAAACTATGATATTGTTGTTTTGTAGTCATTTTAGAATGCTTAACTCAAAATCAGGTTAGTTAATTTGCCCGGAAAAAGGGCAAAGTTCTTTGATATTGTTGTTTTGTGGACATTTTAGATTGCTTAACTCAAAATCAGGTTAGTTAATTTTCCCAAAAAAGGGCAAATTTCTTTGATATTGTTGTTTTGTAGACATTTTAGATTACTTTACTCAAAATCAGGTTAGTTAATTTTCCCGAAAAAGGGCAAATTTCTTTGATATTGTTGTTTTGTTGTCATTTTAGAATGCTTAACTCAAAATCAGGTTAGTTAATTTTCCCGAAAAAGGGCAAATTTCTTTGATATTGTTGTTTCGTAGTCATTTTAGAATGCTTAACTCAAAATCAGGTTAGTTAATTTGCCCGAGAAAGGGCAAAATTCTTTGATAATGTTGTTTTGTAGTCATTTTAGAATGCTTAACTCAAAATCGGGTTAGTTAATTTTCCCGAAAAAGGGCAAATTTCTTTGATATTGTTGTTTTGTAGACATTTTAGAATGCTTAACTCAAAATCAGGTTAGTTAATTTGCCCGAAAAAAGGCAAAGTTCTTTGATATTGTCGTTTTGTAGTCATTTTAGAATGCTTAACTCAAAATCAGGTTAGATAATTTGCCCGAAAAGGGGTAAATTTCTTTGATATTATTGTTTTGTAGTCATTTTAAAATGCTTAACTCAAATCAAGTTAGTTAATTTTCCCGAAAAAGGGCAAATTTCTTTGATATTGTTGTTTCGTAGTCATTTTAGAATGCTTAACTCAAAATCAGGTTAGTTAATTTGCCCGAGAAAGGGCAAAATTCTTTGATAATGTTGTTTTGTAGTCATTTTAGAATGCTTAACTCAAAATCGGGTTAGTTAATTTGCCGAAAAAGGGCAAACTATGATATTGTTGTTTTGTAGTCATTTTAGAATGCTTAACTCAAAATCAGGTTAGTTAATTTGCCCGGAAAAAGGGCAAAGTTCTTTGATATTGTTGTTTTGTGGACATTTTAGATTGCTTAACTCAAAATCAGGTTAGTTAATTTTCCCAAAAAAGGGCAAATTTCTTTGATATTGTTGTTTTGTAGACATTTTAGATTACTTTACTCAAAATCAGGTTAGTTAATTTTCCCGAAAAAGGGCAAATTTCTTTGATATTGTTGTTTTGTTGTCATTTTAGAATGCTTAACTCAAAATCAGGTTAGTTAATTTGCCCGAAAAAAGGCAAAGTTCTTTGATATTGTCGTTTTGTAGTCATTTTAGAATGCTTAACTCAAAATCAGGTTAGTTAATTTTCCCGAAAAAGGGCAAATTTCTTTGATATTGTTGTTTTGTAGACATTTTAGAATGCTTAGCTCAAAATCATGTTAGTTAATTTGCCCGAAAAAAGGCAAAGTTCTTTGATATTGTCGTTTTGTAGTCATTTTAGAATGCTTAACTCAAAATCAGGTTAGTTAATTTGCCCGAAAAGGGGCAAATTTCTTTGATATTATTGTTTTGTAGTCATTTTAAAATGCTTAACTCAAAATCAAGTTAGTTAATTTTCCCGAAAAAGGGCAAATTTCTTTGATATTGTTGTTTTGTAGTCATTTTAGAATGACTTATACCACATAGTAAAGGTCAAGTAGAAAATGAGATGAGAGTGAAAAATAAGGAAATAGTCCACCTGATGAGGCGTATTACGCCGAAACCGGTAGTGGAATATCCGTTTTTTTCATTCTCTCTCCCTCACAAAAAACCCATAATCATTTTAGATTGGTTAACTCGAAATCAGGTTAGTTAATTTGCCCGAAAAAAGGCAAATTTCTTTGATATTGTTGTTTTGTAGGCATTTTAGAATGCTTAACTCAAAATCAGGTTAGTTAATTTGCCCGAAAAGGGGCAAATTTCTTTGATATTGTTGTTTTTTAGGCATTTTAGAATGCTTAACTCAAATTCAGGTTAGCCAATTCATAAGTTCTTTTGTAGGAATATCACCAAGGCGCCTAAAAACCTGGAAATTTAGGCATCAGGTCAAAAATCAGGCATCTGACATACCCAGTATTCAAATAAGATAGCGAATTTTTACCATAGAAAATCGCTTTTCAAAATTTAATTACCTTTTTTATGAGCGAAGTTCGGCCTCGGTACGATTATTCATTCTCAAATCTGGGAATGTTTGCTGGCCTCATATTCAGCTTTTAAAATGACCTGTAAAACACCAACTCAAACCTCCACAATTATTTATTAATTTTTTTCTTATTTTAACGAAACTTTTTGGAGTGAACCTGAATTATTAAAATTAACTTGGGACCTTTTTGAATTAATTAATTTTATTTGTATTCATCGAGGTTCAAAAATAAGTTTAAAATGCTGAAAATTTAAAGAACATCGCTGGACAGTTCGGACGTGAAAAAATTTATGATTCATGAAATTAAATATGTAAACGGTATTAACGTATTTTATAAATACATATTTAATCCGACAAGATTTTCCCTTTTAAACTCGCTTCATGCCCTGATATTCTGAATATTAAAAGAAAATCAAACATCGATTTTGTAATCAACGTTTGCAAACTGAAATACCGAGAGATTTGATATTAAAAATGCGTTTATTAATTCAATTGTAATTCAGACGTATTAATAGGAGTAATTAGTTAATTAATCAATTAGATAATTAAGTTAGTAATTGAACAATTTTGAATGTTTTATTCTTAGTTCGATTCTTTGTTGGCAGTCGTACAGCGTAGTTTGCATCGGTTTCGCATTGAATATATTCATGAAGTTTAGAGGACACCATTTTAGTCGCATTTATACGAAAAGCCATTTGAGGGAATTAAACTTAGTTCGTTAACACGTACTCGGAACGAGCGACGAGAAAGTTGCCTCAGGTGGGTCATAAAAGCAAAATCGTAGTACCTACTAAACACTAATAAAACATAACTACAATACAATCGAAAAAGATGAAAATGTTTCAGATGAATGTCTAGTGGGATTTCGTAATTTTTTACGTCAATAATTCTTATTTTGGGCGTGAGTGACAAAACGTCAACGATTTTTTTTATGGACAGATTTTTAACTTTGGTCGTGTCTAGCGTGGGTTGTGTTTGGGTATCGCCCACACGTCATTTAATTAATATTGTGACAATCCTGGTAGTTATTGTAGAAGGGAAAAAAGAAAGGTGTTACTGCACGCATTGCTTCTAGCACGCGATGCATCTGATAGTTTTCACTCCGAAATCGAATCGGTGTAGAAGTAAAATTTTAACTTCCTTAAAGAAGTTATTGTGATACCCTCCTCTGGGTTTTTGGGGAAGGGTCTTCCAGACCCCGGAGGGTCAAATCGAATATTGATCTTTACCGATCTCAACTTTGTCTGTGGTGCCGGCCGGCCGTAGCATTTAAAAAAAAAAAAAACTTCCCCCTCCGTTAATCTTCTTCTCCCTTATACTTCCCCTCCGTTATACTTTCGTTCCCTTTTCCTTCCACCTCCGTTGTACGTCCCCTCCCTCATACTTTCTCCTCCTATATACTTTCCCTCCCTTCGTTTTACTTTAATTTCCTTATACTTCCCCCTCTGTTATACTTCCCCCTCTGTTGTACTTCCCCTTCCTTATACTTCCCCCTCCATTATACTTCCCCCTCCTATATTCTCTTTAAGGAAGTTTTCGTTGGAAGCTCTTCAAACCGGTACTTTTTCTGGTTTGGCAGTGCTTTCAGGGTATCAACTTAATTTAAAACGTCTCTAGAAATGGTAAAGATTTGATCGCGAATAGGTTTTGACAGGGTAGAAGACAAAAGCATCTTGACCCATTTAATAAGGACAATGATTCGGAAGGATCAAAGACGAAAACCATTTTTTTTCTTCTACCGTTTCATTGAATAGAAACAAAAACGTCGGGGTCCTTTTCAGAATTTCCCCCCGGCCATTCACTGCGGTAATCTCAAAGTATTAATCACAATTGATTTGTTTAACCGGTTGTCACCGAAAGAAAGAGTGTGGCGTTTGCAGACGACCCCCACCATCGTTCTTTTTCGACGAAAAACCCCGATGGGAATGATTGATCGGCCGTTTTGGCATCCATCAATTATAGATACTTTATTGCCTCCCCTGCCTTATCGCAGGAACACACAAATTAATCAATTACCTACCCCTTGTAAAAGAGTACGCAATGCGGCCTAAGATCTTTTTTCCTAATAATCTTGACCTTTATACCACCAAAAGTAGGGCCATCAATTAAAAACAACTCGTTTTTCCGAAAATAAAAAAAAGGGGCAACCTCAGGGATTGGATCCAATACTTCTTAAAATTTTGATTACCAGAACCATTCAGTTGGCTTATAAGAAGGATTTTTCCATCCACAGAAGGGAATAAAAGAAAAGACGTTTTAGCGTGGAAGTAAAAAAAGAGGAAATTAGCTCGAATTCATTACGTGTGTACGAAGGGGGAGAGAATGAGATAAAAAACGTCTTCTTCCTCTTAGGTAGGTGTCTAATGACTTACTTTCGAACCGCTCGTCGAGTTGTTCTTATGCTCGAATTCACCACTTTTTCTATCATCCCTCCATTCTTTTCTAGTCGCCGCTTCCCAACTACATAATCGTTTCCTTCGGATATCAGAGCGCGTTAGCCACCCAAGTACCATAAAATTTCTTCTTTTCCTCCCCCCTTAATTACCATATAATGCTTCTCCCCGACGCTTAATTATAAACGCATTTTGTGCGTAGCGGTGCGATGAATGTCCAGACGATAATGTGTGAGAAAAATGTTTAAAATGGGGAAAAAAAATCTTCAGGGAAAAATCTATCTTGTTTGAAATCCGTGGTGAAAAAAAATTGTGGGCGAATAAACGACTTCTTTATTTAAAACAGAAAATTCTTCTTTTTTACAACTCATCTGTAAAATTGTGGCCTAATTTGCTTCTAGTACACAAGGAGCACTCTGGAAAACTTATCCGGAAAGGCCTGCATCTAATTAAATCCTCTGTGCACCCGAAGGATTTACTTAGAAATTCAAGACGGAATCCCTCCTTTGAAGGGTGCCGGAGATTTTCGCTCTTAATTTTACACATGAATAAAACGGAAGAGTGATTTAACGAATAATTTTCGTCTCTCCGAAAGCCAAAAGGGTTCAAAGCTTTCAGCATCTAATTTTGTGAAAATCGGAAAAAATGCATAATCTTTGAAATTTCAATATGGGCTACCCCAGGGAGCAACATTTGATCCCGTTCCTTTTTATATATTTACTAATTTCTATGTAGATCTTTTACCTCGGAACTATGGAGTTAAGAAACGTGAGTGTATACATGTCGACATAATGCGGTTCGCCATAATGCATTAGACCATAAAATAGCAGAAATCAACCATAAAGTTAACCATAAAAAATCTGCTACTCAACATAAAGAAAATAATCGAAAACGCTCACCATAATGCATTTTAATAATACATCTCACCATTTAACACTTGTCGTTTCGACATAAATTTGTCGTATCAACATAACGCAGTTGAACATAAAGGAAACTTTCATTTTTAAGAACTTTTTTTTTCGCCATAAAGCTGTTTCTGTCGTTTGGGCAAAATACATCTCATCATAAACTAGGAACAGCCATAGAGCAGCCTATTTTCGCCGTTTAAAACGCAATTATGGCGAGACGACAAAAATCATACAACTTGACAGTTCACCATAACGCAATTCAACATAAAACATCTCACCGTAAACTATGAAAAGCATAAGAGCTTTTCTTGCGAGAGGAAAAAAATTAACCCCCTCCGTGTTATCAAACTAGTTTGAATTTAGGCCACCCACAAAAAAATATATCGACGGTCGGACTGCGAAAAGGGACGTTAAGCCCTTAAAAAGACAGCGAGGAGTTGCCTGCTCTTTTGCTTTTCCTAGTTTATGGTGAGATGCTTTCTGTTGAATTGCATTATGGTGAACTGTCAAGTTTTAGAGATTTTGTCGTTTCGCCATAATCGCGTTTTAAACGGCAAGAGAAGGCGTGCTCTTTCGCTGTCCCTAGTTTATATTAAAAAGATAGCGAGGAGCTGCCTGCTCTTTTGTTTTTCCTAGTTTATGGTGAGATGCTTTATGTTGAATTGCATTATGGTGAACTGTCAAGTTTTAGGGATTTTGTCGTTCGCCATAATCGCGTTTTAAACGGAGAGAGTAGGCTTGCTCTTTCGCTGTCCCTAGTTTATGGTGAGATGAGAAACACTTTTATGGCGAAACAACGAGTTTAAAGAGAGGCTTTTATGATTTATGCGTTATGTTGACTTGTACTTTTTTTATGTCGACTTCCATTTATTGAAAAAGTCGTTTTTGGCGAAAAGCTTTATGTTGAAATGCATTATGCTCAAAATTTTGGAACTTTTGAGTGCTTTATATTCAATAGCATTATGCCTAAACGCATTACGGTGAACTACATTTCTTCATGTCGAAATGCAGATTTTTTATGTTAAACTGCTTTAGGGTGAAATGCATTATGTTGTACGTCTCCCAAGAAACGTTGCCCACTCCACGTAGGACATTTTAGGTTTAATGGTTACAAAATGTTTTTGAACAAAGTATTATAAAATATATTAACTGGCTACAAATCGGTGTTATTTGAAGAAACTAATTAAAACTATGTTAATTACAAAACGGGGTTTTCAGGCTAAAAGTTAAACGGGGACGAGAATTAAAGTCGAAGGATAAATAAAAGCGATCTAAAATTAATTGAATTTTAACTTTGAATTTACCATTAAGGCTCTTTGTCAACAGATTATTAATTCAGAAGTGATTTCATGAGTCCGGTGTTGGTTTTATAAAAGAAGCGAGGGGTTGATTCATCCCAACGTTAATTCTTTATATATAAAATACGTTTTAGCCCCGCAGGGAGGAAACTTCCAAATGTATGTTTAACTCCTGAGTTTTCTTCCCACTTAAACTTGAAGAAGTCAAGAAAGTGGCTCCCTTATAAATTATTTTTCAACGTTTCTTAAAGAAAATTTTAAGATGAGCACCTTCAGCAGTTTAGAAACAAAAAAACTAATTTTGAAGTAGTAGGTAAAACTTTTTTGATCTCTGAATAGTTTGAAATAATTAAGAGAAATAATATTTAGTTTCATACATATTCAAGAGTAGTAGACGATCCATCAAGTCGCGTCAGGGGCCCCGCAAAAGGGCACTCTGATATCTAGGCCCAAAATTAGCTGTCCGCCTGTCAGAATCCGGACGGGCCCTCATATTGAAAATCCTCCGTGAAACGCCTTCACCCCTCCGGCATCGGTCTCAACACCTAGTTAACACCGTTTTCGGTATCAAAATGAAAAGAGTTCTTATGTCTAATTTTTAGGTTTATGGTATAATTTTTTGTAAAACAGTATTTTTTTCCTCCCTTCTGTAAAAGTTTTTTTTTTTTATAAAGAAATAATTTTGGCCTCGATATTCGATATTGAATAATTGTTGATGGGCCGATAAGAAGAAGCGGAGGGTAAAAATCCTCTGATCGTTGAAGCGAACCCTCCAGTCACCATTCAACCAAGTCAACAGCGGAACAGAATTTTAATGGCTTTCTCTCCCCTTTTCCGGATTAACGGGAGAAAAAAAAGTTAAAAAAGAATCCCATGATTTTTTAACTAAAAATTTTTTTTAATTTGTCTGAGTGGTCTTTCGATTGTTTCTCATTGGGCAGCCGATATTCGGCCCCAGGATGAAAAGAGGAAGGGAGAGGTTTTCAGTCTGGGGGTTCCAACCTAAAATTGCAACCGCGGTTTTCAATCCTTTTGAAAGGTTTCGAGGGTTTGAGAAAATAGCATTTTTTTTCTCCTTTTTTAGGTAAATTTTTTTTCTTCTTTCCTTTCTTGTCATATTAATGATAGAATGTTTAAACAGGTGCTAACACGTGGACCCTCGTTTATCATAAGTTTACTGTTTGTGTTCTTAAACTTAAAACTTTGAGGTTTCTTGAGAAAACATAAACAGATTTCACGGTTTCAAAAAATAAAAATTGCTACGTAAATGACAGAGAACACAAAAAGTTTATGTGCCTACTTAAAAATTTTAAGCCTTTTATACGACGTAGGATTTTAGGATTAAGGATTGATTAAAAAAGGGATAGGCTGAAAATAATTACATAGGTTAAATATTTGACGTTCCTAAAACTAAAGGTTATAGCCTCACCGGTTGGTGATTAACCCAGGATTAATAAATAAAAGGATATCAAAATGGTCTACTTGGGGCTAAACCAAGGATATAATGACGCCATCGATACATTAACAGTAGGTTTCTATGTAGGTTATCCTAACGTAACCTTGATGTCAATGAGGGAACCGCTGAATATTTGACGTCCCTAAAACTAGAGGTTATAGCCTCACCGGTAGGTGATTAACCCAGGAATAATAAATAAAAGCATATCAAAATGGTCTACTTGGGGTTAAACCAAGGATATAATGACGTCATCTTAACATTAACAGAAGGTTTCTATGCAGGTTATCCTAACGTAACCTAGTTGTCAATGAGGTAACCGCTGAATATTTGACGTCCCTAAAACTAAAGGTTATAGCCTCACCGGTTGGTGATTAACCCAGGATTAATAAATAAAAGGATATCAAAATGGTCTACTTGGGGCTAAACCAAGGATATAATGACGCCATCGATACATTAACAGTAGGTTTCTATGTAGGTTATCCTAACGTAACCTTGATGTCAATGAGGGAACCGCTGAATATTTGACGTCCCTAAAACTAGAGGTTATAGCCTCACCGGTAGGTGATTAACCCAGGAATAATAAATAAAAGCATATCAAAATGGTCTACTTGGGGTTAAACCAAGGATATAATGACGTCATCTTAACATTAACAGAAGGTTTCTATGCAGGTTATCCTAACGTAACCTAGTTGTCAATGAGGGAACCGCTGGAATCTGAATCACTCTTTTAACATTAATTAAGTTGAATCAATGAAAAGTTATACTGTTATAGTGATAACCTACATAATATCCAGTTTTTGTTGAAAAAAATAGGTCCGATTTACAGCCCCCCCCCCCCCCAAGGAAATCCTTGGTTAAATATTTGACGTCCCTGAAACTAGAGGTTATAGCCTCACCGGTAGGTGATTAACTCAGGAATAATATATAAAGGCATATCAAAATGGTCTACTTGGGGTTAAACCAAGGATATAATGACGTCATCTATACATTAACAGTAGGTTTCTATGTAGGTTATCCTAACGTAACCTTGATGTCAATGAGGGGGAACCGCTTTGAATCTAAATCACTCTTTCAACATTAATTAAGTTGAATCAATGAAAAGTTAAAGTGATTACCTACATGTCCAATTTTTGTTGAAGAAAATAGGTCCTATTTTCAGGCATCCCCCTCCCCCCCAAGAAAATCCTTGGTTAAATATTTGACGTCCATAAAACTTAGGTTATAGTCCCACCGGTAGGTTCACCTTGGGATTAACCTAGGAGTAATAAAAGCTTATCAACTTGGGGTTAAACCAAGGAGGGATAAAATGACGTCACCTATACATTAACAGTAGGTTTCTATGTAGGTTATCCTAACGTAACCTTGATGTCAATGAGGGAACCACAAAAATATGATTTTAAATGGTTAAAAAACACTCAATCCATTGAAAGCAAAGAAGCCATTAAGAACACAGTAGTCAAAAACAACTTTTTGTCCCCTATAACAAAAATCCATTGAGTAAATTGGTTCTTTTTTGCACTTTGGGAAACCGCAAACAGCCAATAAGAGGTATTGGATCTGAAATAAGGAAGTAGTTAGTTAAGTGGATGGAGATAAAGTAGAAACTTGGCTATACTTAAAGCCTCTCTATATCGGGAGCAATATATCCAACCATGAGGCCCCCCTTCCCGCGATACCTTTTAATTTAATTGAAATCTTAATCAATGTTACCCAACTTGGATAAGAGTCCCTTTTCTCGAGTAAAAAGCGTGTTTTAATTTCTTTCCCACAATTTCAAGAAAAAGATTATTCTTTTAAAAATACGATAATTTTAAAAGTAATTTTGTTATTACATGACAAAAAATGACTTTTAAAAGATCAATTTTAAAAATTTTTTCTTTTTTTTAACCCTCGTTTTTGTAACTATTACCGAGTTGTTAGACTAATGAAAAATGAATACAGAGGATGTATTTTAATTAAAGTCGAAAAACAAAATGGTGATGAACGGAAGAAGGGGTGAAGGAAGTTGAATTAAAGAATGGGCCCCATTACGTAAATTATAGGGTTTCACGCTATTTATTGTATTTTTCTCAAATTTTTTTTTTCTTAGTTTTAATTTACTCAGGGCCACTTCCCAGGACACGCACCGGATTCACTGAAATACCCTAATTTTCGCCTTCATTTGACTATTTTTCACTAAGTAGTATTATTAGGGGTTTCCTTTTATTTTTTTGAACAAAAAGTTGATGAGAAGGATGACCTTTTACTGTTTTTTCGGCGTAATTCCGCCGATCAGATCTGCCTCCGGAACTAATAGCAAACTAGGGGGAGGAAGGAGTGAAGAAAATTGAAAACAATGGTCAGATTCATCCGTACCTCGCAACGCCCCTCGTGCCCGTCGGTGAAACCCCTTTTCCGACTCCGTCGACGTATATTGATGGTGTTCGGCTACAATTAGTAACATGTGGCGCAACAATGGAAAGTAAACAACCTAAACACCCTCCCTTCCACCATGAACCCCTTTTGTCCTAACCGTTCGGCCTGGGGCTCCGGTGTTACCTGAATTAATTCCACAAACGATACCTAAACGATTATCGAAATAATGGCTTTTGGAAAGGGGGAAAAAAAAATTGTTTGCTCAAAGTTAATGATGGTTGTAGAAACGTAAAAGTTGATTACTTTTGTCAGTTTTATGCGTGAGACGTTAGGTCACTAAAATAACGTCTGAAATATGGGCTAAATGGTTTATTCACAAGGGACAGAAATTATATTAATTGGCAAATAACTCCTAGGAAAACGATCAAAACTTGCCAAAAACGACATATTTTTGGCCTAAAAACCGAGAAAATATCCCAAAATTCCATTAAACAGGAGGTTATGAAGCAAAAAAAACAAGCAAAACGCTAGAAATGAGGAAAAGTACTGGTTTGAGCTTCCAACGAAAACTTCCTTAAAGGGAAGTAACAATATAGGAGGGGGAGGTATAACGGAGGGGACGTACAACGGAGGTGGAAGTATATGGGAGGGGAAGTATAACGGAGGGGGAAGTTTTTTTTAGAAAAATTTTCCGGGTTTTCTTTTTTAACTTCCTTAAAGAAGTTATTGCGTTAAATTCGCCCTTTTTTTCTGAAAAAATTTGTAAGTTCTTTTTTTTTCAAAAATTTTTATAAGTGTCAAGGTAGAAATAATGGGCTCTTTGGCCTTGGGATGTGCCTCTCGTAATGGGTAGAAGTATGAAATTTCTCCCTACATACTATAAAAAATAAGAATAAAAAGTGGCAATTTTTTTACACCGAAAATTTGTAAAAAAATATAAGGAGTCTATGGTGAAAATTTGGTGAAAATCGGACCAACGGTTCGGCCGCAGCGAATTTTTTAAAATTTCAAACAGCCATATCTCCGCCATTTTTTTTTTCGAAATTCGAAAATCGCCCTCTTTACATTCTTCTTCACCGGCTAAAGAAATTTGTGTGAAAATTTGGTGAAAATCGGATGAAAACTGTGGCTGTTTAGTGTTCCGGAAAAAATGCTACGGACGGCCGGACGGCCGGAACCACAGACAAAGTTGAGATCGGTAAAAACCCGACGTGGAGGGTATCACAATAACTTCATTAAGGAAGTTAAAAGATGTTTTTCCCGTCGAAAAACTCGGTTTAAAGACTTTTTTGGGGAGGGGGTTAATCACACCGACCTCTCTCTTAAATAAGACCTTGGCTATGGCCTAAATGTTCTGGGCATTCACTTCTTAGCTGTCCATACCTTCTATCAACTAATGAGCTGAACAGTCGGATAGTCATTATTGGCTAGTCTAGACTTAATGACTCGTAGCCACTTTCCAGCTGTCCGGGACTATTGTCATCGAAAGTTTTGTTTTTGCTATCTGGGCATACACCTATCAAAAAGCTTTCAATGCTAGTTACACAAACTAGAGCACAACTGTTATCTGTCGCTGCGCAAACCGAAGACCGGAAGACCGAAGGCCTGACGAAACTATCTCCTTATTAAATTAACTGCTTATATACGGATCCTATGTTCATCCCAATTAGATCGGGTTATAATTAATGGTTGGCCACCCTGAAATCTGTTCGATCAAACAACCGGCAATTAACTAAAACACATTCGAGTTCAAAGACCCTTAAAAAGAATTAAATTTTTTTTTCTTTTTCTTATAAAAGCGGCTTTTCGAGGAAGTAGCTAATGGTGATAAGCGAAGAGAAATTATTTTCTGCGCAGAATGTCCCACCATTTAATATGAAGAGGCAATAATAATGGTAGCCGGTGCGAGTTTCTCCGAGACAAGAAGAACTAGGAAGATAAAGAACGGCCACGGCTGTTGAAGACAGGGAGGACGTAAGCGAAATATATCACTCGCCGGGCAAATATTTCTTATACACCTGAGGGACCGAGAGGGGCCGTGACTTGACTCGGAATCCGGAGGAGAAAAGTAGAGGGAGAGAGCTCATTGTCTTTTTTAATTAGTATTGACGTCCTCCGAAGGGACATTCTTCCTCCTCGATCGGACACGTTCGATTATATCGACGACGGGGAAACTCTATGAGGCGTAACTTCGTGATTATGTTACGATTATTCAAATCGATCAAAAAATATATTTTTTTTTTAAACCTTTTCATTCTTCCATAAGTTAATTTTTAAGATTAAACTATTTCTTAGTGGTAAATGATGTATAAAATTAGGGGGTCGGACAAAAAGGATCGCATTGAAGCCCAACCGTTCGGAAATAAGACGAAGAATAGTGCACGAAGGTCGAAAATCGTCGACGGTGCAGAAATAACTAAAAAAAAGTCGAGAGTCACCCGCCTCACTGGGTACGGCGAAAATAAGATTGGGCCCTATTTTGAATAATATTGATTCAAAACCACTTTGCATCAGACTTAAAAGATAGCTGTGGCTGTCGGGAGAAGGGTGGGAGTCTGTGTGAAGTTGATGGGAGTTGAAGGAAAAAGATGTAGACGAGAAAGAGAGAAAATATGGGTTGTGAATACCAAATCCATAACGTGACAAGAAGGCGAAAAACTCCCTCGGACGGTTTCTACAACGAAGATAAGAATAAAAATCCTCCATTGAACGGATTTTCGTATTATAATTTAACACATAATCGAAGTTTAAGTTAAGCACATGCACAAACGGTAAACATCCGTGCATTTTTGGCTCAAAAATCAATATTAGTTGTTTCTTCACTTTTGAAGAAAACCAGAGTAAGATCTATGACGAAGGTTGAACGTCACTGCGGACTTGAGGCCGTCTGAAGATGTGATAAAATCGAAAATTATCATCATTAAAGACGGACGAGGGTCAGTGATCACTGATCATGGACTCTAACCTAATCGAAGTCAAAAGGTTTTTTTTCGGACTGAGGGCTCCAGGAGTCAATCAGTACTTCTAAGGGATAACAAACTTGAACTGATCCCAATAATCGCAGAAAATTAAATGCCCCAAAACCTGTTGAAAGAGGGCTTGTTTACGCCGAAAAAATTGAGGAAAACACCGAAAAATCTGTCGAAAAGAGGGCTTTTTTTACCCCACAAAACCGATGAAAACGCTCAAAATTCTGTTGAAAATGGGGCTTATTTAACCCTACAAAAATGGAGGTAAAGCCCCAAAACCTGTTGAAAGAGGGCTTTTTTACGCCGAAAAAATGGAGAAAAACACCGAAAAATCTATCGAAATGAGGGCTTTTTTACCCCACAAAACCGAAGAAAACGCCCAAAAATCTGTTGAAAATGGGGCTTATTTAACCCTACAAAAATGGAGGTAAAGCCCCAAAACCTGTTGAAAGAGGGCTTTTTTACGCCGAAAAAATGGAGAAAAACCCCGAAAAATCTATCGAAATGAGGGCTTTTTTACCCCACAAAACCGAAGAAAACGCCCAAAAATCGGTTGAAAATGGGGCTTATTTAACCCTACAAAAATGGAGGTAAAGCCCCAAAACCTGTTGAAAGAGGGCTTTTTTACGCCGAAAAAATTGAGGAAAACGCCGAAAAGTCTGTCGAAAAGAGGGCTTTTTACCCCACAAAACCGATGAAAACGCTCAAAATTCTGTTGAAAATGGGGCTTATTAAACCCTACAAAAATGGAGGTAAAGCCCCAAAACCTGTTGAAAGAGGGCTTTTTTACGCCGAAAAAATTGAGGAAAACGCCGAAAAATCTATCGAAAAGAGGGCTTTTTTACCCCACAAAACCGAAGAAAACGCCCAAAAATCTGTTGAAAATGGGGCTTATTTAACCCTACAAAAATGGAGGTAAAGCCCCAAAACCTGTTGAAAGAGGGCTTTTTTACGCCGAAAAAATGGAGAAAAACCCCGAAAAATCTATCGAAATGAGGGCTTTTTTACCCCACAAAACCGAAGAAAACGCCCAAAAATCTGTTGAAAATGGGGCTTATTTAACCCTACAAAAATGGAGGTAAAGCCCCAAAACCTGTTGAAAGAGGGCTTTTTTACGCCGAAAAAATTGAGGAAAACGCCGAAAAGTCTGTCGAAAAGAGGGCTTTTTACCCCACAAAACCGATGAAAATGCTCAAAATTCTGTTGAAAATGGGGCTTATTAAACCCTACAAAAATGGAGGTAAAGCCCCAAAACCTGTTGAAAGAGGGCTTTTTTACGCCGAAAAAATGGAGAAAAACCCCGAAAAATCTATCGAAATGAGGGGGTAAAGCCCCAAAACCTGTTGAAAGAGGGCTTTTTAAAGCAGAAAAAATGGAGTAAAATACCTAAAAATATTCGAAAAGAGGGCTTTTTTTACCCCAAAAAACCGATGAAAACGCTCAAAATTCTGTTGAAAATTGGGCTTATTTAACCCTACAAAAATGGAGGTAAAGCCCCAAAACCTGTTGAAAGAGGGCTTTTTTAAGCAGAAAAAATGGAGTAAAACACCGAAAAATATGTCGAAAAAGAGGGCTTTTTTTATCTCACAAAACCGAAGAAAACGCCCAAAAATCTGTTGAAAATGGGGCTTATTTAACCCTACAAAAATGGAGGTAAAGCCCCAAAACCTGTTGAAAGAGGGCTTTTTTACGCCGAAAAAATTGAGGAAAACGCCGAAAAGTCTGTCGAAAAGAGGGCTTTTTACCCCACAAAACCGATGAAAATGCTCAAAATTCTGTTGAAAATGGGGCTTATTAAACCCTACAAAATGGAGGTAAAGCCCCAAAACCTGTTGAAAGAGGGCTTTTTTACGCCGAAAAAATGGAGAAAAACCCCGAAAAATCTATCGAAATGAGGGGGTAAAGCCCCAAAACCTGTTGAAAGAGGGCTTTTTAAAGCAGAAAAAATGGAGTAAAATACCTAAAAATATTCGAAAAGAGGGCTTTTTTTACCCCAAAAAACCGATGAAAACGCTCAAAATTCTGTTGAAAATTGGGCTTATTTAACCCTACAAAAATGGAGGTAAAGCCCCAAAACCTGTTGAAAGAGGGCTTTTTTAAGCAGAAAAAATGGAGTAAAACACCGAAAAATATGTCGAAAAAGAGGGCTTTTTTTATCTCACAAAACCGAAGAAAACGCCCAAAAATCTGTTAAAAAATGGTGCTTCTTAGAGTAAATTCTTGTAAAATCTCAGTAAATTCTGCTAATTCGTGGAGTTCACGTTTTTTTCAGGTTTTACTTCTTTCGCCCAGCTAACGTCCCTTATTTTTTCTCAAACGTTAACTGGAAGAACGGGGATTAAAATTTCTCCTTCTTTTGCAAATTTCGCACCATTTTTTAACAGATTTTTGGGCGTTTTCTTCGGTTTTGTGAGATAAAAAAAGCCCTCTTTTTCGACATATTTTTCGGTGTTTTACTCCATTTTTTCTGCTTAAAAAAGCCCTCTTTCAACATACATACACACACACATACGCACGCACATACACACACATACGCACGCACACATACACATACGTACGCATACATATATACATACATACATACATGTACATACATGTTAAAAGTAATAAGCAAATAAATAAACGTAACAAAATTGGGGATTAAAAGTTTCGCCCAGTTATCATAGTGAAAAAATGGCCTCGTCCCCGAGCTCACGCCTTTTTCGCCGAGTTAACCTGACCCCGTGAAAACTGGGGGATATCCCATGGAAGATGAAGTATATTCATGGCAGACCAAATCAACCGAACGTCTAGATGCCGAGGGAGCGCTGACAAGAAATAAGTGTACATCCACGTCCCCTTAATTCAGCCGACTGGAATTCCTGTCACCTCCTAGTACATATGGTCGACCTACTAATTTTTTTCGAATAAACATTCACTACAGCTATAACTGATACCTAAACATCCCTAAGCCCTACAGTAACCGACGTTAGTCGAGCTTGCGCATTTGTGCCTTTTGCCTTTTTGCCATTTTTTTGCCTATTACCCACTATGAACAGAGATCGGCGCTTATATGAGGCGCTCCGGGTACGAAGGGCGAACTCAACATCGGACAAATTTTTTTTTCCTTCATTTTCAGATTCTAGACCTCTTGGTGAATACACCCATATAATTTTTATGTTGAGTTCGCCCTTTTTTCCCCTTTAAATACGTAAAAACCGATATGCGGCAAAGCTCCGATATCCGAGCGGGTACGAAGGGCGAACTCCACATCCTAGTCCACAACCCCCACTCCTTTTCCCATTCCAGGGCATGACTTTTCTGTTGAGTTCACCCGTAACATAAAACTTTAAAACGCGAATACATATCTCGAAACTACGTTTTGTTGAGTTCGCCCTTCGTACTCCGGGTACCGGCGCCTCATATCAAAAACAAAGATTCTTACCTTGGTCGTCTAATGCGTCTACTGGCGCTTTTTTAGGGATTATTTTACCGAGTAAGCCCTTTAGAATGTAGCCTTGTGGTATGTAGTGAAATTGAAGTTCGGTTAATTCAATTTTTGAAGCGATACTAAGCCTATGTAAGGGTCCAATCTCATTCCCAGATCCTTTCCCAAAACATGAAAATTTTGAGACCCGACAAAGGACGCCGTGGCCTGGGTCAGTGATTTAGGCCTCTGACTTACGCCACTAAGTATTTTTGAATTTCTAACTGAAAAATTTTCAATTCTGAAGGTTTGTTTGGTCACTAAATACCTTTGTTTACGATGCAAAGGCATTACAGCAAAGGCCCTCGGATGGGACATCGATGGTTTTTAACAGCAAGAAAGATTAAGTGAAGAAAAAGAAAAAAAAATTCAAACACAGTGATATAAGTGGGTTTTTTTATTTTATATTTACAACCTAATTTCGATGCTTGTAAACATGTCATACTAAAAGATCAATGTTTATACTAGGAGATAGTGTTTGTTGAGGCCTCTCTCCATAAGAAGGACAGAGGGGGCGGTTATAGAATGGGGTACCGAAGTGGGTGTGACGGAGAGGATCCCACGATAAGGGATGCTATAGTTTATTAGAGTTGTTTGGGTTTTCCCTTGACTGACATACAACGAGAATGACAAGTTGGGTCCCCTCCCACCCGCTCGACGTGTGACAAATCGCCCTTCTTATCTCCTTCACAACCCCCCTTATCCTTCCCGCTAATTGGGCCCACTCAACTCTCATATCACCGTTACCAATTTTTTTTTTAAATCCTACCCCTGAAAAAATAAACGTTTTAAGACTTTAATTAACGCTCTCATTTTATAAAGTTAATTAGCTAATGAAACGTTTAAAGATGAAAGGCATAATTTACATTCTGAAATTCTTTTCTTACTCCAAGTTTTAATAAAAACCAAAAATGACTTCATAAAAACAAAAATAAAAGCGATCGAACGTTTCTTTTTTTCTCAAACAAAGGTTCGCAAAAAAACTTTTGAAACCCCGCGGATTGTCTGGATTATTCACTTCTCTTGATTGTCGGCTTTCATTGCCTTGTAAACGGGGCCGATGGCTGAAAGGGATCTATCAATAAGTTATGAAGGATCATCTTTTAAAGGGGAACGGACAATAAGAAACGTAGTACCTCGATTAACCCCATTTGATATCCCTTGTGTACTAAAAAAACCATTGATTCAATCGATAAATGCCAATTTTTTTTCTCCTGCTCTATTTAAAATTTATAACGTCTAAAAGAAGTTTATAAAATGTGTCTTTGGGGACTCAAAATTTTTATGACTTTGCGACATCACAAACCCTGGTGAAAACGGGGGCACACATCTCATCCGAAAGTATTCTCGTCCTAAAATAATAGAAAAAGAAAAAATATAAGCTGTATTCTCGTCCGAAAGTATTCTCGTCCTAACAGGCTACGCCCCTTTTTAGGACGAGATGACAGTAGGACGAGAATACATTCGGACAAGTGGATTTTAATTTTTATACAATTTTTTAAATACTGCACTTGGTTAAAATAGAAATCATCTCGTCCAAAAGTATTCTCGCCCTACTGTCATCTCGTCCTAAAAATATCTGTAAAATAAAATATTACTTGAAATGAAATTAAATGTATTCTCATCCGAAAGTATTCTCGTCCTACTGTCATCTCGTCCTAAAACTAACGCAAAAAAATTGCTGCGAAGGAGAATTGCTGCAGCGTTCCACCCAGGTCGGTTTGTTATTTATTTTTGCGAGGATCAGCTCGTTTTGTGACACGAGGGTATAAACTGTCATCTCGTCCGAAAGTAATCTCGTCCTAACAGGCTACGCCCCTTTTTAGGACGAGATGACAGAAGGACGAGAATACATTCGGACAAGTGGATTTTAATTTTTATACAATTTTTTAAATACTACACTTTGTTAAAATAGAAATCATCTCGTCCAAAAGTATTCTCGCCCTACTGTCATCTCGTCCTAAAAATATCTGTAAAATAAAATATTACTTAAAGAGAATAAAAATAAAATGTTTTAGTATTCTCGTCCGAAAGTATTCTCGTCCTAACAGGAAACGTCCCTTTTTAGGACAAGAATACTTTCGGACGAGTGGATTTCAATTTTTATTCAATTTTTTAAATATTACTTTAATAAAATAGAAATCATCTCGTCCGAAAGTATTCTCGTCCTACTGTCTTTTCGTCCTAAAAAGGAGCGTTGCCTGTTAGGACGAGAATACAGTCTATATTTTTCTTTTTCCATTATTTTTAGGACGAGAATACTTTCGGATGAGATGTGTGCCCCCGTTTTCACCTGGGTTTGAGACGTCGCAAAGTCATGAAAATGTTGACCCCAGTCCCCAAAGACACGTTTTATAAACTATAACTATAAACTATAATTTAAATAGAAATATAAACATAATCATAAATATAAATATAAACTATAATATTTTTAATAAAATAGAAATCATCTCGTCCGAATGTCTTCTCGTCCTACTGTCATCTCGTCCTAAAAAGGGGCGTTGCCTGTTAGGACGAGAATACTTTTGGACAAGAATACAGTTCATATTTTTCCTTTTTCTATTATTTTTAGGACGAGAATACTTTAGGACGAGATGTAGGCACTCGTGAAAACATAATTTTATATGTAAATATCGAAAATAGCTAAGGAGGGATAGAGAATTATAAATAAATGGGATATTCCACGACCGGTTTCGGCCTTATATGCCTCATCAAAACTATTTCTTAATTTTTTTTTCATTCTCTCTTCCATTTTACTAGACCCTTTATGGATCTGCGCTGAATATGAATTTTTTTTTGTCCTATTCTTTATTATTTCAATAACGTGGCACATTTCTAGAAAATTTTATTATTCAACATTTCAAAATATTCCTTTTTCCTAATATTGAGGCTATTTGTTCAAAAGAGTTCAAGAAAATAAGGTTTCGATATTTGTTCCAGAGTATAAGACTCAAGTTCAAAAGGGCGGAAACTTTATTTCAAGTAAAATTGCGTCCGGGAGTCCCCATTTAAGTCATACATAAATATGAGCGTTATTAAAGGCCTAGTTTTTTCTTCTTTTCTTCCTTTTTTTTTCTGTGCTTTCGGTTCTGAACGGTTTTCCATTTTGATTCGAAACAAGGATACATTTGAAAAGAGTTCATTTTAACCGTCTAGGGCTTTTTCCCCTCTTTTCAGGGCTATCGAGCCCTTGTGATTGTTTCCTTTAAGCCCTTTTATCTATAGACCGAAGAGGCAATAGCGATTGAGACTTTTTTTTCGGGAAGAATGAAAATCGCTGTAGGTTTTAGGACTTTTTAAAAAACTGAGGCGATTTCTTAGCGTAAAAATTTTGGAAAAATCCCAGAATCAATAAAACCCCCCAAAAAATCTTCTTTTATTTATTATTTTAGGGCCGTTCGTTACAAAAAAAGAAGAAAGTTTCACCCACCGGCACATATACCTAATTCGGAAAGGGTCTCTCGGTATAAAAGTAAATAAAGTGAACGTGACAAGAAAGTAAAGGTGGGGGTCGGGAAGCGATGGTAGCGGATGAGGGAGGCGGCTAATCATATTTCGGACTTGTCTCAAACTTCACCCTAAAAAGTAAAATGGAAGGACGAGACGGATTCTTTTTATAATTTACCAACACTCGAGTTCTCTTCAACTAAACCCTCCGACAACGGGGAGGGAAAAAATCCATTAAATTTTCCTTATTTAGTTTGAACGCCTTCAGAATTCGGAAGTGTGGAAAATTTTTATGGGACAACAAAAAGAAAGGTTTGTTCGAGCAAAAAAATTGTTTGAACTAAATTTTAACTAAGTACCATTATTTCATATTTTATCAATAACCGAAATTTGGATAAAAACTATACTTAAAACTTCCGAAAATCCCGTAAATACGAGGGATTTTGGAGAAAACGCCCAGACTCCACATTATACTATACGACTCAGCTGAGTCGTATACGTGAACGACTCACTTCCCGACAGTAAGGTTATATTTTACGAAGGTTATTTTGTTATCTCGTTTAGTTTCGGGCTTGGATATCAACTAGTTTCTCAAAAGATAGGCTAAAATCGAAGAAGGATTCCGTACTTTTTGCAAGGATTTTGGAAGTTAAAATTAAAAAAAACAATCAAGGAAACTTAATACCCACGCTAAGTGAAAATTGGCGGGAACGTGGGATAGGTAATTTCTATGTGCTGTTATAGTTAATCAGAAAAATCGTGTTTCGATTCATGAGCTCTAGTGAGAACATTGTGAACTACCCGAGTAGGAACGACTCCCTGAAACTGGGTTATAAAGCCTCTACGAGACGACTTTTCCCATTTTGTGAGTCGTATAGGGAAGGGGGGCACACTTGTCGTCTGAAAGTATTCTCGTCCTACCGTCATCTCGTCCTAAAACTAACGCGCAAAAATTGCTGCGAAGGAGAAATGCGGCAGCGTTCCACCCCGGTCGGTTTGTTATTTATTTTTGTGAGAATCAGCTCGTTTTGTAACACGAGGGGGTTAATTTTTTCCTCTCACGAGGATGTGCCCACCCTGTAGGAGGCCCTGGGACGAATGAGGAGCTCGGTACTCCAAAAAAGGAGATTAAAACTTGCTGGGGTGGGCCGCTGCCGCATACCTCCGACGCAGCAATGAACAGTTTTTTTGTGCGTTAGTTTTAGGACGAGATGACATTTGGACGAGAATACTTTCGGACGAGATGATTTCTATTTTAATAAAGTGTAGTGTGTAGTATTTAAAAAATTGTATAAAAATTGAAATCCACTTGTCCGAATGTCTTCTCGTCCTATTGTCATCTCGTCCTAAAAGGGGCGTAGCCTGTTAGGACGAGATTACTTTCGGACGAGGTGACAGTTTATAGTTTTTCTTTTTCCATTAAGATTAGGACAAGATGACAGTAGGACGAAAATACTTTCGGACGAAATGTAGGCACTCCGGGAAGGGCAAATTACGATTTCCTGAATCTCTCTACTATCAAATCTTTATATTTAACCCTCATTTATATATGTCTTTTATTTATTTAAATATTAGGACCACACAAGGAGGGGTGGCCGGAGGGGAGTTTTAAACAAGTTGAAATTTACTACGTCGCTATTTAGTTTTTCTTTCTCCTAATGAACAGCCCACTTCCTGAGCCGGAAGGCCGTCAATTAAAGTGTAGAGAGGGAAAGAGAGAAAAAAAGGCGAAAAAAGAACACAATAAAATATTAAATAAGCGTTTTTTAGTCCTAAATCGTAGTTTTTTGTTCTTTTTGAACCGGTTCAAAATCAACGTTCTTTAATTATTTCGTTTCGGTGATTACCCATGGGCTTCTTTTACATAATTAACGGAAGAACGGGGGAAAATGGAATCCGAAGCTCATTCGAGTGTCGTTCGGACAAAAACACAGTAATTTTATATGGTAATAAATACCAATTTTGACCCCGCTTCTGACGTAATTGACTTTTCGGAGCTTTGATTAAGATTGGCCCTTAACGGTTTTTAAGTATCGCTTGTCAATATTTATATTCTTTTATTTAAATTTTTTAAATTGTACAATTTTTACGGCCACAAAATTTATTTAAATTGATTAGAAGGGAGATTTAGAAATCAAACAAATTAAAAAAAAATTTAATTTTCATATAAATTAATGTTTTTCTCATTGTTCTGTTACAATGAAAGTTTTTTACAATGGGTAATTTTTTAAAAAAAGGAGCTAAAAAAAGGCGACCTCTATGTTTTCTAAGTCCTAAAAACAAAGTCGTTTCTTTCATGCTCTCCGAGAAGAGGAGCCTCTTTAATTATTTATGATGGCAAAAGATTAATATCGACCCCGGGCCCTCGTCTCTAAGTCCTTGTAACTATTAGAATAATCAAAGAGACCTCCCTATTCTTCTTTATAACCCTTTGTCCTCTTCCTAATAACAAAACGAGCCGCCTTATACCAACTAATTACTTTAACAACACTATAGGCACGTGGATAATAAAAAAAAATAGTCGTGACCTCACAAAGAGATGTTTTCTTTCTAAAAAAATGTCAGTGCGCTGAAAAAGTCAGTGGTCAAAGTATTTGACTCTCCCCTTTTTAACTTCCTCTAAGAAGTTATTGGTGATACCCTCAGGGTATCTGGAAAAGGGTCTTCCAGACCTCATAGAGGAAAACTGATTAGTGATCTTTGCCGATCATGAGGTTGTCTGTGTTGCCGACCGTCCGTCGCTAATTTCATTTGGGCTTTACGGCCGCATTTTTCATCTAATTTTCACAAAATTTTTACAAGTTCTTATAAAATTTTTACAAAGAAAAAAAAACTAATTTTTATTTTTATAGTAGGGAAAAATGTTATACTTTTACCAGGGGCGAGAGCGACATCCCTCTGGTAGACGGCTCATTATTTGTCTAAATTTGTCTAAAATTTGTCTAAATGCTTGAAATTATTATTCCCTCTCCTTTGTACTTCCCCGTCCTTGAACTTTCCCTCCTGTATACTTCTCCCCGTTATACTTCTCCTCCTTGATACTTCCTCCTTCTATATTGTTCCTCCGTTATACTTCTCCTCCTTGATACTTCCCCTTCTATATTGTTCCTTCCTCTTCGAGGAAGTTTTCGTTGGTTTCGTTGGTGTATGCTTGAAATAATTATTACCCCCTCCTTTGTATTTCCTTCTCCTCCTTGATACTTCCCCCTTCTATATTGTTCCTCCGATATACTTCTCCTCCTTGATACTTCCCCCTTCTATATTGTTCGTCCGTTATTCTTCTCCTCCGTTATACTTCTCCTCCTTGATACTTCCCCCTTCTTTATTGTTCCTCCGTTATACTTCTCCTCCTTGATACTTCCCCTTCTATATTGTTCGTCCGTTATACTTCTCCTCCGTTATACTTCTCCTCCTTGATACTTCCCCTTCTTTATTGTTCCTCCGTTATACTTCTCCTCCTTGATACTTCCCCCTTCTATATTGTTCGTCCGTTATACTTCTCCTCCTTGATACTTCCCCCTTCTATATTGTTCGTCCGTTATACTTCTCCTCCGTTATACTTCTCCTCCTTGATACATCCCCCTTCTATATTGTTCGTCCGTTATACTTCTCCTCCGTTATACTTCTCCTCCTTGATACTTCCCCCTTCTATATTGTTCGTCCGTTATACTTCTCCTCCGTTATACTTCTCCTCCTTGATACTTCCCCCTTCTTTTTAGTTCCTCCGTTATACTTCTCCTCCTTGATACTTCCCCCTTCTATACAGGGTGTCCGGAAACACATGGCAAGCGTCTGGGAGAGCGTTAAAAAGTGGTTTTACGAAAAAAAGTTAAATGTAAACCCCCCTTAATTTAAATCAAAGAATTTGATGGTGTAGTTTAAAATCCGCCTGGATATACAGGGTGTCCCAGACACAACCTAACTTCGTTATTTCAAATGAGAACCCCTATTTTTTATTTCAGATTCGTAATCTACGCAAAATTTCAAGTAGATTTAAGTACTCATATGACGATTTTGGACAACTTTTAAAAAATGTCAAAATTTAGCGTTTTTTGCGCTAAAATCCGTTAAAATTGACCTAGGAGACTCGTTTTTTTTTAATTCCACTTATTTTTTCCCGAAGAATCCAACTGTCTCAAATTTGAGCATCTTCGCATTCAGCATCACGAGATTTCGTCGCTAATGGCCTTTTTTCAAGTTTAACTCCAAATTCCATACTTCAAAAATGGAAATTAGCGATTTGTTGACGGAATTTTAATTTTTGATGCATAAACACAAAAGACGCTGTAGCTCTTTCAAAATTTGTGGTCCGAAAGAAAAATTCCTTTCAACAAGTGCTAATTTTCATTTCTGAACTAAAAATTTGGGTTCTAACTTGAAAAAAGGCCATTAGCGACGAAATCTCGTGATGCTGAATGCGAAGATGCTCAAATTTGAGACAGTTGGATTCTTCGGGAAAAAATAAGTGGAATTAAAAAAAAAACGAGTCTCCTAGGTCAATTTTAACGGATTTTAGCGCAAAAAACGCTAAAATTTGACATTTTTTAAAAGTTGTCCAAAATTGTCATATGAGTACTTAAATCTACTTGAAATTTTGCGTAGATTACGAATCTGAAATAAAAAATAGGGGTTCTCATTTGAAATAACGAAGCTAGGTTGTGTCTGGGACACCCTGTATATCCAGGCGGATTTTAAACTACACCATCAAATTCTTTGATTTAAATTAAGGGGGGTTTACATTTAACTTTTTTTCGTAAAACCACTTTTTAACGCTCTCCCAGACGCTTGCCATGTGTTTCCGGACACCCTGTATTGTTCGTCCGTTATACTTCTCCTCCGTTATACTTCTCCTCCTTGATACTTCCCCCTTCTATATTGTTCGTCCGTTATACTTCTCCTCCGTTATACTTCTCCTCCTTGATACTTCAATGCCCTTTTGGCTGAATAACCTCCTTTTTTTATCAGTTTTCAGGCTATTTTGAGGAAAGTGGGTATTTTTAAGCATTATTGCTTAAGCAACTTTGCCGAGCTTATGCGCAATACGTAATGACGTATAAAACTGCCTAAAATTGAGTTCGTGTGTGGAATATCAAGAGATAAAAATCCTTATGTTAATCTCGATAGTTCGTCTGTCGGAAAAGGCGATCAGATAAAATCGAAACCCTTCTTTTAACTTCCTCAAGAAGTTACTGTGATACCCTCCGACCCCCTGTTACTAGAAAAGGGTCTTCCAGACCCCGTAGGATAAATCTGATAAGTGATCTTTGCCGATCCTGACTTTGTCTGTGGTGCCGGCCGTCCGGCCGTCCGGCAGTCCGGCCGTCCGGCCGTCCGGCCGTCCGGCCGTCCGTCGCCACTTTTTCCGGAACACTTCACGGCCGCAATTTTCATCCGATCTTCACCAAATTTATACACAAGCTTCCTTTCACAGAAATCTTGAAAATGACGAGAGCTTTTTTCGAAATTTTTCAAAATGGCGGAGATATGACTGTTCAAAGATTTAAAATGAGCGCTGTGGGCGTACTGTTGGTCCGATCTTCACCAAATTTTCACTAAACATTCCTTGAATTATTTAAAAATTTTCCATGTTTTTAAAATTTTAATTTTCCAAAATTTTTTTTACTTAATAATTTTTCTAGGCAGAAATGTGAGTCACTTCGCCGGCTCGAGGGCGGCCTCTCTTTGGCTAACCGTACTGAATTTCTACCTTGATATAAAATTTTCAAAATAATTTTTTTTTTTTTTTTTTAACTTCCTCAAGAATTTTTTTAACGGAAAATAAAATGGCGATTTATTAGGTACTTAATTTTTATTTTTTTTTTTTCAAAAAACAGAAAACGAACAACAAAAAATACCTAAAATTTCTAACTTCCTCAAGACTTACTGCGATACCCACCAAATTTATTTCACAACTTTTACAAAAATTTAGTTCTCCTACTTAATACTTCCTCCTCCTGTATCCTTGAGGAAGTTATCGTTGGAAGCTCTTCAAACCGGAACTTTTTTCACGTGAGATAAGTTAAACGATTTCTAAATACCTGCTTCTGCCTCGTTCCACCCGGTCATCCCTTAAGGGCCATTCAAGCGTAGAGCCGGCCAGCGTCGGAAGCAGAGCGGAAACTGCTGTGGCCAAACGAGAGGTGGGGGATCTATACAAAACAATTACTCGAAATAGACTTTCGTGACCGTCTCCCACATTCAGAAAAACAACTTTTTTCTCCCCCTTTAATTTCTTCATTTTTTTTTTGTTTTCCTTCATGTAAATTAGTATTTGAAAAATAATAAAAGAGATAAAAGGTGATGAAAGTTCCGGTTATATTTGGGCTATTGATATGTAAAATTAAGTCTGGTAAAAGACGGGTTTCTTTTGTTGTTAGCTCAGAAACCGGCTGTTGATAAGCAATTGGAGACCATTTTTTAACAGAAAAGCGCGGGAAAAAATTGAATTGAGCCTGGCAATCTTCTTTGTTTGCTGAAAGGTACCTAATTTAATTCTTGGCCAATTTCGTAAAATGTTTTCAGAGAAGCGAAACTCTGGGAAAAGTTTAAATTCCTTCAGTCTTAAAAATTTTGACATGACGTAAGAAAAAATACGATTTTAAAAAGTATATATTTTAAAAAGTTTCTCTAATTATTTTTATATTTATTTAAAGGTTATTTGTTTTGGTGTTTTATTAAAAAGAAAGGCCGGGACCACCTGAGGGCACGAGGAGAGCCGATTTGTCTTCTTTATGGTCTCCCGCCTCCTGGGTTTGACTGGGGCTCTTAAAACGAATAGATCACCGGAGGACTAGGATAGAAGCAGGAACGTTATTTCATCGTTACTCCCCGTCCATTTCCTCTCCTAACAAGGTCACTTTCGCGGGAGATATCAGAGAGACGTTTTGGTCACCAAATCGACCGTAAAACTCCGGCTACGTCTCAAAAAACGATAAATCTCAACATCGATAAATTATCTGTCATTTCTTTAAAACTTCCGAAAGATTGAACTTTTAAGAAGACTGTTTTCAAAGTGTTTTAAACAGAGAAAATTAGGAAAGAAAAAATAATTTCTTAAGTCGAATACGAACCTGCGACTTTCAGGTGGCAGGTCCAACGCTCTATTAATAAAATTTTACTTTACTCCTCCTCCAGCCCAAAACTATGTAGTTTGAAGAGCTTCCAACGAAATCTTCCTCAAAGAGGAAGGAACAATATAGGAGGGGGAAGTATCAAGGAGGAGAATTATAACGGAGGATAAGTTTAGGGAAGGGGACCCACCTCCCCCAAATAGCCAGAAAACTGGTAAAAAAGGGAGGTTTTTCAGCCAAAAGCGCAAGAAAAACGTTTTCAAATCGAGTAAAAGATACTTTTTTGACTGAGACCTAGAAAAACGACCCAAAAAATGGTGTTTTCTTAGGGCAGTTTCATACGTCATCATACGTCATTACATATTGCGCATAAGCTCGTCAAAGTTGCTAAGGCAATAGTGCTTAAAAATGTTAAAAATCTTTGAAAGACCCACCTCCTCCGAACAGCCTGAAAAATGTCAAAAAAGGGAGGTTCTTCAGCCAAAAGGGCAAGAAAAACGTCTTAAAAACGAGTTAAAGATGATTTTTTGACCGAGAGACCTTGAAAAACGGCCAAAAAATGGTGTTTTCTTAGCCCGAAATATAGAAAAAGGAAGAGAATATATGTCCTTTTTAAAGTAAAGCCCCTCTATTCTACAGAAACAACATGTAGGCTCCATAGTTTAAAAGTTCAGTTCAACCGCTCTTGCATGAATACATTTAATTAGTCTAAAATTAGACATCTGAGGTTCTAACGTTGAGTTTATATTCCACCAGATGTCATGTACTATTTTGCATAGAACAGACGAAGCAAATAATCACGGCCGGCGGTAAGGATAATGCGATGCAAAGACAAGCCCTTCTATAAACTAAAATATTTTAAATAAATAAAAACGTCATTACATTTCTTCATGAGTCGCACATAAATTATTGGGAAATCGACGACCTGAAAAAAATAAAAGACGACTTTCCTTAAGGGGTTTTGGTCAGATTAATTGGCTTGAAGAAATTGAAATGTTTTAAATTTACATTTAGAAAATAGCCCTATAATTGCTTAATCAGAGGCGATCTTCTTTTTTTCCTACTTCTCCAAACCTTTTGTTTATTCGGAAAACAACAATTACGCAATTAAACCTGTAATTGCTAACCGAAGATGCAAGGGGAGAAGGGAAGGAAAAAAAAGGCAGAACGTTTAAAACCGTCTCGGCGGTACTTTGAAAAAAAAATTTTTCCTTTTTTTTTTAAATCCCTCTCGTAAATAAAAAGAAGTCACGTCATAAATCGAATGTGGAGGGCTCAATAAATTAAAATCGACTAATGAGATCATTTTATACTTTCGTGGTTCCTCAGGGGAGAGCTCTTTCCCCTTCTTTATGGAATATCATTGTTTTAATCTTTTCAGATTTTTTTTAACTAGAAAAAAGTTGACGTTTTTCTCTTTTTAAAATGAGGACAAAATGCTGGGTTGAATTAAACATGACACGTCTTAAGTCTCCGTGCTCGAATGCAGATTCTGGGGAGTCATCAAGGGGTGTCGATATCAACGTTGAATGTAAATAAGTTCATTATTAATACGTGATTAATTTCAAACGGATGCCAAAAAGCTTTTGAACTTTTGCATTCTTTGTTTTTTAAAGACGGAGAAAGCCGGGAGAAGAATTTGCAATTCTATAATTTCCATTCTTCTTTCAGGATGCGTACAGTTTTCTTGATATTATAATCTCAAGGATCGCGTCTCCGGGCCGTTCTTTTTTTTCTTTCTTCTCTTTTCTTTTGGAATTAAAACACGGCACGTTTTTCCCTTCCCGACAGGGAGAGAGAGGAGATAGAGATCGGAGGACGTGTCAACCTTTCCGACATATAACGCGGAAACACTATTGTTACAAAATCGAACAGAAAAGGCATTTTTGAACAAAAAATTTTTAAACTTTTTTGAATGTAAAATGAGATGACTTCATTACTTCAGGAAGAAATCTATCACTTTAACCGTTAAACGCGCGAAAGAGAAGCAAGTATACGCAGTCAGCAAGGAGTGAAGGAAGGACTGCTGCCGAACCTCGAATATTGAAGTTTCTAGTGGTGATTTTTAGTTTCTAGAAAGCAAATACTGCCCTATGCAAACTATCGAAAGTGAGTAGCAGACGTGCCGGAGTATAGTTGGGTAATCATTCGTGCTTTGTTGTGCTGGATAAACTTCTCAAAGAATGTCTCATTATCCGTCCGTCACCCAGGCTGTATGCGTGAGTGTATACGTGCGGTTCACCATAATGCACTTGACCATAAAATAGCAGATATCGCGAGTTACCGCTCACCTTAAAAAATCTGCAGCTCCACATAAAGAAAATAGTCGAAAACGTTCACCATAATGCATTTGAACATAAAACATCTCACCATAAAGAAGAGATTTAACACTTGTCGTTTCGACGCAAAATTAGTCGTTTCAACATAACGCAGTTGGACATAAAGGAAACTTTCATTTTAAAGAACTTGTCGTTTCGCTATATTACTGTTTCTGTCGTTTGGGCATAATGCATCTCACCATAAAATAAGGACAGCGAAAGAGCAAGCTTACTTTTGCCGTTTAAACGTGATTATGGCGAAACGACAAAAACCTTAAAACTTGACAGTTCACCATAATGCAATTCGCACATTCTCGCGATAGGAAAAAAGATAAACCCCTTGTGTCATAAAACGAGCTGATCCTATTGGCTGCCTGCTTGCTTTCCCTAGTTTATGGTGAGATGCTTTATGTTCAATTGCATTATGGTGAGCTGTCGAGTTTTAATGTGTTTGTCGTTTCGCCATAATCACGTTTTAAACGGCGAAAGTAGGCTTGCTCTTTCACTGTCTCTATTTCATGGTGATCTACGTGTATATGCCCAAACGTTAAAAAAAGTTTTATGGCGAAAAAAAAAATGTTTACAGAGATACTTTTATGGTGAGAAACGTTATATAGTGACTTGTACTTTTTTTTAAGTCAACTTGCATTTATTTAAAAAGTTGCTTATGGCGAAACGCTTTATGTTGAAATGCATTATGCTCAATATTTTTGAACTTTTTAGAGCTTCATGTTCAATTGCATTATGCCGATATCCAATATGGTGAACTACAGATTTTTTTGGTTCAACTACTGTAGGGTGAAATGCGTTATGTAGAACCAACTAGCAAGCCAATGCGATTGTATACGCTAAAAACACGTTTTTGAGTTTTAAAACGTCAAATTATTTAACACAGCAGAGTCGAAAAAAAGTGTTTAATTCATGACTTCACCCCTTTTATTCTATACGCTGGATTTACTACCTTAGCGAGTTTCCATTGTCGATCCTCCCCGCGGGAAAAACGAGGTCCCCACCCGCGGGATGAGTTAGCGCTAAAAATGTTTCACATGCTGACCGTTCACTTTTAAATCACACTTGAAACCCCTTTTATTTATATTCATTTTTTCCATTTAGATTTTCTATTTATAAAACTTCCCTATCTTCCTGGGGGTAAACGACCGTATTTTACATGACAGAAAAAAAAATGAAGATTTTAAACATTACATTTTTTGAAATAATAAACCATTTGGATGGTTTTTTTTTTGTAAGATAAAGAACAAACTAGATTTAAAAAGGTTTTTTGCATTTTAAACTTGTTTTTAGAATAAATGAAACAATTCGAGAGCTAACGAGTTTGGTGGCAGCGCTTCGAAAAGTGAAAGGGGGTTTGGCTCTGGCGGGGAGTAAATTAGTTTAGAAGTTACGAATTCGGGAAGATGTAATGTATGCAAACTGAGTTAGTCGCGTGTGTTCTTTCCAAGCATTTGAGTGGATAATGAGAATACCACTAACGGAATTTTAAACCTTTTAATAGAGGCCTATAAAGAAAAACAATTTAGAGAAAAAAAAATCAATTAAATGTGTCAAAGTTTTAGCCTGCGGTTGATATTTTCTAGGATCCAATTATTCTTTGTAATTATAAAAGAAAAAACAATTAGTGGTAGGCCTGGAGGGCGGATGTATTATATATGCAAACGAGTTGATTGTTTTTTATATTTTTTTTTGTCTTCGATGATCCCTCTAATACGTGTAATATTATGTTAATGAAGGTCCATTGTTTTAGGGTAATTAGCCCGGAAACAATGACGGTCAACGTACCCGATTGCCGATTTTCAATGTGAAGTTTATAAGTCAATTATAGAAAAATGAACAGAAAATTTGATATTCGGATTATCGTGTAATAATTTAGGGTGTTAAGTTAAACAAGAAGCGTGTATACAGGGCACGTAAACCCCCCGTCCTCTTCCCTTACCACGGCAGGCCCGGTAAGGGGGTCCGAACTCTTCGTGCGTACTCCAATCTGATAAATCTAATGTAAAATTAAAGAAAAAGACTTTTTTTTTTGTTAGAAAAGAACTCTATAACGTTCAGGTATGAATAAAATATTTTGGAAAACCTATTCTCAAAATACATTAAACAAAAAATTGTTTAACTCTTTTTCTACAGCATTTTGGGGCACACATCTCGTCCGAAAGTATTCTCGTCCTGAAGTATTCTCGTCCTAAAGTTTTCTCGTCCTAACAGGCTACGCCCCTTTTTTGGACGAGATGATAGTAGGACGAGAAGACATTCGGACAAGTGGATTTCAATTTTTATACAATTTTTTAAATATTATACTTTAATAAAATAGAAATCATCTCGTCCTACGGTCTTCTCGTCCTAAAAATATGTGTAAAATAAAATATTACTTATAATTAAATGAAATGTATTCTCTTCCGAAAGTATTCTCGTCCTACTGTCTTCTCGTCCTAAAACTAACGTACAAAAAATTGCTGAAATGCGAAATGCGGCAGCGTTCCACTCCAGCAAGTCACGGTCGGTTTGTTTGTTTATTTTTGCGAGGATCAGCTCGTTTTGTGACATTAGGGGGTTAATTTTTTTCCTCTCGCGAGGATTTGCTCACCCTGTAGGCGGCCCTGGGATGGATGATGAGCTCGGTAGGCGCAAAAAGGAATTTAAAACCTGCTTGGGTGGAACGCTGCCGCATTTCTCCGACGCAGCAATTTTTGTACGTTAGTTTTAGGACGAGAAGACAGTAGGACGAGAATACTTTCGGACGAGATGATTTCTATTTTATTAAAGTATAATATGTATTTAAAAAAATGTATAAAAATTGAAATCCACTTGTCCGAATGTCTTCTCGTCCAACTATCATCTCGTCCTAAAAAGGGGCGTAGCCTGTTCGGACGAGAATACTTTTGGACGAGAATACAGTTTTTATTTTTCCTTTTTCTATTATTTTTAGGACGAGAATACTTTCGGACGAGAATATAGTTTATATACAGGGTGTCCGGAAACACATGGCAAGCGTCTGGGAGAGCGTTAAAAAGTGGTTTTACGAAAAAAAGTTAAATGTAAACCCCCCTTAATTTAAATCAAAGAATTTGATGGTGTAGTTTAGTTGTAGTTTAGATTAGCACTTGTTGAAAGGAATTTTTCTTTCGGACCACAAATTTTGAAAGAGCTACAGCGTCTTTTGTGTTTATGCATCAAAAATTAAAATTCCGTCAACAAATCGCTAATTTCCATTTTTGAAGTATGGAATTTGGAGTTAAACTTGAAAAAAGGCCATTAGCGACGAAATCTCGTGATGCAGAATGCGAAGATGCTCAAATTTGAGACAGTTGGATTCTTCGGGAAAAAATAAGTGGAATTAAAAAAAAAACGAGTCTCCTAGGTCAATTTTAACGGATTTTAGAGCAAAAAACGCTAAAATTTGACATTTTTCAAAAGTTGTCCAAAACCGTCATATGAGTACTCAAATCTACTTGAAATTTTGCGTAGATTACGAATCTGAAATAAAAAATAGGGGTTCTCATTTGAAGTAACGAAGTTAGGTTGTGTCTGGGACACCCTGTATATCCAGGCGGATTCTAAACTACACCATCAAATTCTTTGATTTAAATTAAGGGGGGTTTACATTTAACTTTTTTTCGTAAAACCACTTTTTAACGCTCTCCCAGACGCTTGCCATGTGTTTCCGGACACCCTGTATTTCCTTTTTCTATTATTTTTAGGACGAGAATACTTTCGGACGAGATGTAGGCACTCCAGCATTTTGACCCTTTTCCTCTAAGCGTAATCTAAGAAAAAAAGAATTTTCATTTCATTTTATAGAAAATAAGAATTGATAACTTTTTAGTTCAAAACAGAGATTTTCAATAATCGATTCATCAGGCAATCTGAGAAACTCCCTACGACGGAGGAGCGATCTAGGTTTAACTTCTTAACTAATCGGCTTTATTGACCCTACAATGTTGAATTTCTACAAAATTTATAGTCTATGGTGTTTTTATTTCAATTTATGCGATAAGTTTTCTCATTAACATTTATAAATTATGAAACGAGCCATTCTTTATCCCCCCAATAGATGATAATCGCGTAAACAATATAGGACGTGTGCCTTGAAGATTAACCCCTATCAGAGCAACACTTTAAAGCGTATCTTGTCGAGAAAAAAAAATGATAGTGAAAAAAAAGCGGGGAGGGGAGACATAGTTCAGTGTATTATCGAAAACTCTTATTTGGGGCACGAAGCGAAAAAGGGGAAGGGGAGTTTCCTATCTCTTTCGGGCTATCTAAAGGCTCCCCAGACTATTCGGAAGGCTCGGGAATTCAATTTAGAGACTCCGAAAGAAAGTTGCAAAAAAAAAGAAGAAGAGGAGGAAGGAGTCTGAGTGATTTAAATTCAGGGCTTGTGATGGAGCACAAACAGTCTATTTATTGCCTCCAGACATTGCACATTCTGATAGTGTGGGTGTCTGAATAGAACCCACTAACCCTTGTCAGCATTATTTTAACGTATGTTTTTCTTCGGAGTAGAATATCAATAGAAATCCTGAAAAAACAACAAAGATTATTCTTTGCCAATAGTGTATTTATAAGACTCAGGGGTAGCACCAAATATAAATGTCCTGCCTTGAATTTTGATCGGTTTTTTCGCTATCAAGTCAAACTCTTCCTATCGACATCATTGCTGCCAACATAATCGGTATAATGGAAATCGCCCTGGGTGGAAGTTTTTGAGGTGCGGATTCATTGAAGGAACCTGTATCCAAGGTATCTATTGAGATACATTAAAAATGCTTAAGTTAAGGGGGAAAAAAGAGATGCTCTACGTATACTTTTCTAGAGGATACGCGAGAACACCGTTCAACATAACGCATTTCACCCTAAAGCAGTTGTGTATAAAAAATCTGAATTTTGACATAAAAAAATCTGCAGTACACCATAATTCGTTTGGCATAATGCAATTGAACATTAACTTTAAAAGCTTATTTTCAATTGCATTAGCTCTTAAAAGCTTAAAATTTTTGAGCATAATGCATTACAACATAAAGCGTTTCGACATAAACGGCATTTCAATAAAAGCAAGTCGACTTTAAAGAAGTGCAAGTCTCCATAACGCTTCTCATCGTAAAAGCCTATTTTTAAACTTGTTGTTTCGCCATAAAACTGTTTCTGTCGTTTGGGCATAATACATCTCACCATAAACTAGGGAAATGAAAGAGCATGCCTACTTTCGCCAATTTACACGTGATTATGGCGAAACTACAAAAACCTTAAAATATGACAGTTATTATAAAGCAATTGAACATAAAGCAACTCAGCATTAACTAGAAAAAGCAAGCAGGCAGCCAATGGGATGAGCTCGTTTTATGACACAAGGGGGTTGCTTTTTTCCTCTCGAGAGGATGTGAGAATTTCATTATGTTAAACTGTCAAGTTTTAACGTTTTTGTCGTTTCGCCATAGCGTTTGGGCATATTGCAATTGAACTCAAAAGTTGAAAAACTTTGAGCATAATGCATTTCATCATAATGAGTTTCGTCATAAGCGACTTTTTCAATAAATGCAAGTAGACATAAAAAAAGTAAGTCACCATATAACGCTTCTCACCATAAAAGCCTCTCTTTAAACTTGTTGTTTCGCCATAAAACTTTGTCAGTCGTTTGGGCATAATACATCTCACCATAAACTAGGGACAGCGAAAGAGCAAGTCTACTTTCGCGTTATATGGTTTAAACGGCGCAAATAAGCTTGCTCTTCGGCTATCGCTAGTTTATGGTGTGATGCATTATGCCCAAACGACAGAAAAAGTTTTATAGCGAAACGACAAGTTCTTTAAAATGTAAGTTTCCCTTTTGTTCAACTGCGTTATGTTGAAACGACAAATTTTGAGTCGAAACGACAAGTGTTAAATATCTTCTTTATGGCGAGATGTTTTATGTCATAATGCATTATAGTGAACGTTTCGACTATTTTCTTTATGTTTATTTGCAGATTTTTTATGGTGAACGGTAACTCGCGATTTCTGCTATTTTATGGTCTAATGCATTATGGTGAACCGCATTATGCCGACACGTATACACTCGAGGATATCAAGGAAAGTTAAAAGGCCTTTAAATGATTTATAATTTTTTTAAAATAACTTTTATTACTTTAGAAAAATTATCATAAATTTAACTAAATTATGTATATTAAATAGGTAGATAATAAAAGCGGTGCCACTAATTGAGGGACCGTGAACGGACGTTATAATTGCAAAGTATTTATAATTTTTTTTAAATTACTCTTTATTATTAAAACGTCAATGTCTAGACGTAAAATTCTTTTGAAAATAAAGGTTTTTTATATTCAGGTTGGGGAAGGTAACAATTTACATACAACAAGAATCAAGTTTACGGAGTGGGTGGAGACGGGGAAGTGGCGGATGAAGAGGACAGGGGTGTACTAAATGCTCAATTTCCTTCCTATTCATATTCCTAAACCATGTCTTTAAAACACGGAGCGTTCATAGCAACACGAAAACAGTTCGACACTAATTTTTTTTTCCACCTCCCCTTCTGACTGTTTGGAAACTACGTGACCTGAGCGATATGTGCTCGGAATAAATTTTAAACTGGGAATCAGACACATTTTTCATTTAGCTGTCCCATTGAATCATCCCCAAATGTCCAAAACAAATTTCTTTCTCTTTTTTAAAATGTTGAAATTTTCGTAATTTCAAAACTGTGGAATATAGACAGGGTTAGGTGAAGCTTAAAACTTTGTTTATACACGTTTATGAGTAAAGGGGAAACCTCCCTCCTTAACTTTCCCCATTTAGAAGCCCCGACGAATTCCCAGCCAATATTTGCTCCCAGACTCCTTCAT
Organism: Orius insidiosus; assembly: GCA_014119065.1. Taxonomy (NCBI): domain Eukaryota; kingdom Metazoa; phylum Arthropoda; class Insecta; order Hemiptera; family Anthocoridae; genus Orius; species Orius insidiosus. The sequence continues at coordinate 358,788 of JACGAQ010000067.1, read as the reverse complement.
TCAAAATATTATTTCGTGTTTGGATAAAAAAATTTTTTTTTGTTTAATCTCGTGATCTACGTGAGATTTTGTCCTACTACACGCACGATAACATCTCGGTAATAATTTATCGTGTACACCTGTGCCGTGTCCGGGTGGTTCGAATATGATAAGAAGGGCTCTACGGGGGATCTTAACACAAAGGTAACTACTTTAGAGTCACTTTTAGTCAATTTTTGATCCTAATCCTTAATTTTTTCTCCATGCAGAGCAGCGCACCGGGTGGAAGTTGGTATTAACTCAAAGAAAAAGGAGCTGTCATCGACGAGAACTTCATAAAAACAAAAAAATTGTCTTTTCCCCGCCAAGTCACACTTAACCGTCATGAACAGGCCAAATGTCTAGGTACCTACTTCAGAAAAATTTCCTTCGAGAAAAAATAAAAATTTTTAGTCTTAAAATCTATACAGGGTGTCCGGAAACACATGGCAAGCGTCTGGGAGAGCGTTAAAAAGTGGTTTTACGAAAAAAAGTTAAATGTAAACCCCCCTTAATTTAAATCAAAGAATTTGATGGTGTAGTTTAAAATCTGCCTGGATATACAGGGTGTCCCAGACACAACCTAACTTCGTTATTTCAAATGAGAACCCCTATTTTTATTTCAGATTCGTAATCTACGCAAAATTTCAAGTAGATTTGAGTACTCATATTACAATTTTGGACAACTTTTAAAAAATGTCAAATTTTAGCGTTTTTTGCTCCAAAATCCGTTAAAATTGACCTAGGAGACTCGTTTTTTTTTTAATTCCACTTATTTTTTCCCGAAGAATCCAACTGTCTCAAATTTGAGCATCTTCGCATTCAGCATCACGAGATTTCGTCGCTAATGGCCTTTTTTCAAGTTTAACTCCAAATTCCATACTTCAAAAATGGAAATTAGCGATTTGTTGACGGAATTTTAATTTTGATGCATAAACACAAAAGACGCTGTAGCTCTTTCAAAATTTGTGGTCCGAAAGAAAAATTCCTTGCAACAAGTGCTAATTTTCATTTCTGAACTAAAAATTTGGGTTCTAACTTGAAAAAAGGCCATTAGCGACGAAATCTCGTGATGCAGAATGCGAAGATGCTCAAATTTGAGACAGTTGGATTCTTCGGGAAAAAATAAGTGGAATTAAAAAAAAACGAGTCTCCTAGGTCAATTTTAACGGATTTTAGCGCAAAAAACGCTAAATTTTGACATTTTTTAAAAGTTGTCCAAAATTGTAATATGAGTACTCAAATCTACTTGAAATTTTGCGTAGATTACGAATCTGAAATAAAAAATAGGGGTTCTCATTTGAAATAACGAAGTTAGGTTGTGTCTGGGACACCCTGTATATCCAGGCGGATTTTAAACTACACCATCAAATTTTTTGATTTAAATTAAGGGGGGTTTACATTTAACTTTTTTTCATAAAACCACTTTTTAACGCTCTCCCAGACGCTTGCCATGTGTTTCCGGACACCCTGTATACAGGGTTACTTACTATTGTCCCACCAGGTTAACGAAAACGAATTAAGATAGAGAAAAAAGTTAAATTGTAACTCCCCCTAATTTAGGGTCTAGTTTCAGAATTTTTTGTGTTTGGCAGCGTTCCACCCCCCTCAAAAAAGTTAATTTTGCTATCTCGCTGGGACGGCTCCGGAGAGAAAAAAGTTAATTTACAACCCCCTTTATTTTGAGCGTAGATTACGAACAAAAAAACGGTTTTTCGATTACGCATGCGCAGAACGTCCAAAACCTCTAATTTCTCTTTAAAACGGCCATAACTTCCTAAACTTAAATTAGAACCCCTATTTTTGATTGCAGATTCGAATTTAACAGACAATTTCACGCAGAAAACACTCTTTTTAGGTTTTTTCGAAGCTTTTTTTCCATCCAAAATAAATAAATAACCTGATGAACTGCCTACATTTTTTAACCTGTAATTTTTTAAAAAGTAAGGTAACCAAACATTGGTCTCCCGGGCCCCACTGGGTCTCCTAGACCCCTTGGGGTCAAAACGACCCATCTTTTTTCAGGTTGAAAATTGGAAAAATAAGGCAATGGTGACTGTACATTGGGCTCCCTGGACCCATGGGGCCTCCCAGACCCATTAATTGATCATGAGTGTTATGACTATGGGTCTTTATGACCCCATGTGGCCTCCGAGACCCCTTGGGAGTCATAAAAGTAACATCCCATGGGTTATGTACAACGTAAAAACTTAAATCTCCACATTTCTTACAGACTTCAAAGAAGCTCTCGACATTTTCTAGGAACTACAAAAGATTCTGTGAAAAATGAAAATTGCAGCCATGGAGGAAAACTGAAAAACCTCTCCCAAAAACCACACTAAGGAGTAATACAACAACTCTCTTTTAGGAAGTCAGCAGTGGTGCTATCTTTAGCTCCGCTCTCTGTTAATCAATCTCCACTATTAATATTTAGTAAGCTTTTCTTCTCTCAACCTATTAGTCAAAGCTTTATAGTCTAAAAAATTAAAGACTTTTTTTTTTTTTAACGAAAGATCAAACCTTTTAATATTTACCTTTTAAATGTCAAGTTTATTTTTTTAAGGAGCATTTCGCTTTTTGCTTAATTATCGTCTCAACTAAAAAAATTTGATTTCTACTTTTAAAAAAAGTTTTTTTTTTGTCCATCCTAGTGGAAAAAACTTGTTCATTCATCGTTTTAATTAAAAAAGGTCTTAGAAAAAAAAATTAAATTATGGAAAAACCGTTTCTAAGATAGTTGAGAGAGGAAGGGAAGCTAAAAAAAAGTGTATTAATTACAGGATGACCCTGTAATTAGGAATGGCGTCTTCTTTTCGATTGGCGGAGGGCGCCCAATGAAAAAAAACCTTCCCCTCCGCTTTTTGAACTCACTCGACACCTTCTATGGGGCGGAAGTTTGGTGGGGCGACTTCCCTTATTATGTTACAAGTAGATTACAATCCTTTCTTTTTTATAATTTTTTTTTTAAGATCTGAGAGCATTAGGATCGATTTCATTATGTTAATCCCTCGTCCCCTTTCTCATCCACGAAGTTATAATTTGTATCACTTATGATAATCGATCACCGCCTTCGTACACGCTCGGTTGGTCCCATTACATAAAACCACACCAATTTTTTTCCATGTCTCTTTTATTTACTTTTTATCCCCAGTAATGGTGCGTGCACGATTTTCCCAGTTTTTTTATCTTTAAGTTGTGAAAAGTCATTCGCGATCTCTCCTTGATTTCAATCAAACAGGATTGCCAACCTTCACCTACATCAATTTCCCAAATAAGTGCTGCCAACGTGCGAAATTATCCCAAACAAGTTAGGTTCCCCAACTAGTCATCATCATTTGCACAAGGATCATTTGCTTCCTAACTTAATCGTTTCGCATTCTCTACCCTCGTTTACAAAACTTAAAATCAGTGTTGCCACCTCAGCCCATCTTTTTCCCCCTATTCAGACTAAGCTCTGACAATTCCTTCGTTACCCCACCACTTTCTCTAATTAGTCAGTGCTGTCAAAATCTAACTCCTACCTAATTACCCTAATCAATCAGTGTTGCCAAAATATTTAATTGCCCCACAAATGAAATAATCATGAAAAAAGAAAATTTTTTCCTGCGCCTTTGTTGGTTACTTTGTGCTCACTATCCAAGTATGGTCAGAAGAAAATGATTCTTTTCATTCCTTCTTAATAATCAGTCAAGTTCATGAAAAAAATAATAAAAGCGAAATAGTCTGGAGACAAAATGAAGGGATTGATGGCTTCATGTCCGCACAGAGCCACTTTTTTGCTGCCCTTTTTATGAGGTCGTACAAGGTGAGATATTTTTTCTTTGAAAAAAAAAAAGAACTTGACGAATTCTTGAAATGGAACGTGTTGAAATAGAAATTTTATAGAAAGGGGAAAAGCGTCCCTAAGGGTTCAGATCAGAATTAAATGGTGAGGGGTGAAAAACGCCTACGTGTCTCCATGTGTGCGAATTTTTAAATTAATCCCTTTCTACTTTTTTTCAATATTTCTATCCTTTGAAGGTGAAGTTATCATGAATGAAATAAATCAAATAGTGAGAGACCTCAAGGGTGTTGTGCCCGTCGGCGTCTAAGCGTCAGGAAGATTAAGTAGGCCACATATGGTTATCTTCAAGTACCTAAGAGCTATATTTCAAAATTTATCTCGCCTCATCTTCGTTCCCAGAACTCCGCACAAAAAATTCATTTAGCATTTTGTCGGAAAAAAACAAAATTTTGAGTCACTAAACAGTTTAGACTATTGTAAACATGGAATAACGAGAAGTCGTTTTCGACTGGGGAGTTCCCCATCTGCCACCAGAAACGCATCACATCTGCCTCAAAACATGGGTAAAAATAATCGTAAAATCCTTTAACAATTCAAATGGATTCCAGAATTTACCTTTGAACTGATAAACATGCCTGTGTGACTAGCAAACTAAAGAGACGTAATGTATGTAAATAAGTTTGCGCTTTTGTACAAGTAGCCGCAAGTTACCTTTGAAAATCCCCCCCCCGCACGTGGGTACCCTCGGAAAACCCTCTCCATCCCTGAAACATTTATGAGGTCTTGTTTTAACAAAGCTTGAAAAAAGTTTCAACCCTCATGAGAGGAAATTCAATTTTCAAATGTTTAAAAAAAAATCAATTTTCAAGGTAGAAAACCAAGATTCTTCCAAAAAAAATTTATTTAAAATGAGTTTCGTAAAAAAAACGACTCGTTATTTTGCTTGCCTCTTTTTTTTCCATCTTGAAAATGTTTAAACCTTGGAAAATTCAAGATATTCCGTCCCGAAAAAAAAGAGTTGTCTTTCATCTCCGTTTCTAAGGCAGCCCTGCGGGCACTCTTTTCCTTTTTCCACCGCCATCTTTGAAGGAAAAAGGCCTCCTTTCTAATTATCCTTTTGTTCGAAAAGACGGAAAACTTATTATATAAAAAATAACGTCTTTTTTAAAAGTTTATAGTGTTAAAGGATTTTGAGGTCCTAAAGGCGGAAAATAATCCCCTTACGGCCACCTTTATAAAGCTTCTACCCTTTAGCCACTCAATCAGGAACCTTTGTACAAAATCCATTAACCTCGACTAAATTGGAATATTAAAGGCTTAAAATTTTATAAAATTAAGTGCAATTTGAACAAGTTTTCAGTTAAATTTGCAGTGTAATCCCAATATGTTTTTTCTGGATCCAAGTTTTCTTCACATCATTTGCTAAGATCCTCGTAGAAAACCTTAAAAGGAAAAATCCAGGACCCCTTAAGGGCCTCATTCACTGCTCTCCCTTCTGACGGATCACTCTTTGAGCATGCGCGAGTTGGCTCGATAGTTCGCGAATCTACCGAGAGACTGCGACCTATTTTTTCCTGGTTTTTTGACAATTTACCAGCTTATTTTTAATTTTAAATTAAAGATTATTAATTTAGGAGCACTCAAATAAAATAAGACGATATCCATCTAAAAGGCGGAAAAGGAAGGAAGTTTTAAATTCTTTGAAAGATAATTTTCATGCAAAGCTAATTTTTTTTTTTTTAACCCTTTTTCTCCCCTACACTAAAATTTCCCTTCAGGCATTGTTTGTTCTTTCCTATAAATTATAAAAGAGCAGAAAATAAAATAAAACGGTAGTAAAATTTAATATAAAAGTAGCATGTTAAAAAATAAACATAAAAAAAATGTTTTATTTTTATAAGAGTTTTTTGGCCAATTAAGTAATTTTTTTATCTTAAAAAATTTAAATTTTGGTTTTTATAGCGGGTACGATTGGGTTGATGCGTTTTTTTCATTCTTCTTTCCTACTAATAAGGTGAGGTTAGTTTGAACACGAAAGTTCACTTAAAGCTACTTGTAAAGACAATAGTGGCACACCTGTATAGGAACCATGTTCTAGTCGTGTTCAACGGCACCTTAATTGCAGAAGACAATGAATAATAAATCCGAAGGATCCCTTTTTCCATTAAAAGGCTCCCGTACAAAGGACATGATAATTAAGGTGTTATCCTATATGAAACAGAAAAAAGATTTTTCTGAAGGAGAAGGTCTGAAAGTTTTCGAGGTTTTTCTTTGTTCGAGAGCGACGATTAGGATTTCCACGCCATAGGAACGTTTTCGATCCGATGCTTATTCCAAGCCCGTTTTCACGCTCGGTTAACAAAGCTCGATACGAATTTCCAATCTGCGGAACGTTTGTTCAGAGAATCCTTTGTTCTTTTTTTCCCCCTCTTCTGACAGACTTTTTCCTCCTAAGGTATAAAATCTACAGTCGAGGATTTTTAAATATTAAACGCGATTGGACGCCATGAAACCCCTGCTGCTCGACTGTAAAATAAAGAGTTGAAAAGCCACTTTGTGGATCTGAAAATTTTTTAAACCCAGTGACCAATCACCACAAAATCTAGTAAAAAAGGTATCAATTAAAGAACGAGGAAAACGTGTTATAAGCCCGTTTAAATTGGATTTTGGCGGAAAAACAGAAAATTTCTTAGAGAAGAAGAAGAAAACGCTCAAAAAAAGAATAAAAAGTCCACAATTGGTAAAAAAAAGGTTATTTCTCAGCCTAAAAGACCAAAAATTTGGTGTGAAATCAAGCATCTCTTATAATAACACAAAGAAACGCCAAAATATTAATAAAATGGGTGTTTTTTGGCCAAAATAATGGAACATTTGCTCAGTTTTGCCGGCCCTCCCCGTCATCATTTTCAGAAGTTTTCCCCAGTTGTTGAACAGAGAAATTCTCTTCCAAAAAAATTCTTTCTCCCCTTTTTTGGCCTAGAAACGTCGTTGGAGGAATTTAGGGGGAAAAAAATCGCTATTGTCTCAGCAAAAAAAAGTACTGGTTTGAAGAGCTTCCAACGAAAACTTCCTCAAAGAAAGTAACAATATAGGGGGGGAAGTAATGGGGGAAGTATATAGAAGGGGGAAGTATATGGGAGGGAAGTATAACAGAGGGTGAAGTATAACGGAGGGGGAAGTATAAAGGAGGGGAAGAACAAGAAGGGGGAGTTTTTTTTTCTGAAAAATTTCCAGTTTTTTTTGTCGAAAAGTTTCAAAGTTTTTTTCGATTAATTTTCCGGGTTTTTCTTTCTTTTTTTTTTTCCGAAAAATTTTTTAATTTTTTTGGCAAAACATTTTCTAATTTTTTTTTGAAAAATTTTTTAAGTTTTTTTTGCAAGAATTTTTCGGGTTTTCCTTTTTTTTGAAATTTTTTAAGATCTTTTTTCGAAAATTTTTCCAAGTGTCCAGGTAGAAATAATGTGCTCTTGGGCCTAGGGATCTGCTTCTCGTAATGGTATTATGAAATTCTCCCTACGAAAAAATTTATAATTAAAAAGTGGCAATTTTTTTACACCAAAAATTCTTAAAAATATAAGGAGAAATTGGTGAAAATTTGGTGAAAATCGGACCAACGGTTGCAACGGTTCGGCCGCACCGAATTTTTTTAAAATTTCAAACAGACATATCTCCGCCATTTTTTCGAAATTCAAAAATCGCCCTCGTTTCATTCTTGTTCACCGGCTAAAGAAAGTGTGAAAATTTGGTGGAAATCGGATGAAAACTGTGGCCGTAAAGTGTTCCGGAAAAAAATGCTACGACCGCCGGCATCACAGATAAAGTTGAGATCGGTGTAGATCCATATTCGAATTTACCCGACGGGGTCTGAAGACCCCTCTCCAAAAACCAGATGTGGAGGGTATCACAATTACTTCTTTAAATTATTGGCCCTAGGAAGGGTAAAATATTTAGCATTTCTAGCGCTTGCCTAGAATCTAAAACTGCTTCGTGATTTTGGGTAAATAAGTACCCTATTTTACATCCAATACCCACAAAAATTGTAAAATTCTGTGCCAACAAATGATAAAAAGTACATTTTCCGTAGGTACTTTTCTTTTATTCATGCGACACCATTCTAATGAGAATACCATTGAAAAAACTCTCCTTTGTCCGGATTTCATGATCAGAAAACAACGTTTTGTATAAAGCTGGAATGCCTTTTGGGAAAATACAGAAGTGGACAATTAGTGGGGTCAAGGTACAAAAAAAAAGTGGAACGGGCAGAGAAGGGAAGCCGTGGCCTTAACTCAAAGGGAGAAGGGCTACTCCTTGCTTTACTGCGTAGAAGAGGTCCAGGGGTCTTCTCTTATTTACAAAAGCCTCCCCACTTACACGTGCCCATCCTGTTATACATCAAAAGCCCCCTCTACAACCAAATAAAATTTTATTTAAATTAACAAAATTAATATAAAAAAAGATAGCGAAAGCCATCACTTTTTCTTTTAGACTTTTTCCTCTCACATCTCTTTTTTTCCCCTTTCAGAGATCGTTGTCAAATGCTGGCCGAGATAAGATTAGGGAGCCGTGGAAGTCCATGAAAGGGTGAGATATTGAGACAGAGTTCCACTCACCGAAAATGTCCCTGAGGACCCAAATATAAAAGGGGATTTTTTTTTATAACCCACTAGAAGGTTCTGAAATGAATCTACTTATCTCTGATGACTTGTTTTAGACAATTTTACTTCATTGACATGAAATTTGAATCCGAAATGAGGAAAACCGCCATCGTTATACAAAGGAAGCAGGTGTTTCTGAACAGAAAGCCACAATAGTTTCTGACAATTAAATATGACAGGTTAATTTTCGACCCTTTTTGTGAGGCGATACGCGGTGTGGATGTAATTACGTATTGTATTCACACGTGAATGGTTTCTGTCAAGCGGTCTGTGGAGGGCATCCCGTTCAGGGCGATGGCAAGAGGGATTTATACACCTCGCGGCTACGAAACGTCCACGAATATTCAAAACGGAGAACACGACTTGTTTAATTTACAACCGTTTGTAAACAATGAGGTATCAAAATTGAAAAAATCTGAATTGAATTGTCAGTTTAAAAAAAGAAATCTCAACAAGATGCATAATAAGGTACTTTGCAGCCTCACTTTCGAACCTCTACAATAAGAAATAAGCAAAAAAACTGTCTAAAAACTTTAAAGACTGTCAAAAAATTTTTTGGAAACTTTATTCTGTGTAAAATGAGGCGACAAGGTTGGATACGCGTGTGTTCTAGAATAATTAAAAAAAGACAAGAAAACGTTTCTCCCCGACGGTCTACGCATTTGAAATGATATATTTGAACTTTTGATTGTCCCCGCCCGTAACTCTTCTGGGATAAACGCTGAGTTTAGGCAATCTCACTGTAGCTCTTGGTCTCAAATGCCTTCGGGGACGGATTTAATGTGTAATCAAACTCATACGCGTATTCCCTGGATAATTTTAGACTGAACTTTCAACTCGGAAAACGTAAAGAAAATAATAAATTGCTTACAAAGTTAAAACTTATTAATAATAAAATGTTAATTTTTTTATATTTTTAAACAATCATAGATATTAACAAGCTATTAGGATTCGACTCGCCCCAATCAAAAGAAAGTACTTGTTTGAAGAGCTTTCAACGAAAACTTCCTTTAAGAGAAATAACAATATAGGAAGGGGAAGTTTAACGGAGGGACGTACAACGGAGGTGGAAGTATATGTATGGGAGGGGAAGTATAATGGGGAAGTATATGGGAGGGGGAAGTATAAGGGAACGAAAGTATAACGAAGGGAGGAAAGTATAAAGGAGGGGGAAATAGAAGAAAGAAAAAAGTTTTTTTTTTTGAAAATTTTCCTAGTTTTTTTTTTTTTTGTTTTTGTACACCCCCCCCCCCCCCCCGAGTTTATTCGTTAAATAAAATATGTATTTATATTTATCCGACAAAAAAACTTAAAAAATTTTCGAAAAAAAAAACGGAAAATTTTTCAAAAAAAAAAACGGAAAATTGATAAAGAAAAAACTTAGAAAATTGTTTTTAGAAAACTCGGAAAATTTTTTGGAAAAAAAATACTTCCCCCTTCCTTATACTTCCCCCTCCTTTATACTTTCCCTCCGTTCGTTATACTTTCGTTCCCTTATACTTCCCCCTCCCTTATACTTCCCCCTCCCTTATACTTCCCCTCCCTTATACTTTCCCTCCCTTATACTTTCCCTCCCTTATACTTTCCCTCCCTTATACTTCCCCTCCGTTATACCTCCCCCTCCGTTATACTTCCACCTCCGTTATACTTCCCCCTCCGTTATACTTCCCCTCCTATATACTTCCCTCTCCGTTATACTTCCCCCTCCTATATTGTTACTTCTCTTTAAGGAAGTTTTCGTTGTAAGATCTTCAAACCAGTACTTTTTATATAATTACACCCCCCCCCCCCCCCCAATAATATTTTAAGGATGTAGGACACAAAATGGATGAATTATAAAATTTTGTTTTCGGGGTTCAAAATAAAATATCCTTGTTGTGATTTTAGATGAGATAAAACGCATAATATTCAGTGAAACCCGTGGAGAACGAGAAGGGGTCGAAAAGGTTGAGCGGGGGAAAAGTCTCGCGGGGATTCTCGCGAATCAGCGAAATAAAAAAAAAGGTTGTAGGGTAAAAAAAAGAGGTGCAGGGGGCGCCTCCGGTAATGAGGAGTGTAGCGGTCAAACCCAAGGGAACACATTTCCATACAGTTTTTTTTTCCGTTCTCTTTTTCATTGAATAATTTTCGTTCTAAAAAGGCTTCTTTTTTTTCTGTGCTTTCCCTCAAACCCTTGTTTTGTGATATACGGCGGTTTTGAATTTCAATACTCGTGAACGATTTGGAAGGGGGTTTCGGGATTTAAAGGTCGATTGGTTTACCTGTGCGGAAATGTGAATTGCGAGGGTTTAGGGGTGTCTGGTTTGTTTTCAACCCCTCACCAGTTAGCGTTGTCATTACACCCCCCCACCATCAAACGGATTGTAAATATCGCTAAAGCGCACCCCAGGATCATCTACAAGGGATGAATAACAACTAAATCTCCTTCGTAGTTTACTACTGTTTCGAATGTTAGTCCTGATTAAACATTTCATTCCCTTTAGCATCCGAAAAGGAAAGAGATAGCAAAAGTGGGGCGGGCGTAAGTTTTGCCATTTAAGAGGGGTGAGTCGAAGCCGAGTGTATACTCCACATAATGCGGTTCACCAGCATTTGACCATAAAATAGCTGAAATCGCGAGTTACCGTTCACCGTAAAAAATCTGCAACTCAACATAAAGAAAATAGCCGAAAAAGTTCACCATAGTGCATTTGAACATAATGCATCTCACCATAAAGAAGAACTTTAACACTTGTCGTTTCGACATAAAATTTGTGGTTTCAACATAACGCATTTGCACATAAAGGAAACTTTCATTTTAAAGAACTTGTCGTTTCGCCATAAAACTGTTTCTGTCGTTTGGGCATAGTACATCTCACCATAAAGTAGGGACAGCCAAAGAGCAAGCATATTTTCGCCGTTTAAAACGCGATTATGGCGAAACGAAAAAAACGTTAAAACTTGACAGTTCACCATAATGCAATTTGCACGTCCTCGCGAGAGAAAACAAATTAACCCCCTTGTGTCATAAAACGAGCTGATCCCATTGGCTGCCTGCTTGCTTTTCCTAGTTTATGGTGAAATGTTCTATGTTGAATTGCATTATGGTGAACTGTCCAGTTTTTAGGGTATTTGTCGTTTCGCCATAATCTCGTTTTAAACGGCGAAATTCGGCTAGCTCTTTGGCGCTGTCCATAGTTTATGGTGAGATGTATTATGCCCAAACGACAGAAACAGTTTTATGGCGAAACGACAAGTTCTTTACGATGAAAGTTTCCTTTATGTTCAGCTGCGTTATGCTGAAACGACAAAATTTTATATCGAAACGACTTGTGTTAAATTTTTTTCTTTATGGTGAGATGTAATGTTCAAATGCATTATGGTGAACGTCTTCGACTATTTTCTTTATGTTGAGTTGAAGATTTTTGTATGGTGAACGGTAACACGCGATTTCTGCTATTTTATGATCAAATGCTGGTTATGCCCAAACGACAGAAACAGTTCTATGACGAAAAAAAAAGTTTAAAGAGAGGCTTTTATGGTGAGAAGCGTTATGGTGACTTGCACTTTTTTAAGCCGACTTGCATTTATTGAAAAAGTCGATTATGTCGAAACGCCTTATGTTGAAATCCATTATGCTCTAAATTTTTGAGAGCTTTATGTTCAATTGCATTATGCCGAAACGCATTATGGTGAACTACAGATTGTTTTGTGTCGAAATTCTTTATGTTCAACTGCTTTAGGGTGAAATGCGTTATGTTGAACGGTGTCAAAGACAACAAGCTTTTAAAATTCGACAAAAACGTGTGCGGTTTGCTCCGATCCACGTATTGAATATTCTCTCAGATAAAATAGTGGCAGATTCAAATGAGCGACCAAATTGGTATTTTTTATTCAAATGACAAGTTTTCGCCTAGGGTTTAAAGGTACACGTTTTCAAATTGAATTAACCTCGTTTCCCCTTCGCCCCTCAATCATTCATTTAGTCGAGCCCCGAGGCCCGCCTCAACTGATTGTTTTATTAACCTATCCGACCTAAAAATCTCGTTATAACAGCCTTAGTTACTTTCAAAACTTTGATATTTTCGCATTAAAGACTCAATCGTTCGAAATAAGATCTCAATATTCTAAGTGCGAGAATGGACTCCTCGTTACCCACTATAATTGTAATAAAGACAAGACTCCTTGTTATATTTAAATCGTATCGTGAATGTCGTTAATTGCGCAATCGTGCCTTTCTACTCCCAAGCAATTATGCAAATCCAAACTTCTTGAAATTTATATTTTAAATTTTACAGATGAACTTAACCCTTTCGAGACCGCAGGCGACTGTAGTTGCCATTCGCGCTTTTCGTTTGGAGACCGCAGGCGACTTCAGTCAGCGGAGCCAGCGGGAAGCCTCTCTGAAAAATGTAATACCTTCGCTTCTCGTGTTGCTAGCGACATGCAAAAAATGGCAATCTGTTGGGGAAGAAATGAACTACGTGATGATCGCATCACTCGTCGCTTTCTGTGCTTTGCTGGGCACTGGGAGCGGTCGTGGAGAAGTGAGGGGAAAAGTGCTGCGTCAGTAGCGCAGAGAATCCGGCGTCAGACGCAGACTCGAAAGGGTTGAAGTTGGAATTTTTTGGAAAATTGAATGTTTAAAGAAATAAAAACCGTGCCAAGGGGAAGCTTGAAATTACATTATCTAACAACTTTATAACACCTTCTGACTAAAAGATTTTAATCTTAAAATCATAAAGTAAGGTAGAGTTTTGATTTCGGGCCCTGTATTTTGGTCCGAAAGTGTCGTAAGATAGCCATCTCGAAATCTTTTTTTTCGGCCTTCGTTTTCAAGAGTGTTTATTATATGATCGAATCCGAAGACAGTCGGATTGATAGAACAATGGCGAAGGTTTGGCAAGGTGGAAAAAGGCCGAGGAAGAGAAGGAGTAAAAAGGCGGCGCGTCGGTTCGGGCCCCGAAGCCCAAAGGGGTTTTTCTTATTTATGTCTTCACTTGACAAATCGCCTTCGAGTCTCACCGTAAATCTAAACGGCAGCAAATAGATTTATCCTCCTTATCAAACCGTTGGCCAGCGAATATCATTAAATAGGTAGACACCTCGACTTTTGAATAGTGGCTCCCTTGTGTCCATTGTTCCTTCCACCTCTCATGTTAACTTTGGAAACCTCGTTAAAAGAGATGCTTGAAAATCTCATTATTTGAGGAAGTTCCGTTGGGGCTCTAGTCAAGTTTTTGTTTTGTCGAAGGGAGTATATTCAAACTTTCATGAACTCTAAAAATGAATAGAGGAACAAAAATAAACCAGTCCATATTCACCGGTTTAATTTTCAAATGAATATTCAATCGTCCATTTTCGTCCGAAAATTACGAGTGGAATTAATTCGAGAAAGCGTCCTGTGACGTCATTCCACCCAGAATGTAATTGCTCGTCAAACAGTGCCTTTTAATCTGAATATTCATCACTGGATGACGGGCTCGGAGGATCCTCATTCTCTTGAACTAATTTAAAAGTCTATAGGATGAAGGCGAGGTAAAAACGATTGGTGGAGCGGGGTACGCGCGTGGCGTATCGCTGCCCGCCGCGCCATCTACACGTTTAGCTCATCAACCGTGAACTAATTGCCTATACGCAAAAGATAACAGGTCGCTACCGTAAACGCTTATGAACTTTGAAGAAAATTATTCATCCTCTTATCTTTTTTAATGCCTATAAATTTATAAAGCTTCTATAAAATACACACAATTAACCTTCCATTAAAATATGCCTTGTTGACTTATCTAATGACGTATGTATAGGAAAAGTACTGGTTTGAAGAGCTTCCAACGAAAACTTCCTTAAAGAGAAGTATCTATAGGAGGGACGTAAAACGTAGGGGTAAGTATATGGGAGGGGAAGTATAACTGAGGGGGAAGTATAACGAAGTGGGAAGTATATGGGAGGGGAAGTATAAGGGAGGGGGAAGTATAAGTGAGGGGAAGTTTAAGTGAGGGGTAGTATAACAGAGGGTGAAGTATCAGGGAGGGGAAGTATAAGGGAACGAAAGTATAACGGAAGGGGATGTATAAGGGAGGGAAAGTATAAAGGAGAATTTTCCAAGTTTGTTTTTTCGAAAAATTTTCCGGGTTTTCCTTTTTTTTTTTTTTTTTTTTCCGAAAAATTTTTTAAGTTTCTTTCCAAAAATTTTATAAGCTTTTTTTGTCCAAAAAAATTTTTATAATTTTTTTTCGAAAAATTTTCCGGGTTTTCCTTTTTTTTTTTATTTCAAAAAATTTTCGAAGTTTTTTTTTTTGGCTCTTTGGCCTAGGGATGTGCCTCTCGTAGTGGGTAGAAGTACGAAATTTCTCCCTACTAAAAAAAAAAAAAAAAAAAAAAAAAAAAAAAAAAAAGCCGGAGCCACAGACAAAGTTGATATCGGTAAAGATCAATATTCGAATTGACCCTGCGGGGTCTGGAAGACCCTTCCCCAAAAACCCGACGTGGAGGGTATCACAATAACTTCTTTAAGGAAGTTAATAATTATAATTACGTATTATAAAACATCAACAATTTTTTAGGACTTTTAAAAGAATGAAAGGACCTCACCGGTGGAATTAAAAAGTCGGCAACTCTTTTTTTACGATCTACGGGTGCCATCGTGAAAAAAGGAAGAATTTCTATTATCTCGGTAGTCAGATCGAGTCAGATTCCAGGCGGTGAAAATATCTTTTGGTGCTGGGACGTCTCATCGACAATTAAAGGATTTAGTGTCCTTTTTTCTCCGCGTTGCTTCTTTTTTTTCGTCTTCTTCTGACACTTACGTTTGTTATATAAAAAGTTTTCCGGGCGGATTCTTTTCGAGTCCAGTTTACGACTGATCATTCAAAATAATAGGTTTAAAACACGGGTCTGACAAGGGACAACGTTTTTCGTCGAAACCTTTAAACATCACGTTTTTTGGATATTTTTACCTCCACGCTTTTTTTTTTTTTCTCTCTTCTCTCGGCTTTCTTGTTTTTAAAGGTGTCGATTTTCGAGATACTTAACGTGGCGAGGGTTTGAGGTATTTCGACCTTAACGAAGCCGACGTTTTTACATCCTTCACATAAAAAATGTTCGCTTTTCTAAATTCATTTACGAAAATTGAGGTTGGCACTGGGAGATAAACTCAAAAAAACCTTTTTAAAAAGTCTGCCAAGTTGCGTAGGCAGGATATCTTACGACTGATACGATCACCAATTCCATATATTCGATCGCTATAAATTTCAAGAAGACTGCAATAAAATTGGGCTTCTCTAGCAAACCCTAGGGCTCAAAGAGACCTAATACGGTTCAAAATTCAACCCAAAAAGCTCTATATTTACAAAAAAAAAATTTTTAACTTCCTTAAACGGCGAAAATATGGTGAAATGTATCATGCCCAAACGACAGAAACAGTTTTATGGCGAAACGACAAGTTCTTTAAAATGAATGATTCCTTATGTTCAACTGTGTTATGTTGAAACTTCAAATTTTATGTCGAACCGACAAGTGTTAAATCTCTTTTTATGGTGAGATGTATTATGTTCAAATGCATTATGGTGAACGTTTTCGACTACCAATTTTCTTTATTTTCACTTTCAGATTTTTTAATGGTGAACTGTAACTCGCGATTTCTGCTACTTTATGGACAAATGCATTATGCGAACCGCATTATGTCGACACGTTTACACTGTAAAGTCTCTTTTTCTGCGAGTTAATTTTTTTACCACTTACTTTCTTTGACAAATGAGGTATTTAGCATTTTATGCAATTTTTCAACGGAGTTTTGTTACAATGTAAATAAAGAATTTTCACAGGTGGGATATCCAGTCATTAATTATCAACGAAGTCGAGAGTCATAATTTTTTTTTCTCCTCTTTTAAAAGGTAATGAAAGGTTGTTTTATCTACAATTATCTGCATCCGGGTCTTATTAGAACTGAGACCAATTTTTTTTCTCTTTCATCGTTTACACTTAATATTCATCTCGAGTAAGCAAACCGGTGATCATCCCCTAGTAAAATTTATAACCCGGTTAATTTTTTCCCTTCCCCGTGTGAGTTTTACTGGAGAGTTTACGAGAAAGTCGTATCATTGTTCCGGAGTCGCTCAGACGAAATTACAAGGCGGGGGAAGCCTCATAAAGAGGGCGGACTCTTCTCCCTCTCCGGAGTCGGTGTTAATAGGAATTTTCTGCATTTACGAGGTCGCTAACAGAATGTAATGCTTTCAAATAAGGTGCAGAATAGCGAGCGCGAGGTTTCTCCCCTTCTCCCGACTGTTTAGTCTTTGAGATCGTTAATTCATGTCCATTGTCTAATGGACTCCACTTTACCCGATAAAATGACCGTAAATTGAAATCCGAGTGCCAATTGACTTGGAGATAAAGACGTCATTTTCTTAAATCAAATTCTGAAATGCCGATATAACCCACGTTAAATCTACCTAGTGCCCCAAATGCTTCAATTTCTTGAAATAAGGGCCATAAAGGTCTTCAAATGCTGCAGGCCCTTGGAATAAAGAAGATAAAGTGCCCCAATGCTTCAATTTCTTAAAAGAAGGGAGATAAAGGCCTCCAAATGCTGCAGGTCCTTGGAATAATGAAGATAAAGTGTCCCGAGTGCTTCAGCTTCTCAAAAGAAGGGAGTAAAGGGCTTCTAAATGCTGCAGGCCTTTGGAATAATAAAGATAAAGTGTTCCGAATGCTTCAGATCCTCAAAAGAAGGGAGATAAAGGCCTCCAAATGCTGCAGACCCTTGGAATAAAGAAGATAAAGTGCCCCAAATGCTTCAATTTCTTGAAATAAGGGCCACAAAGGTCTTAAATGCTGCAGACCCTTGGAATAATGAAGATAAAATGCCGATATAACCCACGTTAAATCTACGATTAATTTAATATAAAAAGAAAATCGGTTTTCCCCCGCCCTTTTGATATCTCCCAAAATAGTGGCAAAACTTTGAAGCAAACACTAATCTTTTATAAAACATTTCAAAATATGTGATTCGTTATTGTTGTAATTTTATTTTATATGGTATTATAATATTGAAAAGGGTTTAATCTGTACGTAAACCGGATTTGAAGGGGGGTTTTGTCGGTGTGAAACGGTACTGTCATTGATAGAAATTGCGGCGGGGTGGACAGAGGGAAATCGGGAGCTGGGTAAAAGTTTTACCCTATAGCAAAACCCAACAAACCCCCCTTTCCAGCACCCACTTCCACCCTTGTCGTTTTCCGACTTGTATAATCAAGTATTCAAAAAGGTAATTTATACTCGGACCCGAGAATTGCCAATATCATACAAATTGCTCTGCGGCCGTCGAATCCGGGGGACAAATCACCAATTCAAAAGAGAGGAGGGAGTGCGAGGTCGTGCAATTTTTAATCCTTGAATATTCATAATTTTTATAAACTTTTTCCTCTCAGGGTTTTTTTTTTCTGACTTTAACTTCTTGAATATTTTATGGAGGACCTCAAATTTCTAATTTTTTTATACATTAATTTTATTATTACTTCATATTTTTCACCAAAAATTAAGCCAGTTTTACTCAGATTTCAATGGCCTAAGAAGAAAAACGGCAATTTTATGAAATGTTTAAATTTATAAATTATTTGTTTTTAACCAAAAACAAGTTTGTATCTAAACACGCGATATCGCGTCATTCGGTTTAGTGGCTGTTTTTACGCATTTAACCGAAGTTTGAAGCTGATTTGAAACTCCTGGAACATGCGCAGAAAGACCTCACGGCAAATTTGACGATTTTACGGAAAAACGATTTAAAGACGTCAATTATGACGTGCAGATCCATCTGCGCATGCTCCAGGAGTTTCAAATCAGTTTCAAAATGCGGTTGGAACAAATTTATTATTTTTATTTATAGTTTATTACTTAAGGTTTTGCCCGATAAAAAACGAATTATGGTCAATACGAGCCCTTCTTTTCTCCTCAAATGCTTCAATTTCTTAAAAGAAGGGAGATAAAGGCCTCCAAATGCTGCAGATCCTTGGAATGATGAAGATAAAGTGCCCCGAATGCTTCACTTTCTTGAAATAAGGGCCTTAAAGGCCTTCAAATGCTGCAGGCCCTTGGAATAATGAAGATAAAGTGCCCCGAATGCTTCAATTTCTTGAAATAAGGGCCTTAAAGGCCTTGAAATGCTGCAAGCCCTTGGAATAATGAAGATAAAGTGCCCCAAATGCTTCAATTTCTTGAAATAAGCGCCTTAAAGGCCTTCAAATGCTGCAAGCCCTTGGAATAATGAAGATAAAGTGCCCCGAATGCTTCAATTTCTTGAAATAAGCGCCTTAAAGGCCTTGAAATGCTGCAAGCCCTTGGAATAATGAAGATAAAGTGCCCCGAATGCTTCAATATCTTGAAATAAGGGCCTTAAAGGCCTTTAAATGCTGCAGGCCCTTGGAATAATGAAGATAAAATGCCCCGAATGCTTCAATTTCTTAAAAGAAGGGATATAAAGGCCTTCAAATGCTGCAGGGCTTTGGAATAATGAAGATAAAGTGTCCCGAATGCTTCAGTTTCTCCAAAGGAGGGAGATAAAGTCCTCCAAATGCTGCAGGCCCTTGGAATAATGAAGATAAAGTGCTCCCGAATGCTTTAGCTTCTCAAAAGAAGGGAGATAAAGGGCTTCTAAATGCTGCAGGCCTTTGGAATAATAAAGATAAAATGTTCCGAATGCTTCAGATCCTCAAAAGAACGGAGATAATGGCCTCCAAATGCTGCAGGTCCTTGGAATAATGAAGATATAGTGCCCCAATGCTTCAATTTCTTGAAATATGGGCCATAATGGCCTTCAAATGCTGCAGGCCTATGGAATAATGAAGATAAAGTGTGCCGAATGCTTCAGTTCCTCTAAAGAAGGGTGATAAAGGCCTCCAAATGCTGCAGGCCCTTGGAATAATGAAGCTAAAGTGCCGAATGCTTCAATTTCTTAACAGAAGGGACATAAAGGCGAAGGGACGAATAAACATTCGAGAAGCAAATTCGTAAGAGCTATAATAAAAATGTTTTTCGCCCAAAAAATACACCATTTCCCCAGAGGTGTTTTCATCAAGAAAATCCGAAATTACCTCATCCCCTTTATTCTCCTCGAAGGCGACTCGATAGATTTCATAATTTCCCATGGGGGAAGTTTATGGAAATGTGAGAAATCGTCAAGAGGACCCTCCCTCTAAACATTTTCTTCCGGATTAATCTCGACACGAGGTAAACCCGAAATGTGTTTAACAAACAAGAAAGGGGTTCCCCTAATGAGGACGACTTTAAAACGCGTTTCCCCTCGAGAAATCAACGTCTCCGACAGAAAATAGTGAATTTCCGAAGGGTCAATTTACTCGAAGCTTAACAATCACTTACCTGCCACATTATTCTTCCCTTAAGAAGGTTTATCTAGATAAGGCTCGATTTATTTTGAAAGCAAGAGGTTTTTCGGATTTTGAACCCTTTAGTTCGATCATCTTCGGACTAGTTTCCCCGATTTTCCGAACATTGGCCCTCTTATAGATACTAGTGAATAGAAGCTTAGGGCTCCAGATTGTCGCCATGACAACAGGCCATATACAAAATTTATCGTGAGGTCCATTGTTGTGAAGTCCTTTCTAGAGGGGGGAAAAAAAATCCCGTTTTTTCTCCACCATCCACGTGCCAGAAACGTCGCCTTTAAACAATATTTTCTATTATTAAATTATTTTAAAAAAACGTTTTTAATGGACTCCTGTCAAGACGTCATATCAAAACTCTTCCCCCGCTATAACGGGACTGAAGAGAGTTTAAAAAGTTCTCGATGATCTATTGGATAAACTACCGGTTTAATAAATATTAATTAAAGAGTCGGTGGGTGTCGGTTTGCCATCTATCATCGGGGGTTAGGACGTCGTAAATAGAGACGTTTTCCACGCCGGATTTCGAAATTAGTGTCACAAAAGTTTAATTTCACTCGGTGGGTTCCATGAGTTTATACCTCGCGGGATAAACTTGTTTCGCGAGATAATTGGTTATCACACGTGCAGACGTCTTTGAGGTAAACTAGACGCTAACTAAGTTTTGACGAAACACCGTCTTCAGACATATTGATATCCCAGAACCTCCCCAAAAGATCCTCAAAAATTAATTCTCAGAGAGGTTAAAATCAAGCCGTCAACGTTATCGCTCGAGGCCTCACAAGTTCTGGCGTTATTAATTTTTCTCACTCACTTAAACATTGAAAACTACGAATCAGTACCGCCAACCTCTCCATTGATTAAATTGGTATTTACAAAATAAATATTCCCTAGAGTAACTTTATATTCTTGTAATGAAAACCGGTTTTAGACATGCAAATTGGAAATTAACCTGCACAACAAACATTTTGCACTCCCTAAGGTAGTTGGCCCTTAAAAGGGCGCCATGGCATTATGGTGAGAGCCCCCGCCTGGGTCCTGCACTCCCTCCCCCTCCTTGTCAAAACCTGTATCGGTTAGACAAAAATAAAATGAATAACATAACCAAAAGTACTTGTTTCAAGAGCTTCCAACGAAAACTTCCTTATAGAAAAGTAAAAATATAGGAGGGGGAAGTATAACGGAGGGGGAAGTAAAAGGGAGGGGGAGTATTCTAAGTATCAAGGTAGAAATAATGGGATTTTCGCCCAAGGGACCTGTGCCTCTCGTAACGGGTGGACGTATGAAATTTCTCCCTACTAAATGAAAATATTAATGTGGAAAATTGATAATTTTTTTTACACCAAAAATTTTTAAAAAATATAAAGAGTATATGGTGAGAATTTGGAGAAAATCAGAACAAAGGTTCGGCCGCAGCGCAGTTTTTAAAATTTCAAACGTGCATATCTCCGCCATTTTTTCGAAATTCAAAAATCGCAGATGGTAATTCCTTGTTCAACTAATCAGGAAGATTGTATGAAAATTTGGTGAAAATCGGTTGAAAACTGTGGCCGTGAAATGTTCCGCAAAAATGCTACGGCCGGCCGGCACCACAGACAATGTTGAGATCGGTAAAGATCAATATTCGATTTGACCCTCCGGGCCTGGAAGACCATTCCCCAAAAACCCATCACAATTACTTCTTTAAAACGCGATTATGGCGAAACGACAAAAACCTTAAAATTTGACAGTTAACCATAAAGAAATCCGCACATCCTCCCGAGAGGAAAAAATGTGTCACGAAACGAGCTGATCCCATTGGCTGCCTGCTTGCTTTTTCAAGTTTATGGTGAGATGCTCTATGTTGAATTGCATTGTGATGAACTGTCAAGTTTCGAGGTTTTTGTCGTTTCGCCATAATCGCGTTTTAAACAGCGAAAGTCGGCTTGCTCTTTCGCTGTCCCTAGTTTATAGTGAGATCTATTATGCCTAAAGGACGGAAACATTTTTATGGCGAAACAACAAGTTTAAAGGGAGGCTTTTATAGTGAGAAGCGTTATGGTGACTTTGCACTTTTCTTATGTCGACTTGCATTTCTTGAAAAAGTAGCATATGGCCAAACGCTTTATGTTGAAATGCATTATGCTCATAATTTTTGAACTTTTTAGAGCTTCATGTTCAATTATGCCGAAATGCATTATGGTGAACTCCAGATTTTTTATGTTCAACTGCTTTAGGGTGAAACGGGTTATGTTGAACGGTGGCCCTTTACAGGCTTTAACTACCATCTTTGTGCAGAATATGGGACATAAAGTGATGGTTTTAAGATCCTTAAGAAAGGAGCATTATGGGTTGATTCAAAATTTTAAAAGTGATTTTCTCAGTTTTAAAATAAATTAAGTTGTTATTTTTCTTTTAACCAATTAATGGGCTTAATGGATGCTGCGGGTTTCGGCTCGACTGCCCTCCTTTCATTTTTCATTATACACAAAACTTTCCACAAATCCATCTTACTTAGAAAACTTTTCTTGCCATTAGCCATTGACTAATTAATGTCCTAATTATTTATCCTAAAAAAAAATGATTTATGAGAAAATGCAGCATAACTGTATTTATTGAGGTGATCGAGGGCCCGCATCTTGGACTTCCTCGCTCTCAAGGTGAGATACCACCTGGGCGGAAAAAAAAGGAAAATAGTGGGGGACCCGGAGTCATACGTGGAATTTATTGTTCCTCCCTCGTAAACCTGCCAGTTTTACTGCCTCGAGACAATACAAGTCTGAATTTAAATAGATTTTTTTTTATCCCTTCCATCCCGCCCCCGCCTGTGCCGCCTTCAATTGCCGGTACGACACGGCGACCGTCTTCGGTACCAGCATGCCCTTTCACATCTTTATAGACCAGTTTGAAAAACTGCCCGAAGAAGATTTGTCATAATGTTTGTTTTTTTCTTCCACCTTCTACAGCATCTGCTTTTGCTTGTTTAGATTTATCATCAATGAAAAACGCAGATTCCTTCATATAATGGGTACAGAAAATCTAAAATAAAACGCAGACATGCTTGCCTCCTCTCCGTTTATCTTCAGGATTCAGAGTCATTTAAACCTCCTTAAAGAAGTTATTGTGATACTCACGAGAAAAAAAAAAGGGGGGGGAGGTATAAGGGAGGGAAGTATAAAGGAGGGGAAGTATAACGGAGGGGAAAATATAAGGGAGGGGAAGTATAACGGAGGGGAAAATATAAGGGAGGGGACGTGTAACGGAGGGGAAAATATAAGGGAGGAGAAGTATAACAGAGGGGAAAATATAAAGGAGGGAAGTATAACGGAGGGGAAAATATAAGGGAGGGGAAGTACAACGGAGGGGAAAATATAAGAGAGGGGAAGTATAACGGAGGGGAAGTATAACGGAGGGGAAAATATAACGGAGGGGAAAATATAAGGGAGGGGAAGTATAACGGAGGGGAAAATATAAGGGAGGGGAAGTATAACGGAGGGGAAAATATAAGGGAGGGGAAAATATAAGGGAGGGGAAAATATAAGGGAGGGGAAGTATGACGGAGGGAGAGAAATAAGGTATTTCGAGAGGTATTTCGAAAAAAGCTCAGGCAATTTTTGAAAAAAAAAAAAAAAAACGGAAAATAAAAATAGTTGGAAAATAAAAAATAGTTGGAAAATTTTTTGAAAAAACTTTCCCCTCCGTTATACCTCTCCCTCCGTCATACTTCCCTCCCTTATATTTTCCCCTCCCTTATATTTTCCCCTCCGTTATACTTCCCCTCCCTTATATTTTCCCCTTCGTTATACTTCCCCTGCCTTATATTTTCCCCTCCTTTATACTTCCCCTCCCTTATACCTCCCCTCCTTTACACTTCCCCCTCCTATATTTTTACTTCTCTTTAAGGAAGTTTTCGTTGGAAGTTCTTTAAACTAGTACTTTTTTATGAAATCAAGTTCAATGGTGCATATGACTATGATCTCCAGCTTCAAAGCAAGATTATCTGAAATGTCCACAAAATTATTTTGGACAAAGTAATCCTAAAAATGTCTCTGGATCGATAAAACTAAGGAAAATGCCATACAATTGGAAAAAAAAGAAAACCTTTAGGCTAAAAGATCGAAAAAACGACCGAATATAAAATGAACAAAGTGCTTTTTGGGCTAAAAAACCAAAAAATGTTGATGGTTTTTTGCCTAAAAATTTTGGATGAAAAAAAACCGTGGTGTAACCAAGAAAACTAGATATTTCATTGTGGAGAGACGCGAAAATTGATGAAAAAATTTTAATCTTGCCTGCTATACTCTGAAAACGAGGCATTTCTACTTCCTATCTACATTTTAAGTAACTGCCAGCTGTTTTTGACTCCCATCCTATTAGGATGATCTGCGAAAACAGCTGCCCAGGATTCAATTCTAAGAAGATTGAACTGGTACAGAGGTAGCCTTGAAGAGCTTGAAATTGCCTGGCTCTTTGGACTCCTATCCCATAATGTCCAATTATTCTTTTATAGTATTAGGACTGAAATTCTCAATTGTCCGCAATAAAAAAAAATCCTTTCATGTTCACAGGCCGTTTGTTGACTTTAATGAAGTTTAATTCTTCGAAACGTCCCGGTTTTGAGTTGAATAATGCGACTCCGCATTGCCTCGGGTCTTGAATTGTAATGTGTTACACGAGAGGCTTCTGATTCGAATAAATCTCTTCAAGTACCCAACTGACCCCCCCGCCGTATAAATTCTCAATCAATGAAAGAAACATTTTCAAGTGAAAATTTCAAGTCGTCCCATAAATCCTCGTACTTTTTATCCGTCGTCACGGATTTCGCGCGCGGGAGGATTATTTTCTTTTTTTTAGCTTTTCTTCTTCGGACCAACGTTTTAAGTACGCTTAATCAAGACGAATGGCCGGTTTTAAACCCTCGTGGTCGAAGGCACTCCTCGGAATTAACGTTAAGACCATGACTCGCTTCTTTGACCACTTTCAACCCTTGTTAACCACTCACGGAGACAACCTATCGCTATTAAAGGCATTTTTAATTCTACTTCCACGTCCAAATGAAGTCACAGTAGACTCAAGAAGTCATTACAAAAATGAGAACTAATTTTTTTTTCGTCAAAAGATTAATTTTTCGTGGCACCAAAAGTTCTACATAAAATATCCTTTCTTTCCGAGCTTTTAAACTTTCGTTGGTTGCCAATGCGATCTATCGGATTACGATTAAACCCCCGCTTTCCACGAAAAACGGCCAACAGAAGTAGATTAAAAAAACGGAATTGTCTAAATTTCTCCCGGATTTTAAAAACTTTGTTTTAAAAAAAATGTGGATCGACCAATTTTTATAAAATTTTCACCAAATCTTCCTTTCATTTTATTTAAAAAGTAGGTTATTATTTTAATTTTTTTTCAATAGTTAACGAGGGAGAGAGAATGGAAAAAACGGATACATATTATACGACCGGTTTCGGCGTAATACGCCTCTTCAGATGGACTATTTTCTTATTTTTTCATTCTCTCTAGAATCTAGAAAAATCTTCCCAGAAAACCTCTCTATGGAGGGTATCACAATATTTCCTTTAAGTTCTTGCAAGAGCTGCGTTTTATTTTTCCTACCCACTGAAATAAACATCAACTTTTTTTCTTTAATATTTTAATAATCCCGATCATTTTCTTTAAAAAAAATTTAAACTAAAAAAAAAGTCATAAATTTTAACACCTAATAATTAAACCTGGTCTATTTTGTCCAGGGAAAAAATTGTGGATTTAATTAAAGAATAGTAATTACCCTTAATAGCTTTCTCGGACAATTTTATCGAATCAATTTGCATTTAATTGACATTTTTAGATTATTTTTATATTTAAAAAAATATATTCCAGGAGATTTTTCAAGTCTTTTGAAATACGATTTTTCGTGAGTACATTTTTAAAAAAGATTTGATTTAATTTTTTTTTAAGCCTCCATAAAACGGAATTCTTTATCTCCACATATTTTCAAGACATTTGAGTCTTTAAAATCCTTAATATGTTTTTTTCTTTAAATTGCATCCTGGAATTCTGAGTTCCGCGTTTTAATTTTCAGGGTCTTAAGATTTCTTATGATAGAGGCCTTTGGTTATTTTAAAACTTCAAGCAATGTTATTAATATCGGTTTATTACTTTTTATCTTTAGATCGCATAACCTTTTTTTATTTACATACCGCTAATAAAGGTCAATTTTGTAAAAGCATCTGCCTTTTACTTTATAAAAACCTTCATTAGGCCACATTTTTTAAATATTAGTTCGTTTTTTAATTACTGGACTAGAATTCTGATCCTTTAATAGAAAAAAAAATTTCTCAAAAACTGAAAATGTTTTTCCCTTTTTCTTCCCCTCTGTTATAATAAACACGTGCTACATCCCCTTCATGACACCCCCAGACCCCAAAAAATTGTTCAGAAAAGGGAGAACTGAGAATATACGGATTATAAACTTTTTACGCTAATCTCGTACGCAACAAAAAAGTTTTTACATAAAACAAAATTTTTCTTTGTTTAAAAAGAAAAGTTATAAATTAATTAGCGTGTTCTCAATAGATCCTTGATGTAATTTGAAGGAGGTAATTTACCACCGGAGGTAATCTGTACGTTCTAATCCGCTTAAAATAAGCCTCTAATACAGGAGATCCGACGATTTAATCGATAGGTAAAAAAAAATTGTCGCCTTAATAAGAATTTCAAAATTTTGTTTCAAAATTCAAGAATTTGTGTTTATTATTTAATTTTATTTGTGCAAAACCTTAAAGGGTTTTTAATGGCTTGTTAACGGAGTGAAATATTGTTTATGTTACAAATGAGGACCGTAAAAGAGGTAAATAAACAGAGAAGGAACGACAATAATAATAATTATTATTCGAACGGCCCACCCAAGGCCCATTCCATGAATATACATTGGTCATTAAAAGCCCATCTTAAACTTCTCAATTTCCCGCCGATAATTTTTTCCAGGAGTATTTTTTGTTGTAATAACTATGGGTGCAGTAAGAAAAGTTTTTAACATCTTCAAAGGGAAGTTATTGGATGATCATTCTAAGTATGGTACCCCTGTGAAGCTCCACTTAGAAAAAAAAGGGGTGGTAAGTTTAAATTGATCTTTTTTCGAAATAAAATTTTTAAAAAATAGTCCAGGAAGTAAGGTGTTTCCAGAAGCCGCGCGAAGAGCGATGTTACTTCAGTCTATATTATAAAGATGGCTGAATCGATTGAAGTGACTGAATAATGGATGAAGCCGTTTTGAAATTCATGACGTGGACCTGAAGGGGGTGATAGACGTTTGGGCGTAGCACCCCGAACGCTCAAGGAGACAAATTAGAGGATTTACGTTTCCCGTAAACGAAAAACCATAACGGACAAAACGTTGAAATATTTAAAATCCACGCGAGCTATTAACATATCGTCCGTTAGGTTTTCGTGCATCTAAATTGTCCGGGGCGATTTCGAGAACGAGATACGCGAGACCGCGCGAGCCCTGAGATCCCCTTTAATAAACTCGCGTGAGGGAGCCAATATCGGACGTCGTGTGAAGTCTCCATTAGTTAAGATTCTAGTGCTCCCGACACCTTCTAATAGAGTTATTATCGTCCAAACTACACGGAATAATCGCACCCGAATCCGCTACACAAAGTAATTGCTATGATACATACAATTTTCATGCTATTTTTCCCATTTAGAATATAAAAAACCTTAAAAAACGCGATAATTCGTCTTTTACCACAGTTTAACTCTCAATTAGAGCAGGCCTTTAAAAGAAAAATACTTAAAATAAAAATCCGGCCCGGAGGACCATTATAAAATATGCCATTGAAGGTAAGTGAATAGTAGCGGTGAAGACTCCTAAGAACAACGAACTCGAGGCAATAAAGGGAGGGGGTCTTACCCAATTACCCGCTTGGAGGTAGGAGGTTGTCAGCCCTTATCTCACCGAGATGTAAATCATTCCGGGAAGAACGTCCCAGATGTAGAGAGATACCGTTCCTTACTCCCAGCAGTAACGCTACAGTCGCAGCCCCTCACGTAATTGACGTCCTAAGCCTCGTTTCGTCTCGTTGACAACGGCAGAGAGAGGAAATCGCTCGTTAAATAAACGATCTATTCATAATTTTATCGTTGTCTATATTCGCTTGCCGTTTTTTTATTGTTTAATCTTTATGACATCATTACAAAAGAGCATCTGGACGTTTTATAGACCTGTTTTCATTCGAAATAAAGATAACAAACTAAACCTATTTTTACGATCCTTTGTTTTTAAGACACCTCACAGGTGAACCTGCAAATTCCAGCTTTTGATGCGGAATCAAGTGACTTGAGATCTTAGAAACGAGTAAGGACAAAAGAGGATAAAGCAATTAGAAATATGTCTTTATAAGCGGGAGCGGAGACAAAGAAGATGAAGGAAAAAAAAAATGCTTAAAAAACGGTTCATACCTTCGGCGGCCAATTAACGGTCTTTTCTAAGACGAGAGGACGGAAAAGAAAAACCGCCTTATATATACCCCCAAGAAGTCAAGAGCAAAAAGCATAAACGTGGTCTGAAATCCGATACGGATAAATATCAAAAAGGGGGAAAAAAAGCAAATAAATCATGAATTGAAGAAAAGAAAATATTGAAATTATCATTTGATAAATCACTTCAATAAAATGTCAATTACTGTCGTTTCTAAGAAGTAGGGATTAACATTTTTAAATTAAATCATAATTTTTTCCCCCAAAAATCAAAGGATACAAAGGTATTTCTTATTTCTTAAAAGATTTAATAATAAAAATCCGGCCCGGAGGACCAAATCTTAAATTTTTTCTTAGAAGATGAAAAGTTAATTTGTAATAGAAAATTCATAATTGTGATTTTTCGGCAAGAAGCCCAACAATATGGTAAAAATGGAGTTTTATGGATGAAAAATCATAAATGAAAGGGAAAAAAGGATATTTCTAAGGCCGTGGGAAACCCGTAAAAGAGCTCTCCAAAGGAAGCCCGAAAATCTGGTAAAAATGGGGTGTTTCTTGGATGAAAAATTCCCCTTTGACCAGCTGGGTGTGATAGATTCAACAAGTACGAATTGACCAGCTGGATGTAATAGATTCAACCAAATATGAAAAAATCTTAAAAGGATATCTTTTAGACCTAAGGAAACATCCGGCCCGGAGGACCAAATCTTAAATTTTTGTTAGGAAGTTAATTAAGTTAATTTGTAATAGAAAATGCATAATAGTGATTTTTCGGCAAGAAGCCCAGAAATATGGTAAAAATGGAGTTTTATGGATGAAAAATCATAAATAAAATGCAAAAAACGGTATTTCTAAGGCCGTGGGAAACACGTCAAAGAGCTCTCCAAAGGAAGCCCGAAAATCTGTTGAAAATGGGGTGTTTCTTGGACGAAAAATTTCCCTTTGACCAGCTGGGTGTGATAGATTCAACAAGTACGAATTGACCAGCTGGGTGTGATAGATTCAACCAAATATAAAAAAATCGTAAAAGGATATCTTTAAGACCTAAGGAAACGCGGAAAACAGCTTTCTCGGGAGGAAGCCGGAAAAACGGGGGAAAAAATTAGGTTTTTTGTACAAAAAATCTTCGTAAATCGCCAAAAAGGATATTTTTAAGACCGAGAAAAAAGAATGAAAATTCTCTTTTGAATGGAAAACATCTAAAAAACGTATTTTTAGAGATGTTTTGCAGGTGTTTGGGCTGATTTCATTTTATAAAATAAGGTGCAGTAGGTACCTGCGTAATATTTCAAAGACATAAATATTTTGAACAGCTTTAACCATTCGTTTCTCCACTCATATTTTAATCCGTCCTTGCATCGAAATTATCTTTCCCCTCTACGCAGCTCAGGTTCGATTTTTATTTTATTTTTCATTGCCTCCTCGTATCCTTAAAGTAAAAAGAACGTGTGATTACCGGTTAAATATGTGGGGGCCACCTTCGTTTCTCCCGGTTCGGAAACGTCGAGGAGGGGTAATCACCGGGTAGCCACTCGTTACTAAATTGTAAGGCAGGGTCAACGAGATAAATGTACAAAAGACACGTTGAAATCAAAATATGCGGGTGTAAGACTTAATTTTTTAAAAATGCCAATCCAATGCAGACTATCATTTTTTTCAATGCTTACGTCATTTTTTTATTACTATGACGTCATATTTTTGACATAAGACTTCTTATGTTTTGATCCGTACATACATGTCAATCTAAATTAAGGGCGGACAAAAGCCTATACGATAACAACGGCTCCAGGATCATCTTTCTTCATTCGTACAAAAATATCGGGTTTCTTTGACGTCATTTTCAACTTGAAGAGTTAAAATTTTTTTTAATCGCCTTCAAACAACTTTTTCTCGATATGGAAAAGGTTGCCTGATTTACTAAAGGATGAGTCTGACAGTTTCAAAGCCATACAACCGGAGGTTGTAAAAAAAAAGGAAGAATTTTTTTTCCACCTTTTCCTTAAGAGGATGACCAAAGTATATTGCTAAGTAGCCAAGTGACAGCTCATCCGAGGCTTTTATTCATGTCCACCTTTCTCGTACGTAATAGTCGAGATTTCAATTTTCTTTTAGCTTCTTTAAATAAAAACTCATTTTTGGCCATAATCGTCCATCGAAGACGTTTATCGACTTCAGGCTTGAAGATTGAAGGAAAAAAAATTTCATGAGGTGAAGAACCATCGATGCTTTTACAGATTTCCGAACTTGTTTTAATATGTTAAGAGTGTGGCTGTCCTTGTAAAAATTAAAAAGAAATCTAATTTCGTCGGATCCGATAGCAGCGATTATTATAATAATAGCAATTATTAAGTTAAAATGGTGCTTCTGGTTTTCTTAGGCGGTAATTACGGCTGCTTTTAGCTCTCTCTAGTGGGTGTACTACGCAGGTAATGCTATATGACTTATAATGTTTTAACTTCCAGAGGTGGAACTACATTCTCGGGTCGATAGGCAGCAGAAAGAGCCAAAAAATGCAGTAAAAATGGCGTTTCTTCCGAAGGTGTTCTATTCTACTGCAATGCTAGGTGATTGTTTTGGCTCACAATCTTGAATGTCTGAAGCTGATTGGTTTGCCACAATGACGTCATCAAGATCACCATGATGCGCATTCCACATACTGGAGGTTTCATTAAGGTTGGAATTTTTACGATAATGCGCCTGGAAATGGTGATTGTTGATATTATGGTTATAAACGCTGACAGGTTCGGAGGGTTGTACGTTATTGAATAAGCGAACGCCAGAAGCCATTAAATTCCCAGCGCTCTAGTTTTCCGTTTGCCAAGTAGCACAAGTGTCAGAAGTGACGTAAATTAAATCAAGTGACGTCATAACTATTATTTTTTTCTCCCTCACTGTAATTGGGTGAGAGTCTCGGATGTTTTGCTCAGGACTCATTAGTGGATCTAAGCGGATTCCCCGGACCTATTCTCGTCTTTGCTAATGACCAAACTTGCCACCACATAGGAGATGACTAATTAGTCACTCAGATCACCTAGGAGCTAATTACGTCAAAAGTCGAGGATCATTTTTAGCTGGTATCGATTCATGGTGAAACTGTGGGGAAGAACAATGACGTTTTCGAGGTGGATAGAGAAGGGATTTTGTCAACTAGAAAATTAGTTTCCGGAACACTGGACATCTATTACCCATCGGCCATGCGTTTTCTTACCCCAACATTTTTTTATAAAGGTTCGATAGAGACGTTAAAATCGATTTTTTAATTTTATCAAAGTCGTTCGCGTGAGCGTAAGAAAACACGAAGGCCTTTCGTCCAAACGTGTCATTGGGTGTGAAAATGAGTTTATTACGCCCTTTGAAAAACAGAAGGGGTCTTAGGGAGGTGGGGTTCACTTTCCGGGAGAGGTCTTCATTAACTCCGCGCGAGGATCGCCTTATCAAGATGAGAGAAAGAGAGAGAAGAAAAACGGCTGAAAGATGTGACAGCCCTTGAAATCCTTTCATCGCCTACCATTTTCTTAACGTCCCAACTTTTAACACATCCAAATAAACAGTTTAAAGTAGTTTCCTCTATTGACAAACTTAAATATCGACATCTTCGTTTATCTGCACTCCCACCTGAACTCTAAATGCTTCGCTAAGTTTGAATAAAGGAAGTTATACAATGTTCAATATAAAAAAAGTCCTTAATGTCTTCATCCAAGTCACATTATACAGCATTATTAACTTGTCATACTCTCGGGTTCCCCTACGGGTTATTTTCTTTCTCCCATGATTGATCGCTGCTGCTTTTTTTCCCTCTCTCTCTTTTTTCCTTCCGAAACGCGTCCAATATTTAAATCGTGAATCGGCTAATAAGGGCGAAACGATTAAAGTTTTATTGAACAAGTTTGAAAAGAAAAAAAAAGAAAACTTTTTTCGTTGGATCGATGAAACCTTTTAAATAAGTCAATTAGGTTTCAGTGATTCCATTCTTCCAATATGGCGAACATTTGACATGTTAATATGTTAATGTGCTTCATGAAACGTAGGCTTAAATTACCGGGATTAGAAGCAGGTTGCGGCAACTGTTGGAACTTAAAGGGGGTCCCCTCATCTCCACAGATGCTCCGGGCGTTAATTAGAACATAAATATCAATATTCTAACTTTATGTAATTGTTATTAATAGACAAAGTTTTAATAAACAGTAATATAATTAAAAGGAGCCGCGCATCTGATTTTAAAGATGTCATTACTTCGCTAGATTCTACAGATTCCAAGAGAAGCATCGAAACAGGAGTGGACTGGCCTCATTTAATTCCCATTATAATCACTTTCTGTCGAGAAATATCTGTTAGGCGATTTTCTCTGTGTTTCTGCAGGAGATACATTTTTTTCTACGGATGCTTCTACGGTAATACACCCATTTTTTGCGGTATTCTAGTTCCTTCTGCCAATTTCGGCGTATTCCCACTTCTTTCTGCCGAGAAGTAACCTGTTAGGCGTTTTTCTCTGTGTTTCTGCAGGAAATACATTTTTTTCTACGGATGCTTCTACGGTAATACACCCATTTTTTGCGGTATTCTAGTTCCTTCTGCCAATTTCGGCGTATTCCCACTTCTTTCTGCCGAGAAGTAACCTGTTAGGCGTTTCTGCCGAGAAATAACCTCTTTTGGCGTTTCTGCCGAGAAATAACCTCTTTTGGCGTTTCTGCAAAGAAACACCTCTTTTGGCGTTTCTGCCGAGAAATAACCTCTTTTGCGTTTCTGCCGAGAAATAACCTCTTTTGGCGTTTCTGCCGGTCTTTTTTCCTATATACGATTTTCATTTGGCGCTTTCCATGGAGTTCCTCTGCGTCTGCTACTGAAAACGTGTGAACATTGAGATTCAGCGAGTTGAACGACTGAGTAATGAAATGCAACATTTAACAATGTTGTCCTGATCAACCAGAGTGTAATATGGAATTTTTTAATTGTTTTCGGGGAAGGGATGTTCATTTATATTCTAGTTACGGCGGAAGCGTCACACGTTGAATATTTAGCCGATTCAGGGATGTGGATGTAATTCGGTTTCAGGGCTCGAGATTCGGTTGACAAATAGTCCCTTTCCGAGAGGGTTGGTTTCTACATTCACATCATGCCTAGTCTCTTAACCCCGTAGATTTGTTAGTCCGAAACTCCCCCATCACGGGAAGAAATGGGGGGTCGAAAGTACGTGCACAACTATCAATCAATGCGAGAATCTTTGTTCTACGTTCAAAGCGGAAGTAATTCGAGACGTCCGTGAAGAGGCTTCCAGTTCGGCGAAACCATTGAAATCGTGAAGATCAAAGGGAGAACTTTTTTTCAGAAAACAAAATGGCGATTGTGCAAAAAGGCGTGTCACTAGGAAAGGCGCTTTTGACAATGCTGTAGCCAAGGGTGACTATTGTAAGTCTTCTATTTCGCAATGGCTGCACACCCTTTTTATATCCTCTCTCATCTCACCCCTATTACTAATGCAACCCCACCTCGTTTTTCGAAATGGCCGCCCCTCTCAAGAAGAACTGCATAAGAGAGTAATGAACGTCAAGAGGGTACTCAGTGCGCAAGTATTATAAAGTTCACTTTCAACATTAAAAAGTGCACACAAAAAACCCCATTGAAAGATGTTTGCTCTTATTTTTTGTTCACCAAAATCGGAAGAAAAAAACTTCTTCAGATAGTTTTTTGAAAATTTTAACTTTACGCAAGGAAGGATACCGCTTTTGTTCGTAAATTACGCCGTAATACCAGTAGGGCATGACATTATGCCTGCGGCTTGTATCGATAATCGGTGCAGGTGCTTATAGTTTTTTCTCTACTTATTAATTTATGCTGTTATATTCACACGCAAGTTTGAGTTATCGATGATTAATTGAAAAGAGGAGATCCGAGATAAGAATTTACGAGTTGAGGTAGGTCGTAAATATGTCAGGAATATCGTCAAGTCAAGACGAAAAATCATCCTTTGTCGCAACGGATGATAAACGTTTGGGTAGAACGTTACGATCCTCACGTTCGGCGCTCCCCTTCTTCTCGCGGGAGACGGACAATAGAAGAGATCATGCGTAAATAAATAATTGGAAGTCCGCGGCCTCCTCTCTGTCATACCGGTTGACTTTGATTTGTGACCTTAACCGTGAACAATGGTAACCCCGGAGCCACCTGTAGTCCCACTATCCATCTCAGTCCTCGCCGCCTCTCGAGAAAAGGTAATCGCCACGTAATAACCATTACAACAATATTAGACAATTTTTTCTCTCTCTCTTTATTAGAACGCCCTTGAGGCTTAACATTCGAGTCGGTATATCAACAAGGGTTAAGATGTAACCATGTTTGATCGGAAGACAAATTGCGCTGTCAGAACGAGTTTGGTAAAGGGGCCCCGATCGAATCCCCCCACGTACGCCTAACGTGAGGAGAAGTTGCACTATTCCTTCTTTTACAACAGCCTAACTCGTTTAAAGGATTCATTACAGAGGTTACCTTTAATTTTCTAGCCATATACAGCAAAAAGCACTCAATGATCGAAGTTCCCATACCAGAAAAAGATAACCAGAGAGCTTGAGATTATTAACCGAGGCATTATTGACCAAAAATTGAGTTTTTTAAGGCATAATTGACCACAAAACGCTTTTTTTTTAAGGCATTATTGACCAAAAATTGCCTTTTTTAAAGGCATATTTGACCAAAAATCGTCTTTTTTAAAGGCATTATTGACCAAAAATCGCCTTTTTTTAAAAAAGACATTATTGACAAAAAAAATCGCCTTTTTTAAGGCATTATTGACCAAAAAACTCCTTTTTTAAGGCATTATTGACCAAAAAATCGCCTTTTTTAAGGCATTTTGACCAAAAATTGCCTTTTTAAGGCATTTTTCACAGTTTTTATCTTAGAAAAAACAATTTAACTGCATTTTCTGGCGTTCTGGTCAAGAATAACTTTCAATGGAATTTTTCACCTAAAAACACCCATATCACCGGATTTTTAGTATTTTTCCTCGATATTCAAGGCTCCAGAGAACTACTTTTTTTAGTTTAATCGTCGGAATTATTAGCGCTTGCATATTTTGTCAATTTTTAGCGCATTAAAGTCCAATATTAATAAAGGTCGAGGTTTTGCTTGGCGGAGCGGAACGCTGCCGCGTTCCTAGATAACACTTTTCTCCCATGAATCGATATATTTGTTCCGATATATCGATATATTTTTATACATATATCGCCCATCCCTACGTCCACCCTTGGGCCTTGGCTAGAGAGCCCTTCTTCTTCGGACATCTTGCAATAGGGGGGCAAAAGCACCATTTCAGGATGCAGGCGCAGTTGCTCCTATTTTAGGACGCTCTTTAGCTCTAGTAACAACCCTTTTTTTCACGGTCTTTTGCTACGTTTTACTTGTTTTCAAAGCTTTTCTTCCTTTTTTAGACGACATTTTCTATCGTTTTCCTCAAATTTGGACAAAAGAAACCTTTACATCTAAATTTATGGCGTATTTCGCTTTTTTGACGTGGAACTACTTTAAATCAGTAGAAATAAGGAAGAGTTCACAATTTTTTAGCCGAGAATTGACAGTTTTAAGGTCATTTGGACCTTTGGTAATGACAATATTGCTAAAAATCATTCTTTAGAAAAACTGATTCTTTATTAACGTTTTTTAGAGTCTAATTAAAGCAAACGAATTCAGAAAAGCGAGGGGGAACTTTTAAAAAAATCTGTTTTAATGTATCCGAGTAGGTGTTGTAATGGTAACGAAGGGAGTTCCCTCGGATCTCTAATGAATTACCCATTTACGAAGGTGTCGCAAGATTTGCAATTCCCCTCCGAACCTTTCCATCAGCTCACTCAATTTTACATCCTTACTTTATTGCCAGCTATTCATCCTTGTTTCCCGGGGCCGTAAAGATTCTTTCCCCCGCCTTCCCTTTTAAGAGGTTCCTTTCACGAATATTACCGGCATCCCTTGTCCCCGCTGTGTTATGCAAATCAGTCGGATGAAAGATGGGCCCACGTTTTAATCGCGTACCTGCGTTTCCTACCAACGTTGTATTTATACGCCTTTTTTTATGATTTACAATAATAGCTTCATTACTAATTCATAACTAATTGTTTTTCTTCTCATACATTAACTAAACTTTTCAACACTCCAAACGATCGCTAAAATTTTATTGTTTTCTTTGTGAAATCTCGAGTTTTGGGTGTGGTTCATGTCTGTTTTACCGGAAAGATTTAGAGGCCATTGTAGTTTCTGGTAGCTCCTTCTCTAAGTAGTGCCCACGTGAAATACTGTAATTGTTTTCGGAGTGCGCGGAATTAAAGAGAGACCGCCTCCCGTTTTACCCATTCTTCCTTTCATTAAAGGGAGGGCACACCTTTAAACATCGTACGATAGAAAGGGCCCTCATAAGTACATCCTTTATATGTAAACAGCTTTCTCACATATAAACGCCCTTTGTACGGAATTTGAATTCCGCCTTCTCCGTCCCCACATTCGGCTCCTTTATGGTCTCCACTTATTCAGCCCGCAATCGAAATCCTTTGTTAGGCTCAAAACCAACAATAATTTCTTCGAGTAACATTTGTCCTACTTATCAAAGGCAAAACGCTAAACCACCATGTTTTCAACTTTCAGCATCAGAAATCGATACCTAAAATGTCTTTTCTGAGAAAAAAGATCCGTGAATTTTTATCCATGGAGTAAATTTTACATAGAATTCCCAGTCGCATCTCCTCGAACAAGTTTTAAAAGGTCTTTCTAGCACTAATCGTATGTTTTTATAGAATGTTTTCCTCCTGTCCGAGTCTTTACGGTCTCTTTTTGAAAAAAGAAAAAAAAGGACAAACACACAACCCGACTTCGTTCTCCCCTTTTCTGCGCGAAGATTTACTGGAGTGTATCCAAGGGAAGTGGAAGTCTCTTAAGCGTTGAACATTACATTGAATTTCCAATGTAAGTGGCGGTCTCTCCCTCGCCGGACTTAAATACTGCTCCTCTAAAGCCATAAACAGACTTCCTAATCACCTGACGATTCCCGACGAATCGAAAAAACATAAAGAAACGCCTCCGTCGGGTTTTTATGAGTTGGAAAAAAATATATTTCCTTTTTTAAAAAATCTGATTTCGTGAAGATTTATGATAGCGTGATGGGAAATATTGTCTAAAGTTGAGAAGGGGAAAAAAATCTGATTAATAACTATCAAGGAGTAACTTGTTCAGTTCAACGTCATATCGTGTTTTTAAGTTGAACGATTAATTAAATCCTGCAGATGTTTACTGGCTGATTAATTGCTCACAAGTGGCTTCTGGATTCTTTGAAAAATAAAAAGTTTTGTAATCTCGAGCTGTTTATTTTCGGAATGGTTTTAATTAACGTCGGGAACAGTGGCAGAGGTCACCGTGGCATTTGCCAGTTTTCATCCTTTGAGCTCTGCAATGGGCCATACATCCGCTTTCCCGAACGTTTTCCGGCCAGTCGATCCTCGAGCACGAACTGGGGATGCTTCTTTCAGAACGGTGTAAATCTTAAAAAAAAAAAAAAAAAATGTTAAAGCGAGATTCCCACTAACTGAGATTTGAGCCCAGGACCTATCAATTTCTACAACAGGTTTGGGGTTCGGATCCCAGTTCGTGAGATTTTTTTTTCCCTAAAGGGTAACATTTACCCATTCTAAAAATCTTAGTGTAGAAAGAAAATATTAGGTGTACAAAAATTGTAGGAAATTAAATTCTCTATAAATTTGTACTTAATTATTTTTTTCTAGGATGCACCATTTTCGGAAAATAATTTTTTTTTTAATTAAATTTATCTTGAAAACAGAGCGTCCTAGAGAAAAAATGAATAAAATAAAAATGAAAGAGAATTGAATTTCCAACAGATTTTATTTAGTGCATTTTTTCAATATCTGTAACGGTTTACGATTTACAAGCCTTTAAAAATTAACCTTCTTAATGGTTATACTTCAATAACCTTCTAACACGGAGAAGGTCAACTTTTGGTGGACTTTAACGCCTAAAATGTTTAAAATTTTGAAAAAATGAACTACTAGGTGTACAAAATGAAACTCGGCTAAAATCTACAAAATTCAAATTTAGGTACCCTGTGGCTGAGTTTCATTTTGTACACCTAATAAAAAAAATTTTAGGAAATTTAATATTCTCTATAAATTTGTACTTAATTATTTTTTTCTAGGATGCACCATTTTCGGAAAATAATTTTTTTTGTTTAAATAAATTTATCTTGAAAATTGTGCGTCCTAGAGAAAAAATGAATAGAATAAAAATTAAAGAGAATTAAATTTCCAACAGATTTTATTTATTGCATTTTTTCAATATCTGTAACGGTTTACGATTTACAAGCCTTTAAAAATTAAATTCTTAATGGTTATACTTCAATAACCTTCTTACACGGAGAAGGTCAACTTTTGATGGACTTTAACGCCTAAAATATTTAAAATTTTGAAAAAATGAACCACTAGGTGTACAAAATGAAACTCGGCTAAAATCTACAAAATTCAAATTTACCCAGTGGCTGAGTTTCATTTTGTACACCTAATAGAAAGACTTTATTAATTACCAATAAACTAATAAGAAACATAAAAAATCAAACCTTGTGCCATGGCCATGGCGAAAATGGCAAATAGTGCGATGAAAAACACGGACAACTTCATTTTAACGTTTTATTTTAAATTATAATTTTTCTTTTTCTCTTATATACTAAATTTTATCTTTTTCACAAAGTAAACTTTAGGCCATTTG
This sequence comes from Orius insidiosus, assembly GCA_014119065.1. Taxonomy (NCBI): domain Eukaryota; kingdom Metazoa; phylum Arthropoda; class Insecta; order Hemiptera; family Anthocoridae; genus Orius; species Orius insidiosus. Next base: position 319,753 of record JACGAQ010000067.1, on the reverse strand, counting down.
AATCTCAAGTGTCATTTCCTAACAACTTTTTAATTGTTTTTAATTGTAAATAAATAATGACAAAAAAAATTAATTGAGGAAAACTTTTTTTTGAAAAATAGAACAAATTGTTTTGTGTTTCGTGGAACTATTCTCATTAATGATGGCGAAACTCTTGTTTTATTATGGCTTCCAGTTTTCTAGTAGCGACTTGAAGGACCCTCTAAACCTCCGGGTTTTTCAGACGTGAATTTGTCCCGCTTGAAAAAATCCTCGATGGGTTAATTAGGAAAAAAAAATGGTTGACAATTTTTTTGTTTGAAGATAAATTTTGAAACTTGTAGAATTTGAGTCGAAAGAGGAGGTGGGTTTCCATTAGTCGCTTAAGTGGTGGAATTCATCTACTGAAGAATGCGTAATTACACCTTTTTCCTCCCGTTTAAGTTTGGACGTAGATGGAAAGTAGTGTCGTCTGGGGGAAAACCGTCGACGTTTATTAAAGGGCCAACTCTCCACCGACGGAGAGAAGAAAATTCCTCTTCAGAAAGAAAAACCCCCTTTAGAAAATGTCTAAAGACGTTTCTATCGAACCCGACGTTTCCCCTCTTTCTTCTACTCCTTCTTAATAATTACAAGAAGAGAAGGCCCGAGTACTTTCAACTTACAATAATGCTCCGGAGGGAACAATGTAATGGTTCCGCTCGGATCTTTTCTACTCTCTGGCAATTTGTAACGCTTTTATTGCCATTATGCTCTGAAAATACTCCACGTGCCGAAAATCCCCCCCGTCCCCACACCAAGTGTAACCTGCGACTTGCAATTTCTTTCCGACACGTTAACCCTCTCAGAACACCCAAGATCTTTTGTTCGACTAATCACCACTTAAAAAAATATTATGGCAGATATGTAGTGCCATTTTTAAGGCCCATGTTAACCAAAAAAAATACTTATTTTTAGAAAAATTAAATTAACTTTTTCTTTCCCTAAAGAGTACGTTTGGCAGCACATTCAGAAGAACTGAAGAAGATAATCTTCCGATTTGCTGACTCCTCAATTTTTTTTTTTCTTCGTTAGAAACGTCTTATGATTTCGCTTTGTCGAAAACAAAAAGTTATCATAGGTAACCAAAGTTTCTAAAGGGCCAACTGCAGCGAAAGAAACGATCGAGGCGCTTCGGTGGTAGGATCTAGCACATGCCGGTTCTTTCCCAGGCTTCCCCCTTTCTATTAGGTGTACAAAATGAAACTCGGCTAAAATCTACAAAATTCAAATTTACCCTGTGGCTGAGTTTCATTTTGCAAACCTAATAAATAAAACTTGTAGAAATTTAATTCTCTATAAATTTGCACTTAATTATTTTTTTCTAGGATGCACCATTTTCGGAAAATAATTTTTTTTTAAATAAATTTATCTTGAAAACAGTGCGTCCTAGAGAAAAAATGAACAAAATAAAAATTGAACAGAATTAAATTTCCAACAGATTTTATTTAGTGCATTTTTTCAATATCTGTAACGGTTTACGATTAACAAGCCTTTAAAAATTAACCTTCTTAATGGTTATACTTCAATAACCTTCTTACACGGAGAAGGTCAACTTTTGATAGACTTAACTTTTGAACTACTAGGTGTACAAAATGAAACTCGGCTAAAATCTACAAAATTCAAATTTACCCTGTGGCTGAGTTTCATTTTGTACACCTAATACTATACAGAGTGTAGATTATAATTCAGTGCTAATATTTACGTATTATTCTTGCCCAATGATCACTTGCTCTTCGCGAATAATCTTCAAAATGTGAAGAATCAGTCTTATGAGCATCAGTCTTATGGTTTCGCTTTCTCGAAAACAAATGTTATCATAGGTAACCAAAGTTTCTAAAGGGCCAACTCCAGTGAAAGAAACGATCGAGGCGCTTCGGTGGTAGGATCTAGCACTTGCCGGTTCTTTGCCAGGCTTTTCCCTTTCTATGTACGTACTATTCTTGCCCCATGCTCTTCGCGAATAATCCTCAAAATGTGAAGAATCAGAAAAAAAAGTCCTTATTTCATTCTTCTAGAAGTATGATCGATATCTGGCTGTAGATAGCAATTTTCAAAAATGTGTCAATTTTAATTTTTTCAGGCCAAAAAAATAAAACACCGATTTTACATTTAACAACGTATAAATGCAACTCGTATAATTTTAAACGCTAAAAAAGGCTCGTTAACGGTCCTTTATTAAGATTGCCCACCGGTCACGCTCCTTTTCACGGTGTTTTATGAAACTGGGATGAGCGTAAGATAATTATGTAAATGCCCCCCCCCCCACAACCGACAAGGTAAAATCCGACGCGTAATTAATCAGAAAGACAACGATCTCTGATCCGGGGCCGATCTCCCGACAACTACTCCTTCTTTCAATGTCACAAACTTCGAATAAATTAATTAATTATAAAAAAAAACATGCTTATAAAGAGAGAAATTTTGCTAATTTTTAATTAAAAAATTTCATTAAAATAGGTAATTATAAATTAAACTTTGTTTATTTTCCTGGATGATTTTACCTGTTTAGAATGCTGATGTCTTTCAACAATGATAAATGTATTTTTAGAGTGGAAGCGATTGGTGATTAACGTATTCCTGTTACACCGGTCGCTTAAAGTGGTTTAATATTTAAGTAAACGATCCCTCAAGATACCCTATTTAGATGGGTTTAATTAATTTAGATTTTTGTTAATGAACTGTCTAGTATGCAGATGGCTAACTTTTTTTTTCGTATGGAACGTTTGAAATATGCGCGATGACGTATCTGTTTTTTTAATGAATTGTTTTTTGAATATTGAGATTTCCCCCGACTGAACCTTTAGTTTCTTCGTTGACCACAATAAGCGCATGTGTGCCTTAAATGGTAACCTTTTCCTTTAAGTTCATGTATCTAACCGCTAGGTTCGGTAAAATTTTATAAACTCCAATTTTCAGATAACAATATTTAACTGTATTTCTCTTTGTTTACCTGAGGAAAAGAAAATAACGCCCAAGAAACTCTGTAATTAAGTCAACCCGACTTCGTGTATTACTATCATTGTAAAGAAAGTTGCGAAAAAGGGTTTATTCAAAAAGAAATTTTTTTTTCTCTCCCTTTCTCGCCGTTAATATCCGAATAGAAAACTCCCGAGGGGCTCTTTCTTCTTCTTTTCTTCTCTGATTTAATTAATTACCACTTTTCAGTCCGGCTTAAATCTTAATTCGAAGATACAATTTTTAAAAGGGGGCCCCGGTAAAAAGCGTTTCAAAGAATAAAGAAAAAAGACCGGAGGCTAATTGAAATTCCAAATATTCTCTTCAAAGAAAGATATCTTACGAAGAAGATAGAGAAATGAAGTATTTCAATAAGAAAGCTTGAAATTTTTTGAACGAATGAGTACAATTCATTTTCAATGTGTAGATTTCACAAATTAGTCATGAAAATACTAACTTGTGTCCCTTAAATGGTAACCTTTTCCTTAAAGTTCATGTATCTAACCGCTAGGTTCAGTAAAGTTTTATGAACTCCAATTTTCAGATAACAATATTTAACTGTATTTCTCTTTGTTTACCTGAATTAATGAGATTTTTGGACAATAATTGAGGAAAAAGCCTAAAAATTCAGACCAAAAAAGGATTTCATTAATTAAAATAAAAGAAAACTATGAAATTTCTGTTAAAAAAAAGTTCAAAGATCAAAAACTCCCAATAATACAGAGAACGGAAGGTTTCTTTAAGATAACCTCAAACAGAGGTTTCATTGGAGAATATTAAACTAGTTTAATTAATTTTTAAGCGGGGTTAGACCTGGGTTTTTGGTCCAAAAAATCTTTTTAACATGATTTTCAGGCGTTTTTTTTTGTCCAAAAGTTTTTTTTCTGATCCTTTAACGATTATCTCCGATTTAAAAAAAATCTTATTTAAAAGAAATCCAACTTTTAATTATTTCAACAAAGAAAATTTCCATGATATCAAAGCTGAAAATAAACTCTCTTTTAATGCTAGCTTAATAAATTGAGTAATAAATCAAACGTCTTCATTAAAGAAATGACTTTTTAAAAGACCTGTTTTTTTAATTTAACTTTTTTGACGTTAATTGGTTAAAAAAAAAAATTGAAAAAAATTTAAGATTGAGAATTTGCGATTTTGATGATTAGAGTACAATTGAAGTTGACCCCAGACTTATTGATTGTCTATTGTAAATTTTAATGGTGGTCGGGGGGAGGGGGAATTATTTCTCCGTGTTGTCGGTAATGGGAGTCGTTCATCATTTTCTCCCCCACCGAGTCGAATATAAATCGGAACGTTTTTCGGTCCCAGATATATTTCTCGTTATTCGCTCGTTTTTTTTAATTAAATTTAAAAATCTTCGTCGTTTTTGTTGACTTCTTGTTCAGTCACTAAAGGAATGAAATTATCGCTAGACCAAAAATAAGTCCATTTTGTGGGAAAAAGGACTAAACGCTTTTTAAACCTTAAAACTCAGGTCTAACCCCGCTTAAAAATTAATTAAACTAGTTTAATATTCTTCAATGAAACCTCTGGTTGAGGTTATCTTAAAGAAACCTTCCGTTTTCTGGACTAAGGATTAAAAACTTTTACTAAACGCATTTTTCCTAAAATTTTTAAATCTTCAAAGACTTCCAATTACCCGGCTCCAATAACCCCGCTTAAAAATTAATTAAACTAGTTTAATATTCTTCAATGAAACCTCTGGTTGAGGTTATCTTAAAGAAACCTTCCGTTTTCTGGACTAAGGATTAAAAACTTTTACTAAACGCATTTTTCCTAAAATTTTTAAACCTTCAAAGACTTCCAATTGAGTAAAATTGAAGAAATGGCATATTTTTACTTCACCAAAAAAAAATTGGATTGTAAATTTTAAAGAGAATCAAATAGTAAGAGGGAAATCCCCTATCTCTACCATGTCGTGTTTTTCTATCTAAACAAAATATTATTCTCTAAGAATACCGTATAAGATAAAAGTTTATTTACCGGTGAAATATGTAGCCAAGTTTTTATCTAAGCAATTTATTTTCAAAGTTTTAGATTGTAAAATTGTTTTGTTCTATGTACCTTAAGATTTCCTCTGTTAAAAAAAAAAAAAGTTATCGTGGCTAGGGTGCGAAAGGGGGGATAAAGCTTTCAGAGAAATTATCGCTCGTGAAAGTCTCCCCTTAGCATGCGAGCGAAAAATCATGTGAGGAAAAACTCAATCAATGTCAGAAGCTAGTTAACGTTTGTATTAATTAGGTTAAGGACTATTCGATATTGCTGGCTGTTAAAAAAATAAGCATTGAGAAGTGGAATAATTTTTTCACGAAATTCCGTTAGTTGTATAGCATGGCAATAAGGCGAAGGCTGCCATCAGAGACCATCAACTTGGGTAGTCTGCAATGCACATTCCAAATGTAATGCGTTGAAAGTGATGCTGCTACTGCGGAAATATGGCGGAAGCTTCCATCAGACACCATATTCAAAAGCCTAGGGTAGTATGGAATGCGCAGTCCATATCTAATGACTTAAACGGGGCAATATGGCAAGAGCTGCCATAAATGACTTAAACTCTTTAAATCAGCTTAGGGTAGTCTGGAATGCACAGTCCAAGTCTACTGACTTAAACGGGGCAATATGGCAAGAGCTGTCACCAGAGAACATCAGCTATGGTAGTCTGGAATGCGCACTCCACATCTTCTGAATTGAAAGTGATGCTGCTGCAGTGGAAATATGGTGGAAGAATCCATCAGACACCATATTCCAAAGCCTAGGGTAGTATGGAATGCGCAGTCCATATCTACTGACTTAAAGGGGGCAATATGGCAAGAGCTGCCATAAATGACTTAAACTCTTTAAATTTAATCAGCTTAGGGTAGTCTGGAATGCACAGTCCAAATCTACTGAGTTGAAAGTGATGCTGCTGCAGTGGAAATATGGTGGAAGAATCCATCAACACCATATTCAAAAGCCTAGGGTAGTATGGAATATACAGTCCATATCTACTGAGTTGAAAGTAATGCTGCTGCAGTGGAAATATGGCGGAAGCATCTATCAGACACCATATTCCAAAGCCTAGGGTAGTATGGAATGCACAGTCCATATCTACTGAGTTGAAAGTGATGCTGCTGCAGTAGAAATATGGCGAAAGAATCCATCAGACACCATATTCCAAAGCCTATTGTAGAGTGGAATGCACAGTCCAAATCTAATGCGTTGAAAGTGATGCTGGTACACCCGGAATTATGGCGAAAGCTTCCATCAGACACCATAATCAAAAGCCTATTGTAGAATGGATCCACAGTCCATATCTACTTAGTTGAAAGTGATGCTGCTACTGTGGAAATATGGCGGAAGCTTCCTTCAGTCACCATATTCCAAAGCCTAGGGTAGTGTGGAATGCACAGTCCATATCTACTGACTTAAACGGGGCAATATGGCAAGAGCTGTCACCAGAGAACATCAGCTATGGTAGTCTGGAATGCGCACTCCACATCTACTGAATTGAAAGTGATGCTGCTACCGTGGAAATATGGCGGAAGCTTCCATCGGACACCATATTCAAAGCCTAGGGTAGTATAAAATGCACAGTCCACATCTACTGAGTGCCATAACGGTGGAAATATGGCGAAAGCTGCCTTCTGAGGCCCCTTTTATTCCCCCAGGTTGCAGGATATTACAATGACTTCCTTTTTTAGAAAGTTAAAAAGGTCCCTGATGTTTTACTAAACACAAGCAAAGCTTTCCGCCTGTTTTTCCCCCCAGCCCAAGGGTCCCTCTTTTTCGGATAACAACATTACTCAACTTTCAGCCAACTTTACGGCACTTAGCTTACGAGTTTGCTACTACGAAGGAGAGACTTGTTAAAGAAGGGTCGCAGGATTGAATAAAAAGCTTTTGGTTAAAGAAAAAGGAAACAGCGAAACACATGAACAGAAAAACCATAAAAATATCTACGATTTTAAAGATGAAACTGCGTAGCTATACAGGGGCACACACTGGGGGCTTTCGCCATAGTTCTATTACATAAGGATAAGATCCAATTGGACTGTTAATTCTGTGGTTCACATTATTGGCCCCTAATATGCTCTATGCATCCTTTTCAGACTAAAATTAACGACAAATTCCTCGATAATGAGCATAAAAATAATGTCGGTAAAAGCAAACAAAAGGGGCTTCCAATTATCAATCCCACGTCGGCGGTTATGGATTTTGGCCTTTTTTTAAAATCGTTTCGGCGTCTCTTTTCGATTAGAGGGAGGTCCAGGAGAAGGCAATTTGACAAAATTACTCCGAGCCCCTGTTCACACATCGGTTAACTCCAGACATTTTTCGATCGGACGTGAAAGAAAAAAAAATTAATTTTTTTTTCTTCATTTTGTATTCTTTAGAAAAGTAGTTTCGCCTAAAAGAGGTAGGTATTGAATTCTTTTTTTAATTTTCTGGACGCTTTGTTGCTGTTTTCTATTATTCAGAGGGGAAGAAAGAGATTTGTTCTACAAAAATTGAAAACTTCCAAATTTTTTTCCGCACGGACTAATTTATTCATGGAAATATCGAGACGTAAAATAAAAACGGAAAAGACAGAAGATCTTAATGAGATGACATTGGAAGGGTAATAACTCGAAGAGGGGCGAGCCAAGGCGTGACAAGTCATTATGCAAATATTCACGGAGGTTGTTCGAAATTGGGAAATAAATAAAATGAAAGATCTGATTTCTTTAGGTTTCTACGAGGCACCCCCTTTCCCCCGACCGGTTTGAAATATATACGGAGGGCGATATAAAAAAATAACACCCGGTGGCAAATAACTGTCAGGACGAATGGATTTCCGACACGGATCCTCGTCTTGTTTTGAATTTTTCCTTGACAATTTTTTAAAAAAATAAAAAAAACCTTTTTTTTAAACTGGATCTATTAATTAGAAACGTGTTACTTTTTTATGAGTATCCCAAGTTGACAAATCAGCGGTTGTAAGTTTCAGGGTTGTAAAAAGTTACGAGGGTGTTGACAAAAACACCCCCCACCCTTTTTCGAACCCCTGTTCGGACATTAACATAAATTCTAGTTGGAACTTGGTCTCATGGGGCTACTTCGTACTAGAAGGTGAGAGGAAAAAAAATAAACATTGATTTTCAATACAAAATACGGAGTTTCCAAACTAAACGTTGTTTAAAACTTTTATAAACAAATTAGAAATAAACTTAAAGTGATAAACGGTTGATTTAAAGAAAAGTCCTTCACAAAACTTTTAAGTACGTTTTATAATGCTGATTCAAGTGAATAAAAAAAGTTAAATTAATGTGATTAAATTAATCAAATAGAAGTCTCCAGCAGTCCCAGACAAGTTCGTCCCTACTATCGGGGGAAAAAAATTTTGTGGGGGTAGAAAAATGTGTCTTCGCCCAACCAAACCACACAGAACGGGCGAAACCGCCCCGAATGTCTCCCAACTTTATTTTTCTTATTTACCACCTGAAAATTCTAATGAATATAAGGAGTATTTTGATGAAAATTCGGCGAAGTCAGAACAATAGTACGGGTTTAGTTTGCCAATGGTAATTAGATTTTTTAACTTCCTTAAAGAAGATATCGTGATGCCCTCCACGTCGGGTTTTTGGGGAAGGGTCTTCCAGATCCCAGAGGGTAAAATCGAATACAGTAGACCCTCGTTTATCCGTCCCTCGTTTAACCGTTCCTCGTTTAACCGCGCTTTTTTTTTTTTTTTTTTTTTTTTTTTTTTTTTCCTCTTTTAGATTTCCTCCTTCAATTATTCGTTCAATGAACGGATAAACGAGGTTGAAAAAAAATTATGAAACGTTGCTGTTTTTTTATGCTCGATATTCTAGGAAGGTCATTAGCACCACCCTTATTGTTCTCACCGCCTTTTCGTTATCTCATTTCTCCGAAAAGTTTGTTTACAAAAATGATTTTTATTGCAAGTTTCTATGAATTCTTTAGTCTTTCTCGGTTTTTCGAAGGAAAAAAACATAAATAATTTTTTGTCGAAACCGGGAACTTGTTCTCAGAAATAATATGTGTGTAATGTACTTCTCATCTGTCATTCATCCATTTTAATTTTTTTTTTTTTTTACTCCCTACATACGATCCCAATTTAATTTTTTTTTACTCCCTACGTACTTTTGTTTTTAACTAAATAAATGTTTTTTACATATTTATTTATCTTCTATTTAACGTTTAGAACCATAAAATTACTACGAAACTTTATAGTTACATCATTGTTGTTGCAAATAAAATTATTAAACTCTCTCTCAAAAAAACCCTCGATTATCCGTTTTTCGCGTTATCCGAGCCTGGTCGAGAACCAATTAGTACGGATAAACGAGGGTCTACTGTATTGATCTTTACCGATCTCAACTTTGTCTGTAGTGCCGGCCGTCCGTCCGTTGCATTTTTCCGTAAAACTTTACGGCCACAGTTTTCAACCGATTTTCACCAAATTTTCTTTAGTCGGTGAAGAAGAAACTGATGAGATTTTTGAATTTCGAAAAAATGGCGGAGATAGGTACGTCTGTTTGACCGAACCGTAGGTCCGATTTTCACCAATCCGTCGCGTTAGTTCTAACACCGGCTATCTCATTTTTCCTAGGTTTTCAGGAGGGTAAAAATACTGATTAATTTCACACCTGTTGGCTAAATCGTGAACTATGCGTCTTATGTTGGTAATAGGGTTCAATTACCAACGGAATTCGATTCACCAAAAAATTTACCATCAGAAAACAATGACAAACTCAAAATTGACAAAAAATGAGATAGCCGGAGTTAGAACTAACGCGACGAATTACTCTCCTTAAGTATATTTTTTACGAATTTTCGGTGTAAAAAAATTATCATTTTTAAAATTAATTATTATTTTAGTAAGGAGAAATTTCATACTTCCACGCCTTACCAGAGGTACCTCTCTAAGGCTAAAATACCATTATTTCTACCTTGATACTTGACAAATTAAAAAAAAAAACTCGGAAAATTTTTCAAAAAAAAAACTTACAAAATATTTTGAAAAACAAAAAAACTTCCCTTTCCCTTATACTACCCCTCATTTATACTTCCCCCTCCTATACTGTTTCTTCTCTTTAAGGAAGAGTTCCCGTCGGGGCCAGCTCCAGACTTTTACTAAGCAACGAACTTCACTAGCAGCTTCTAAGTTGTTTCATTCAACATAGATTTAAAATAAAGAAGATATGTTTTGTGACGTCATGTCTGATATAAAACTATGTAATTTGCTTCCATACATTGATATATGGACGTGATCGACCTTAGCTTCCAGACTAAGATACAAGATGCTCATTCATGTTAAAGTTGTATCTGTAAATCAGAAGTAACTTCAGTCGAAAGGTAGGGGCTAATGTAACCTCAGTTAAGATTTAATGATGAGTCATTCCACTTTTTTCATTCTTCTTTCTTGATCTTCACCGCCGCAATTTTTCTTTGAAATTAAAGAGGGTTATTTTTTTTTTCGTTTTTTCAAATTTTGATTACCATCTTAAAGTCCTTTTTAGTAAAGGGGAGGTCGTATTTAGTGTCTTGTGTACTTTGAAAAGGGAAAGAGGGCCACCCTTAAATTATTCCGTTTCAAGGGGTAGCCTTGTAAAACAATGAGCTAATTCATGTACTCCTTGTTAGGAGAAAGGAAAAAAGAGAAGTAGAGGCACTTATCAATTTTCCATAAGAGGTTTTTAAAAACCACGACAAAGTCCTGAAAAGTCCTGCTTATTTTTATTTAAAAAATATTCAAATCACACGAAAATATTATTTTTACTTTTAATGCGTCAGTAATCCGCAAAAGAATGATTTTACTATATAATAATTAACCAATAATGGAGAAGAAGAAATGACTGTGATAAAGGATATCTCACGACACGTTTCGGCTTGAAAAGCCTCCTCAGGTGAGCTATTGACGTCACAAAACATATCTTCTTTATTTTAAATCTTTACAAACAATTATCTTAAACAACTTAGTAGCTGCAAGTAAAGTTCGTTGCTTAGTAAAAGTCTGGAGCTGGCCCCGACGGGAACTCCTCCTTAAAGAAAAGAAACAATATAGGAGGGGGAAGTATAAGGGAGGGGAAGTATAACGGAGGGGGAAGTATAACGGAGGGGTTTTTTTGTTTTTCAAAATATTTTCTAAGTTTTTTTTTTTTAATTTTTTAAGTATCAACATAGAAATAATGGTATTTTAGCCTTAGAGAGGTCCCTCTTGTAAGGCGTGGAAGTATGAAATTTCTCCCTACTAAAATGATAATTAATGTAAAAAAAATGATAATTTCTTACACCGAAAATTCGTAAAAAATATAAGGAGTAATTCGTCTTACTCCGGCTATCTCATTTTTTATCAATTTTGAGTTTGGCATTGTTTTCTAATGGTAAATTTTGTGGTGAATCGAATTCCGTTGGTAATTGAACCCTATTACCAACATAAAACGCGTAGTTCACGATTTAGCCAACAGGTGAGAAATTAATCAGTAATTTTACCCTCCTGAAAACCTAGGAAAAATGATATAGCCGGTGTTAGAACTAACGCGACGAATTATTTGATACGAAAATATTATGTTTTAATCTTAAAAAACGTAAACATTTTTGGTCGGGAAATCTTCTGTAGCTAATTCCTGCCATTTTTAGTTAAGAACGGCTTATAAAGGGAAATTTTTTTCGCGAAATGATTCGTGAGCTTATTTAACCGACCGACAGGTGGGTCGAATCTTAATTTCATTATCTCTGTCTCTTGAAAATTTTCCTTAAACAAAGAAGTAGAAAAATAGAAGGTAAAAAAAAGGTTGATTTAAAAAAAGGCAATTATAAAAAAAAATTCGTTCACATTTTTTTTGTGATGGCCAAAGAGATTCGTAATAATGGAAAGATTTTGATTAGAAACTTTTCCCTAAATTAAAAAAAATCTCCCGTCTAGGGTATTGCTTTTGTAGAAGTTTTTAAAGAAATGAAGTCTGTCTCTAAAAAAAAAGGAATCACGGAGGGGCGAACAATGAACCGCGGGATTAGCCCGGAAGAATTAAACATGGCGCATCCCCTTTTCGCGGTGAAACCCCACTCTCTAACAGTCTTTACGGTGGAGAAAATCTTTATTTTGACGGGTCGACGTCCTTAAATTTAGCGAGGATAATCAGGGCTATGAACCGATCAGCGTGGGCTCGTCTTTAAACGAGGGGCTTTTAAATTGGATCAACCAATCTTTACTCCCTCGAAGATTATAAGTTTTCTTCGAGTTTCCAACGACAAAAAACTTCACCTCTCCCATAATAACGTTTAAAAATTATAGTTCGAAATCCATCATTTTCTTCATAAAAGAAAATCTTGAATCCTAATATGATGACTTTCTGATTTGGCTAATTTAAACAGTACTCAAAAATTATTTTTTCATCATGAAATAACCTGGTTAGAACAGCATCGTAGCTTTTTTTTCAAACTGAAGGAAGTGTTTAAAAGTCCGAAGGGGAGGATGACAAAAAAAGTTATGTAAATGTCTCTTGCTCCCTCTAATTCCCCAAAGACAACCTTTAGCCAAGGGATAAAGCTCAGTTAAATAGACTTTTCACGGTTAACATTAGTCAAGCCACACTTTCCCAAGGGAGCTTAATTCTTTGAATCTTAATTTTTTTTTCCTCCCTAATTTCATGGGAAAATTTACCTAAATTAGGCTTTATAAAAAAAAAAATTGTAAAACTTTTTTTTCGGACGTTAAAAAAACGTCCGAATAGTCAATTATTCACCAAACAACCAAGTAAAAGTTTTACAAATTTTTTAACGTTTTTTTCGGACGTTAAAAAAACGTCCGAGTAGTCAATATTATTCACCAACAACCAAGTAAAAGTTTTACAAATTTTTTACGTTTTTTTTTTTCGGACGTTAAAAAAACGTCCGAATAGTAAATTATTCACCAAACAACCAAGTAAAAGTTTTACAAATTTTTTAACGTTTTTTTCGGACGTAAAAAAAACGTCCGAATAGTCAATTATTCACCAAACAACCGAGTAAAAGTTTTACAAATTTTTTAACGTTTTTTTTCGGACGTTAAAAAACGTCCGAATAGTCAATTATTCACCAAACAACCAAGTAAAAGTTTTACAAATTTTTTAACGTTTTTTTCGGACGTAAAAAAAACGTCCGAATAGTCAATTATTCACCAAACAACCGAGTAAAAGTTTTACAAATTTTTTAACGTTTTTTTTCGGACGTTAAAAAAACGTCCGAATAGTCAATTATTCACCAAACAACCAAGTAAAAGTTTTACAAATTTTTTAACGTTTTTTTCGGACGTAAAAAAAACGTCCGAATAGTCAATTATTCACCAAACAACCGAGTAAAAGTTTTACAAATTTTTTAACGTTTTTTTTCGGACGTTAAAAAAACGTCCGAATAGTCAATTATTCACCAAACAACCAAGTAAAAGTTTTACAAATTTTTTAACGTTTTTTCGGACGTTAAAAAAACGTCCAAGTAGTCAATTATTCACCAAACAACCAATTAAAAACGGACGTCCAACAAATCACCAAACATAAAACTTTTACTGATTACGCGATTACGCATGAACCAAAACCCTATAGTAAAAAATTACTTCGAATTCCTTAATAGGTATAAAAAGAGGTGGTGTAATGACAATTAGGAGGTAGTGGGGCCAGAGGGGGTGCCGTATAAACGGATAGTTTATCCACCTTCCCGCAGTGTCCATAATGCCGTCTAATGAAAGTCAAGTAAAAAGTGTAGGAGAATGAAAAATAAGGAAATAGTTCACCTAATGAGGCGTATTACGCCGAAACCGGTCGTGAAATATCCGTTTTTTCATTCTTTCTCCCTCTGTAACTTTTAATAGCACTTTTACTGATTTTTAAAAATTAATAGTTGAACAAAAACTTGTTTTAAATTAAGCCATTAGATTGCCTTAAGTAATGTTGAGTATAAAAATCGGTATACAACAGTTTAAACTTAACAGCGTTGTATAAATTAGCGTGAAAAATGGCTTGTTCGCTCATTGTATGTCTGTGGTGCAATATAGGAATGTATACGCTTGAAATAAAAAAAAGGAAAAATTAGCGAGGATGCCATGTCTTTAAAAGGATTCTCGAGGGCCGTGTAGGTGTTGGGGAAGTGAGACAATTATTTAAACTCATACAAATTAAAAGGACAACATTGTACGATACGAAGCCGTGTAGAACGAGAAGACGATGTTGCCTATGGGGTGGGGGGTGTCATAAATAAAAGTGGGGCGAGCAATAAAAGGCCGGACTGTGATAAACCAGTCGTTCGGCATTTGTCCGGTACCGGGATTGAATAATAAAGCTCAATGCGTTCGACAGAACAAGTCGGATCTCTGAAACCCGAGATCTTTATAAAGAAAACGCCTCCGCGCTCTCTTTTATTATTCTGTCCCTCCTGTGGGGGACCACAGGACATCAAAAAGACTCAAAAACGCTCCATCATGCGAACTAACTCGGAAAAAAATGATTTTGCCAATTGTGGGGAGTCATCTTTAGTTTTAAATGTAGGAGAGAGGACGTTAAAAAAGCCCATTTGTTTCTTAGATTGCTCATAACGGAAGGACATAAACCTAATTTGCATACAATTCATTTTTTGTAACGGTTCTTTTGCGGAGAGACTACTGTATGGGCTTCCCAGTTAATAAAAAAAAAGTATAATAAAAACATTTTTAAATTAACCTCTCAAATAACCATTTTTCTCATACAAGGAAGTTCCATTCTCATTTTTCCAGTAGCTACTCGGTCGGCCACTGTACGCTCACTGACATCGCTTTACTAATTGCCGTCCGCATCGTTTGTTAGATAACTATTAATTATTAGTAAACAGGGGATTAACAAGGCTAGATTAAGACGAATAAACCTGGAGCAATGCAGACTTGGATATCGCAGTCCACGGTTTATGAGGCCAAATACTGATCTAAAGGAAGAAGTAGCACAGCAGAAAAACGAAATGCAGAATTTTTTTGTTTGAATGATTGAACTGTTGATGTATAACAGCCTATCATTATTCTAAGTTTCAGATTTTTGATGGAATGAAAGAGCTATAAAGCCAACAAGAAGTTTTAGCGACGTCCTATTTGTCTCTGTTGAATGAGACAAGGGCAATGAAGCAAAGATGAGCGAAGATGATGATCATGAGCCTCAAATGCAGATCTACAGGAAGCAATTCATGGAAAAACCAATTGGCCTAATCGGGAGCGTGGCTCTAGTAACTAGAGTCTGGTTATTATATCCTATAACTCGAGTCTAGTTATTATATCTAATAGTGGCATGATGGATATCGTATTATAAGTACTAGATTTTAATGTTTTTATTCTTAAAATACAATTGAAAGAACTAGATTGTTGTATTGTTGTTTTAGTATGAGAGTAATAAAATGGTAAAACAATATTTTCGATACGCGTGTTGTTCTCGTTTTTCCTCTTTAATTGAGTGCAGTTTATGGAGTACAAAAGAGGAGGTTTTGCGGGTCTCCGATGTCTAAACAATGACGGAATCGCTTTGAAGATGCCCGCATGCGGTTCGACTGACAGTTGAGCCCCTTACAACCCCTTAACCGCCCCTCCTCGCCCATCAATCGCTCTTCACCCCGCCGTAACGCACCGACCTTTACGTCAAGTATAATCAAAATACGCACTCGACTATCCTATTCAATCCATAAAGGATCCCCACTCAACTCGATAAATACATGACGAGTTCCATCAATTTCTCTTTTGTCTTTCCGTAGAAAAGGAAGAGCTTGATAATAACTGTACAATCAGTTAAACGAAAAATTTTACCTTACTTTTCTTGTGTCTGCTGTGCTCCTTGTTCCAGTAGATCAGTATTGAGGCTCATGATCATCATCTCCACTCACCTTTGCTTCAGAGCTCTTGTCTCATTTATAAGAAGCTGGCAAATAGGACGTCCCCAAAACTTCTTGTTGGCTTTAGTGCTCTTTCATACCGTCTAAAATTTGAAACTTAGGATAAGCATAGGCAGTTAGACATTAACAGTTCACTCATTCAAAGGAAAAAAAATTCTGCAGCACGTATTTCTGCTGTGCTCCTTCTTCCTTCAAATCAGTATTTTGGCGTCATAAAGTTTGGGCTGCAATATCCATGGCTGCGCTGCATTGCCATATTATCATCCATAAGGAGGTTCACAGCAAAACGAAAAACGTTACCTTACTTTTCTGCTGTCTGCTGTGTGCTCTTTCATTCCGTCTGAAATCTGAAACTTGGGATAAGCATAGGCAGTTAGACATCAACAGTTCAATCATTCAAAAGAATAAAAAAATCTGCAGAACGTTTTTCTGCTGCATCTTCTTCCTTAAAATCAGTATTTAGCGTCATAAAGCTTGAACTGCAATATCCATGGCTGCATTACGTTACCTTACTTTTCTGCTGTCTGCTGTGTTCCTTGTTCCAGTAGATCAGCATTGTGGCTCATGATCATCATCTCCAATCATCTTTGCTTCATAGCTTCATTGCTCTTGTCTCATTTATAAGCGGCTGGCAAATAGGACGTCCCCAAAACTTCTGGTTGGCTTTAGTGCTCTTTTATTCCGTCTGAAATCTGAAACTTGGGATAAGCATAGGCAGTTAGACATCAACAGTTCAATCATTCAAAAAAAAAAAAAAAAATCTGCAGCACGTTTTTCTGCTGTTCTCCTTCTTCCTTAAAATCAGTATTTTTGCGTCATAAAGCCTGCAATATCAACTGCAATATCCATGGCTGTATTGCTATATAATCATCCATGACGAGGTTCATAGCAAAACTAAAAACGTTACCTTGCTTTTCTTCTGTCTGCTGCATTCCTTGTTCCAGTAGATCAGCATCGAGGCTCATGATCTCCTCCTTCCTTTACTTCTGTCTGCTGTGTTCCTTGTTCCAGTAGATCAGCTCATGATCATCATCTTTACTCATCTTTGCTTCATTGCTCTTGACTCATTTATAAGAGGGTGACAAATAGGACGTCCCCAAAACTTCTTGTTGGCTGCAGTGCTCATTCAATCCAAAATCTGAAACTTCATATCTACAGTATCATTCCTTTCAATTATGATGCTACCTAGTGGTTATCGTCGGAAGTAAAAACTTGTTGCACAAACCTTAAATGTAATAATGAAGTCAAAAGACATTAATAAAGAGGCTGTAACGATAACGGAGGAAAGTAACTTTTCACGTGTAAGTTAATGTGTTTCGAGAAAATCGTGTTGGGAGGAGGGTGTTGAAGGAAAGTTATTTTCGAAACTAAGGAGGTGTATTTCACCAATTTCAACGAAAAGGTGGTAAAGGGGCTTTGTCAGTTCTAAACGAGGTTAAAGGTAACTTCTGAAGGATATTTAATTTACAGCCCCTCCTTTCCTTCTCGGCCTCCAAATCCTTCAATTCCCTCGAGATAAATACTTGGAAGATCCAGAGAAGAGTTGGGAAAGAGGCGAGGGGAGAGAAATCCCTTTGTATCATTAATCTGAGATCTGAAGGCTCTTTGCCTTTTAACACTTTAAGCGCTCAACCTAAATTTTAGATAGGAAAAAATATTTTGTAGCTAAAACTGTATAATTAAAAAAATCAAAAGAAATAAAAATATTTTGTCAAAAAATGGCTTCAGCTAATTAGGGTCTACTGTAAAACGAGCCTAAAAATTTTAAAGGAATTCAAAAAGACCTGAGGTGTAGATCATCGCTACCAACCTACATGCTTAAAAAATCAGTGAATTATAAATAAAACATCATAAATCTGAGCTGTTTGACCAGTTGCTAAACGTGAAAAAACTCATAAATATATTATTATTAAGGTTTTTTTCCTTTTCCTTGTGTATAAAAGCCCACCTTTTGGGTTAGTTAAATGGAATAATTCTGGCATTTGAGGTTTAGTGGGAGGGATCAAAGGAAGAAAAGGGCAAAAGGGGTTCATAAGAGGGTGGTTTTCTAATAGGATGCCACGTGCCTTAAACTGATTAACGTTAAACTTAAAATAAAAAAAAATTTCCCCCATTTTTAATAAAAACGTAGGTTGAATACCCATAAAGAATCGAGTATCAAAAGAAACGATGACGTAACAATCATATTTATGTTTTGGGCTTGGCAGTTTCTTTTTAAAGAAGAAAAAACTGGATTTTTTTTTTTCGTTTTCAAGGGGGAGTTAATTGAAAGCAATTTATGTCTTGACATGGTCCTTTGGCCGAGGGGACGACATCTTTCAGAATAAAATCTTGTCACGACTCTTGACGTCCGTCCCGAAAGTAAATCGACGGAGATATTTCATTTTTAAAAATAAGTCAATTTGTTGTTTTTAAACCATCTAGAAAAAGCAAACAAATGGACCGACCTAAAGAAACTGAAGAATCGACGATTTTGGATACTTAAAAACTTCCTAATCTACCTCATTTTATGGTGCAGGAGAATGCGAAGTTGTCACTTTGGCTCTTTTTTCAATTGTCCTCCCAGATTTTAAACCATCTAGAAAAAGCAAACAAACGGGGACCGACCTATAGAAACTGAAGAATCGGCGATTTTGGATCCTTTAAAACTTCCTAATCCACCTCATTTCGTGGTACACGGGAATGCAAAATTCTCAATTTGCCCTTTTTTTCAATTGAGGCGCTCTGGGTACGAAGGGCGAACTCGACAAAACGTAGTTTCGAGACATTCGCATTTTAAAGTTTCGGTTTTTACGTATTAAAAGGGGAAAAAATGGCGAACTCAACATAAAAGTTATATGGGTGTATTCACCAAGAGGTCTAGAATCTGAAAATGAAAAAAAACTATAGAACCTTTCCCCAAAAACCCGAGGTCGAGGGTATCACAATAACTTCTTTAAGGAAGTTAAAAAAAATTTCGCGAGTTCGCCCTTCGTACCCGGAGCGCCTCAACATCGGACAAATTTTTTTTTTCATTTTCAGATTCTAGACCTTTTGAAGAATACACCCATGTAATTTTTATATTGAGTTTGCCCTTTTTTCCCCTTTAAAATACGTAAAAACCGATATGCGGCAAAGCTCTAACTGCGATATCCGAGCGGGTACGAAGGGCGAACTCGTATCCTAGTCCACTACCCCCACTCCTTTTCCGGGAGCCCCACTCCTCTTGGAACAGCTCACTGCCACGAAATAAAAATATATTATACATTTTGTGTATTAATAACCATAAAAAATATTCGAAAATTTTTAAAAAACCCTTTCCTCTATGATTCTATAAAATCTAAAATCTCGCCACGAAAATTCCGGAGAGTGACTTTTCTGTCGAGTTCGCCCTTAACAGAAAACTTTAAAATGCGAATATCTCGAAAATACGTTTTGTCGAGTTCGCCCTTCGTACCCGGAGCGCCTCAATTGTCCTCCCAGATTTTAAACCATCTAAAAAAAGCACACAAACGGGGACCGACCAATAGAAACTGAAGAATCGCGATTTTGGATCCTTTAAAACTTCCTAATCCAACTCATTTTATGGTACACAGGAATGCAAAATTCTCAATTTGGCCCTTTTTTCAATTGTCCTCCCAGATTCTAAATCATTTAAAAAAATTGATTAAAAACGAAAAACTGGAAGTCTCATTTGAGAAGGGTGAGTCGAAGAGCGCTTGATGAGACATCTGGCCGACGATTCACCCCTCACAAATGACTTATCTTACGCTAAGAGGGTCTCAATTTTCTACGTCATCAAGGCTTAATTACCTCTTATCGGAACCGTCCACCTTAGCCTTAAATTGATTAAGTAGGCGTTTTTCCAGAAAAGTTGGTAACAGTGATTACTTAGATTTCGTCCATTTTCCACAAATGAATCTTTTTATTATATCGAGAAAAAAAAACTTTTGATCGGGCATTTTTCATGACTCGCCTCCGCCCTCATGATCTACCGTCAATATCAGGTTTTATCGCTCCCGCTCTTTTAAAAAACCCTTCGGGATTCCTCCGCTATCAACTTCGATAAAGCTTTTATTAAAAAAAAAGAAAAAAAAATGACAATTTAATCAAATTCAAGTATGCTAAAAATTCGTTTAAAACTTACCCCCACAATTTTTTATCGATTTGAACGTTTAATTGGCGTCATCTTCGCCTCAAATCGACCTGAAAATTGCCTCCGCTGACGAGTAGACCCCCTTCGACGATTATTAGAAGGAATCCCTAGATGTAGATGGCATTAGAGTAAATGGAGTCATAAGTCACTAAGAGATATACATCAGTTCCCCCCCCCCCCCCGCATCAGGCTACCCTGTCGACGTCAAGCCCTCTCTATACATCACCGAGTCTATTATTGTCTATTATATTACTGTTTCCGTACTATCCACTGTAGCGTGAGAATTTCAAGTCGATCTCCTTTGTATAACGGCCTATTATGTTTTATCTTTCGAAGGGAGAAATTAAATGCTCGTTGTAATCAGATTAAACTGATTTTTCCGTGGTAAAAAAGGCTTTTTCACCCCTTTCACACTACCTTTACTGGGTAAAATGTCAACTTTTTCACTGCTCAAATTTGAACTTATACAACGGATGATGTAAACGTAAAATTCATCAAATTCTGATCATTAAAAGTTGGTAGTCATCTCCGTTTAATTAATCCGGTGAGGTTTCGCTAGAGGAACGTTCTACAGAAAGGTTGGTAGCATTGATCTATCTGTTTCAGGGGGCTCTCGTCTCCAGAGTACTGAGAAAAACGCAAATTTTCTGATTTTTCGGAGACGGAAGAAGGAATAAATCAAAAAGACGGGAGTTATTATTAGACCGAGAGGATCAGGGTGATCTATATAAGAATTATTCGACAATTTGACTAGGTACAAAGTAATGCCTCTCTCAAATAGGATTTATGCTTCTTCCCCCACGGTCCTTTAAACCCCCGGCGCTTTTCTTCCCCCAGAAGACTCTGTCCGACCCAAAGCTTCAAGAAAGATAAATTAGAAAAATTTTTCGACCCTACCCTTAACGTTTCTATAACTGGGGTGAAATCTTCAACTTCTGATTTACGATTCTTTTTATTATTATTAATCGAATAAAAGGGGAAAGAATACTAAACCAGAAACGCTTGGGTGTCGAGTGTGTTCAGGATTCGACGTTTTTACAGAATGCGGTTTCGATTTTAACTCCAGGGTGCGGAAGGGTGTATGAAATTTATAAAACCCTAAACTGGATTAATGTTGAGCTGGAAGCGGAAATGTTTCCCCTCTCTACCTCTAATCCTAGTGAGGCATTACTTAATGGGATACCGAGTCGTGGGAGCTGACATGTGTTCAGAACTCGCTCTTTGGAAAAGCGAGGGCTTCTCTGACCGACTTACCGCTCGGATGGAGGAGGGGAGGATTAAGCCTACAAAAGCAGGGACGTGCCGAATCAAAACCCGGATTAGGTCCTTCACCATGAAAACATATAAACCGGTAGGGATGATTTATCGTCCGTTTTCGCTCTATGTAAATCTATAGCGTGTTAATCACTCTCCCGAGTCTATTCCCAGAAACCCGTCTTCGGACGTTTGATCACCCTTTACGATAGGGACGGCGAGGTTTAATCAATTTAGTCGAGGATCGATACGGTCCTCAGGAAATGAACACATTATCTCTATCTTGAAGTCAATATCCCGTTATTTACGACCTATTCTGCGATGTCGTTTCGAAGAAAACTCAGATTTACTCATTCTCAAGTCTAAAATACTACAAAACAAAACAAAAATACCATTTTTACTGTAACAGGCTCATTTTGCCCAGATTTTGTGGCTTCTATGTCATGACATCGACTTTTTTAGGTTTATTTTGACCATTCAGAGTCTTATCATAATATTTAGAATATTTTTCCGCCTTGTAAAATAACTTCTGGATACAGAATTTTACCGTTTATCTTTAACAATAATATTTAGAATCTTTTTCCGCCTTGTAAAATAACTTCTGGATAAAAATTTTTACCGCTTATCTTTAACAATAATATTTAGAATCTTTTTCCGCCTTGTAAAATAACTTCTGGATAAAGAACTTTACTGTTGTACAATAATATTTTGAATCTTTTTTCGCCTTGTAAAATAACTTCTGGATAGAAATTTTAATTGTTTACTTTAACAATAATATTTAGAATCTTTTTCCGCCTTGTAAAATAACTTCTGGACAGAAATTTTTACTGTTTATCTTTAACAATAATATTTAGAATTTTTTTCCGCCTTGTAAAATAACTTCTGGATAAAGAATTTTACCGTTTAACTTTAACAATAATATTTAGAATCTTTTTCCGCCTTGTAAAATAACTTCTGGATAAAGAACTTTACTGTTGTACAATAATATTTTGAATCTTTTTTCGCCTTGTAAAATAACTTCTGGATAGAAATTTTTACTGTTTACTTTAACAATAATATTTAGAATCTTTTTCCGCCTTGTAAAATAACTTCTGGATAAAGAATTTTACCGTTTAACTTTAACAATAATATTTAGAATCTTTATCCGCCTTGTAAAATAACTTCTGGATAAGGAACTTTACTGTTGTACAATAATATTTTGAATCTTTTTTCGCCTTGTAAAATAACTTCTGGATAGAAATGTTTACTGTTTATCTTTAACAATAATATTTTGAATCTTTTTTCGCCTTGTAAAATAACTTCTGGATTGAAATTTTTACTGTTTATCTTTAACAATAATATTTAGAATCTTTTTCCGCCTTGTAAAATAACTTCTGGATAAAGAATTTTACCGTTTTAACTTTAACAATAATATTTAGAATCTTTTTCCGCCTTGTAAAATAACTTCTGGATAAAGAACTTTACTGTTGTACAATAATATTTGAATCTTTTTTCGCCTTGTAAAATAACTTCTGGATAGAAATGTTTACTGTTTATCTTTAACAATAATATTTAGAATCTTTTTCCGCCTTGTAAAATAACTTCTGGATAAAGAATTTTACCGTTTTAACTTTAACAATAATATTTAGAATCTTTTTCCGCCTTGTAAAATAACTTCTGGATAAAGAACTTTACTGTTGTACAATAATATTTTGAATCTTTTTTCGCCTTGTAAAATAACTTCTGGATAGAAATGTTTACTGTTTATCTTTAACCATAATATTTAGAATCTTTTTCCGCCTTGTAAAATAATTTCTGGATAGAAATTTTTACTGTTATCTTTAACAATAATATTTAGAATCTTTTTCCGCCTTGTAAAATAACTTCTGGATAACGATTTTTACCGTTTATCAACAATAATGGTATTGAGAATCTTTTTCCGCCTTGTAAAATTACTTCTGGATAGAAATTTTTACTTTTCAACTTTAACAATTATATTTTAGAATCTTTTTCCGCCTTGTAAAATAACTTCTGGATAGAAATTTTTACTGTTTATCTTTAACAATAATATTTAGAATCTTTTTCCGCCTTGTAAAATAACTTCTGGATAAAGATTTTACTGTTTATTTTCAACAATAACGTCCCAGTAAATAAATATGCTGATTTCTAGTTAAAACTGTTTAACAAAAGAAAATATTTTTACACAGATTTTGAACTTTTTATTAAGTTTTAATTTAATGTTTTAATTAAATCTTTATACCTAATTAACGAACTTTGGGGCGAAAGTTAAAACGTAAGTTTGAGTGTAAAAAACAATCTAAATTTGCGGAAAATCTCACTTAAAAAATGTATTTTTTGTCCTCCACTTTCCTTTTTTTCCCTTCTGGATGAACTCAAAAAAATTTTCAAAAGCCAAGTATCACAATAAAAAATTTCTAAATCTCACGCACTTTGAAAAATTATCGATTCGAATTCTGAGTTATAAAAATATGTTGAAAATTTAAACTTTCAAAATTTGGTGCTATAAATTTTTTCGAGATGTCCTTTTCCATCTAATTTTTAAACGTGTTTTATTGAATAAAAATCGTTCGATTTTAGGGGCGAAAGATTTGCAGACTTTGCAGCAAATTTAAATTTTCTTCTATGCTTTCATCGCCTTTCCCGTATGACCGTTTTTTGACATATTTTCGACTTTTCGATTCATTTTATGCCAGAAAAGTTTTTTTTAAGCTATTTATTAGGTACCGTAGAAACCCTTTTTTTGGTGGCCTTGACCATCAAAAAAACCCTGGATTAAAAAAAGTTCATTTTCGACTTTCGCCCAGTTTGAAGTTACTTTGTCATTATTCCTGAATCACCTGCCTTTCATTATATTTATATTAACCAGAATTACGGCGATCGTTTTATTACTCCGTCCATATAAATAAAAGGTCTAATCATTTCATCATGTCCGCCTGTCCGCTTCGTATTATCGCTCTGAATGATGATGAAAGTTTAATGGCCCATTTTCGAGGTAAGTAGTTCTTGATGTCGCTTTTCGGAAAGGTCGGGAATTAAAAATTCTAAGCAATAAAAATTCTGTCTCTATCTTTTCAGACTTAATGGCCTAACGACTATAAAAGCTCGTCTCAATAAAAAGTTAAAATTTCATGAAATGATACTTTTTACTCAAAAAGCACTCGCTGTCATCATTTAGTATCGATTTCTGATATTCTTAAAATCGAACTTCAAGAAACCTGAAGGAAAGTCTCAAAATTGATCTAAAAATTTTTGGAAGACATTTTTTCTTTCTCTTTCTTGACCGAGATATTTTATATAAAATATGTTGTTTCTCCAGATTTATTGGGAGTATCAATTTCTTTAAATTGATACCAGGCCATTATTCTGGTAATTTATTAGAAGGAAGAGTATAAGACAATATATTAGGAAAAGGACTGAAATATAAGAAAGTATAAAAAAAGGACGTGTATTTATGTCGGTTAGGACGGTAGCCAAATGGGTTGTCACTCATTCTGAGACCACACAATGTTTCTTAATAGCCTTTTACCTTTGATTTACGTTTTTATCGGCGGATTTGTAACGTTTTAAGTAGCGGAAGGAGGTGTGGCGTGGCGCCGAGCCGTAAACTTTATTTTCCCCCCGTCAACAAAAATCAATTCATCCTCTTATTTACAGAAAAGAAGGGGCGGACTTGTCCTAAGTGAAATAAATTACAGTAATAGACTGTCAGCGGGACGGCCTGAGCCTGATATACGTAGGCTTTAACCTCTTCTTTCCCTTTTCGGTATATTTTTTATTTATTTAATTTTTTACCCGGAAATATATTTGCATATAAATCTTTGTAGCTTTGCGTGTAAATGAAGGCTTCGGCTATAGGAAGTGAATAAGGAAGATCTCCCCTCTTTATTGAACGTAGGGTGATTTGTACATGATTGCGTTAGGTTTGCATGTCAAAGAGTGCCTGTCCCAAGCAGACCTTCTCAAGTACTCTTCCTCTATACGTATGCAAATATCTAATAACGTTTCCCGACTGATCCACCCCCCAAGAACCACTTTAATTTATTTTTGAGATCATCCTGAATTACTTTTACACACGGCTTAGCGTAACATCAGATAAAAAATTCTAATCTATTATCACTTGACAACCAATACAGAAAACAAGATTTCTCTGCGTGGAGAGCTGATTTATTCTTTCGATTTCTACATATGAAAGAGAACATGAAATACAAAATTTTAAGGGCTAAACGTTGGCAGCGTTGCTAAGGCTATGGAGTATAGGCAAGCGCACATGAAAACCTACATTTTATAAGATATACAGGGTGTCCGGAAACATGGCATACGTCTGGGAGAGCGTTAAAAAGTGGTTTTACGAAAAAAAGTTAATTGTAAACCCCCCTAATTTAAATAAAAGAATTTGATGAAGTACTTTAAAATGCGTTTGGATATACCGGGTGTCCCAAAAGAACCTAACTTCGTTATTTCAAATGAGGCGCTCCGGATACGAAGGGCGAACTCGACAGAAAAGTCACTCTCTGGAATTTTCGTGGCGAGATGTTAGATTTTATAGAATCATAGAGGAAAGGGTTTTTTAAAAATTTTCGAATATTTTTTACGATTATTAATTCACAAAATGTATAATATATTTTTATTTCGTGGCGGTGAGCTGTTCCAAGAGGAGTGGGGCTCCCGGAAAAGGAGTGGGGGTAGTGGACTAGGATACGAGTTCGCCCTTCGTATCCGCTCGGATATCGCAGTTAGAGCTTTGCCGCATATCGGTTTTTACGTATTTTAAAGGGGAAAAAAGGGCAAACTCAATATAAAATTACATGGGTGTATTCTTCAAAAGGTCTAGAATCTGAAAAAGAAAAAAAAAAATTTGTCCGATGTCGAGTTCGCCCTTCGTATCCGGAGCGCCTCAAATGAGAGCCCCTATTTTTTATTTCTGATTCGTAATCTACGCAAAATTTCAAGTAGATTTGACTATTTTTATGACCATTTTCGACAACTTTAAAAAATGAAAGGAATTTTTCTTTGGGACCACAAATGAAAGACCTTCAGCGTCTTTTGAGTTTGTGCATCAAAAATTAAAATTCCGTTAACAAATCGCTAATTTTCATTTCTGAAGTAAAAAATTTGCGTTCTAACTTGAAAAAAGGCTAACTTGAAATCTATGCAAAATGCGAAGATGCTCGAATTTGTGACAGTTGGAATCTTCGGAAAAAAATAAGTGGAATTAAAAAAAATGAGTCTCTTAGGTCGATTTTAACTGATTTTAGCGCAAAAAACGCTAAAATTTGACATTTTTTAAAGTTGTTGAAAATGGTCATAAAA
Organism: Orius insidiosus; assembly: GCA_014119065.1. Taxonomy (NCBI): domain Eukaryota; kingdom Metazoa; phylum Arthropoda; class Insecta; order Hemiptera; family Anthocoridae; genus Orius; species Orius insidiosus. The sequence continues at coordinate 293,202 of JACGAQ010000067.1, read as the reverse complement.
ATAGTCAAATCTACTTGAAATTTTGCGTAGATTACGAATCTGAAATAAAAAATAGGGGTTCTCATTTGAAATAAGGAAGTTAGGTTCTGTTTGGGACACCCTGTATATCGAAACGCATTTTAAACTACACCATCAAATTTTTTTGATTTAAATTAGGGGGGGGTTTACATTTAACTTTTTTTCATAAAACTACTTTTTAACGCTCTCCCAGACGTATGCCATGTGTTTCCGGACACCCTGTAGACCTTATGAATTTTACAAAATGCACAATAATTGCTCCTCTAGACTATTCTAGACGTTGCTCAATATTTAGAAGGCAGTGGAATTTAAAACGCTTAAAAAAACTGTGATTTTTGTAGGCAAGATTTTAATCCACAAATCAAGAAAAACTATTTTGTTTTTATTTGAAAAAAGTCTACCCACGTTCGTATTTACCGAATAGCGTTTTGGAAGTGATAAATTAGAAAGATGAAAGGAAACTGTTTGGATGTCAAGATGACATTTAAGCCCGTCGTAATGAAAGGCGGTGTGACCAGTTTGTTAGAGGGTGATTCATGCAGAACGAGCTTGGATTTTTTTTTTTCGGTCCCCAGTTTCTGTCCTCGTCATTGGATCTTATGGGACAGTTTCATATTCGCCTGGATTTTTTTTCGGTCGACTCATGTCAGAATCCGGACGTCCTGTCAACTCGGATATAATGAATGCCCGTTTAGAACGTTTTAAATTTACCTTAAAAAGAATAAAGTTGTTATTAATGAGGCAGGGATAGTTTTTTTTTCTCTCTTTCCCTTCGTTTATTTTACGTCCTTCTGAAAAAAGAGAGGAAAAACAAGCTGTAAAGAATCTCTCCCCTCGGGTAAAGTTGATCCGATGAATATTGATGCGGGGCGTGGGGAGGCGAAGGGAGAGCATGTCGTACAAAGCCGGACGTCTCAACCTTTTTGGAACTTGTCCAAAAGTCGACGCGATAAAGTGCAAAGTTCAAACTTCCTCTTTTTTTCGACCCTCCGCTCGTTCTAAAATTCAAAAATCGACCCAATGACCTCTCTACTATTGATGGGCAACGTTAATGACCACGTAGCTACTATTCAAAACATTTCTCTCTCTAATATTGGTATCAACAAAATGACGTATCATCAGCCAAAATATCAATTTTGAAGCGCTAGAAGGCTCGCAAAATTCCATATCTCCTCAATCATCGGTAATGCCCTACAATGTTATCGAAATAGCAATAATTAGTAAAAAGACAGCTACTTCAAAAAACATTGAATTTTTATATCGAAAAAATTAATTTTTAAATTACAAGACGCCTCCCGCTATGTCAATAAATAAAGAATCCAATTAACCAATATTAATTAAAATGTTAAAACACATTCCGGTTATAAATTTATTCTCACATGTTTATTATCGTCGTGTTTATTTATTTGAGACATTTTATTTTATTTTGAAGCAATTTAGGGTACGGTAATCGAGTTTTTCGGGAGAATGGCCGGCGATTAGGGAAGGGGGAAGAGTGCGTGAGTTAGTCGAACGATGAAGAAATTAGGGTAGCATGTCGAACGGACGTTAAAACCAGTGAGGTGTCCCTTAACGACCCGGCTAGCCCTAGAATTACAATCTTCCCTATGACCCTCAACCACTAAAAACCTATTTTTAGTGAAAAACCGTAAATTTGAAACGGCTATCGATTTTTTCATTGTGTGTAGATAACGGTTCTGTCGATTTCTAGTTTTATTCTAAGTTTGTCTCTCTGCTGGCCGTGCATCCGTGGTCAATTTCTGCACAATCTGCATCCACTTTTTGGCGCACTTTTAGGAAGCACCAACAGTAGACAACCGAATGATGCCAAATCTATCCTTCGTTTGATCCCTTCTTCAAAATTATAAAGAAGTGCCCTATAAATTATTCAATTTCTGCTTAGTCGACTCCGTTTTACGTTTAATCGTCGAGAGAGGGACGTGCTTGCGGTCCAAGTCTAGTAAATAGTGGAAAATCCGTTGTGAGCTCCGGCGTTTGTCACGATGAAATATTAGTTGGCAACTTGTATGTTACGTTTGCATGCGATATACGTTTTAACCCCGGACGGGTTATTAATTGCCCCCGACCGCAAATCCCTCATCTCCCAATTGGAAACGTTTAAAATAATATTTACGCCTATCGACTTTTTTAAAATTATTATTCAACACCGTTACTAATTTTTATCCGGAAATACTGCATCGTTTTATGTCACGAACACTGGACGGAAAAAGGGGGAAAAGCGTTCGCGATGACCCATTGACCATGATTTGCTTAAGTGGATCACGTCAATGCTGAAAAGCAGACAAACAACACGATAAATAAAAAAAAAGGATCCTTTCCTCATACCACCAACAAAAACGTTTCCGACGATTTATCCCCATGTGAGTTATAACAAAGGTGGGGGGAGGATGGAAACCGAGGAAAACGGCGACCGCAAACAGCAATAAAGCAATAACATGCATAATTTACTGCTTCGGATCGATTAACGAAAGTTTGTTTGAGGAAAAAAAAAAAAAGAAAAGTCTACTACAAAATGCATTCGGAAAAGAATCAATTAAAGAGTTTCAGTAATTTGCCCTTCCCGTATACGACTCACAAAACGGGAAAGGTCTTCTGGTAGAGGCTTTATAACCCAGTTTCAGGGAGTCGTTTCGACTCAGTTAGTTCACAATGTTCTCACTAGAGCAAAATCATGTATCAAAACATGGTTTTTCTGATTAACTATAACAGCACATAGAAATTACCTATCCCTAAAACGTTCCCGCCAATTTTCACTTAGTGTATAAAGTTTCCTTGATAGTTTTTTAACATTTAGCTTCCAAAATCCTTACAAAAAGTACGGAATCAATTTTTTTCTTCGATTTTAGCCAATCTGTTGAGAAACTAGTTGATTTCCGAACCCGAAACTAAGCGAGATAACAAAATAACCTTCGTAAAATGTAACCTTACGTTTAATCGGAGTCGGGAAGTGAGTCGTTCACGTATACGACTCAGCTGAGTCGGATCGTGTAACGATTCCGACTCGAGGCTCGATTCCCTGAGACTCGCGTAATTATGCCTCAGCAATCACAGAAATATTACTTGTTTGAAGAGCTTCCAAAGAAAACTTCCTTAAAGAGAAGTAACAACATAGGAGGGGGAAGTATAACGGAGGGGGAAGTATAAGAGAAAATCAATATTCAAATTGACCCTCCGGGGTCTGGAAAAACCCTACTTGGAGGGTATCACAATAACTTCTTTCCGGAAGTTAAAAAGCGAGAATCAAATTGCCTGAAAATCGCCAAAAATGAGGGTTTTATATTTCAATTTCATTATTAAATAATGATTTTCTGTTTACAAATCGGTTCAATTATCGAGATTTATCATTGGTGAACAGACCTGTCACATCCCTTGGCGTTAATCTAACCCTAATATTATGACAGGGGGTCCGACATGACGTGAAGGGTCGGAAAACCCCTGTTTTATCTCGCCTTTACGTATACCAAATTAATAAAACGATTTTTACTTTTTATTTTTTTAAATTATTCTTGATTAGGTTAAAGCCAAATATGAGATGTTTTTGGGACGGGTTTAAGCAAACAACCTGTTATGTTTGTCCACCGAAATAATCAACCGGTTCGGGATCAAAGGGAAAACACGCCCCCTCATACGTCAGAATCTCCCCTGGGGCACTACGTGTGTACTCACACAACTATTAAACATGTCCTGCTTATGTTTTTACTAATCAATACTTTAAAATATTTCAAATAATTGTAGCTTTTACCTACTAAATTTTTTAAATAAATTTATAACCTATAAATTGCTTATAAATTATAAGCCATAATGGAGGTGTAACGTGTATCGTGTTTCGGCTTAACAAGCGTCTTCAGGTGAGATATTCCCATTATCCAATCACTTTTATCTTTTTACTTTGACTTAGAATACTTAGAATCAATGGTGCAACGGGAAGTCCTCGACTATGCGCCAGAGGCAACCTCACAGTTGTTCTCAGTTCTCTACAAGATAGAGCCACATTCGCCTTCCCATTAAATGGCTTGCTAAGGCTTGCTGAAGGCTGAAGATCCAGCAAAGTCGTTTCAAGACAGTCATTTCTTCGTTTTTATTTTTATTATTATTGCGTCAGTATTCCTCAAAAGAATCATTTTACCATGAAAACCAATAATGGAGGAAGAAATTATTGTGATAACATGTATCCCATGACGCGTTTCGGCTTAAGAAGCCTCGTCAGGTGAGCTATTACCTCTAAAACAATCATTTCTATCTTTTCACTGTGCCTTTATCTCGAAGATATTCAGTGAATATAGCGGGAAGCCGGAAACAATTCGTCTCCTAGAAGTTCTTACCGCCGCCACCATTCCCCAAGAGGTAGAGCCACTCACCGCCACATTTTTAAAATTTTATGACAGATTTGCAGTCAAGGCAATACTCTACACTTCTATTTTTATTTTTATTGCGTCTGTAATCCGCAAAAGGAAGATTCTACTATCAAATATAACTAATAATGGAGGAAGAAATAATTGTGATAACGGGATTCGACGCGTTTCGGCTTAAAAAGCCTCGTCAGGTGAGCTATTCCCTTTATCACCTTCATTTCTATCTTTTCACTGTGCCTCTATCTCCGAGAGATTCAGTGGATATAGCGGGACGCCGGAAACAACTCGTCTTCTTGAAGCTCATACCGCCGCCGACATTCCCCAAGAGATAGAGCCACTCACCACCTCATTATTGGTTTTAAAATTTTATGACAGTTTTGCTGTCATGGCAATACTCTTCATGTTTATTTTAATTTTTATTGCGCCTGTAATCCGCAAATGGATGATTTTACTATCAAAACCAATAATGGAGGAAGAAATGACTGTGATAACGGGGTTCGACGCGTTTCGGCTTAAAAAGCCTCGTCAGGTGAGCAATTCCCTATTTCTATCTTCTCACTGTGCCTCTATATCCGAGAGATTCTGTGGATATAGCGGGAAGCCGGAAACAACTCGTCTTCTTGAAGCTCATACCGCCGCCGACATTCCCCAAGAGATAGAGCCACTCACCACCTCATTATTGGTTTTAAAATGGTATGACAGATTTGCTGTCAAGGCAATATTCTACATTTTTACTTTAATTTTTATTGCTTCTAGAATCCGTAACAGGATGATTTTACCATCAAATAATTAAATGACAGTGATAACCGGTATCACAACCTCTCTATCACAATGATTGTGATAACAGGTATCTCATGACTCGTTTCGGCTTAAAGAGCTTGGTCAGGTGAGCTATTCCCTCTATCACTATCATTTCTATCTTTTCACTGTGCCTTTATCTCCAAGAGACTTAGAAGATACAACGGAAAGCCGGAAACAACTCCTGTGATAGAGGGAATAGCTCACCTGACGAGGCTTTTTAAGCCGAAACGCGTCGTGAGATACCCGTTATCACAGTCATTTCTTCCTCCATAATTGGTTATACTTACCTATAAATATTAAAAAAATAGCGCGGGGAAGTAAGACGCAAACATAAAGTTTAAGAAGTCATGGATATCAATAACAAGATTGCTCTTTCTTGTGGACAACTGTAAGGTCGCCTCTGGCGCATAGTCGAGGACTTCCCGTTGTTTCCATTAAATTTCTAGAGGATGAATCACTGTAAAAAGATAGAAATGATGGTGATAGAGTTTGGTGGAAACAATCGTAAACTTGTTTACGGTTAAAACCGTCGCCTTGTCAATCCAGAAAGTTGCTCGGGACAGAGAATATTAGTCTAAAGTGTTGGAGTTTGGGCGGTCGGGAACGAGGTGGTAGACGAGTATTGCTCGATACAGCCTTGATGAGGCGACTAACATTGTTAACCCTTAGTTCGGCACACAAAGGAACTCGCTTTTAGTTAAGACGATACACAGATTGACGTGATCTGAAATCCAGGACCTCCAAGTTTTATCGTGAGATTTATTAACTCTTTCGTGTTTTTCGGTAAAAACAACTGTTTTACATCATATGAAATTTGGAGCGCATGTGAAAAATGAACCTTCGTGCCTAAGAAAATCCAATAAAGAACTAAACACCACCTTATTATTAACATAAATCAACAAACACCCGAATAAAGAAATTATAAACGTAAAATAATCATGGAAATAATCCGAGTTTAAGGTTGTACTCCGTAATATGTGAACGGCTCTTGTTATGCTAATGGGGAACAATAGTCCACGGATTGTACAGGTAATTAGTGACTCTGCGGCTCTCCGGTAATCTACTCGGCTCCCTGGAACGGTTCCAAGTGTTCCTCCGGACCCCCCGCTTTTCCACCCTTTATAGACCCTTAAACGGATTTACGCCTGATTACTGCCTATTTCGAACTGTTAAGTTTCCAGAACTGTCATACTCGCCTTGTATGGAGCAAGACGGCCTGGAGAGGGGGCGGGAGGTTCACGTTCGTAAACGGTCAAAACAACGGCTCTTAACGACTCCGAAAGACATTTTTTAAGCTTTAATAGCCACTTAAACGTTAACTCAGTCAGTTTTTATTGCTAAACATACACTAGTATGCAAAACCAAATTTTTTATTTAAGGATGATCTGTGAGTCTGTGCATCTTTAACTACCTAAAAATATTTTATCATTTGATTACTAGGTCTCTGAAAACTAGGTTAAAAAAATTTCAATTCTCAAAAAAAGGGTCTTAATGTAAAAATTACCTTCACTTAGCTGAATCCTTTGTTGCTCTAATCGTAAACATTTCTCGTCTTAGGCATCGGAAGTTTATTAGGGGTTTTAAGGACACCTTTCCATTAACATATGAGCTAATTGTCGGACTTAATGAGCCTCCGGGCGAAAGCACATCAACTCCCGAAACCCCATCGCATTAGCCGCCCTCCCTTCCACGAAACCATCGCTTACGATTATTTATCAAGGAAGGGCAGGCCTACCGTCGGTTCTAAGTCATTTGTCCTTTTAATCGTATACAATTTGTTAAAACGGGTTAAAGAAGGGGTTGATGCGCCCTAAAAAAAGAAAACGTCATGAATTTCAATTCACGTGATGCCTGAAAGATGGTAGATGATCTACTAGCCTCGAGCGGAGGGTACTACAATAACTTCTCGTCAAAAAAATTTCTGCTTTATTAATGACAAGTTATTAAGTAATCATCAAAACAGATTGGCGAACGTTGACATTTCTATGACGATAAAATTGAAATATACCGTAAATTCCAATGGAAAATACCAAAAAAAAGATTCCAAATCCCATGTAGCTTATCAAAGCCTCGTTGATTGATTTCGGAGCATTCACTTTAACACATTTGAACCAAAAAAATAAGCAATTTCTCGTGAATTTCATTATTTTGTACATATTTGCGCGTCAAAACAAACATATGAGATTATTTTCCCAAAGCCCAGAATGTTTTATGCAAAAATAAAAAGTCATGTGTGTTTTATACCCAAAAGGTAGAAAATTCCCATTTTATATTAATGGAGTGATTGGGAAAACCAATTTCAAACAAAGAAGTCTAGCGAATAAACTATTACTCTGAAAAGGAAGTAAAAAACTAGGTGTAAAAAGAAAATGGGCAAAATATCCCGCAACTGTCATTCTGCTTCAACAAGCGCCAAGGTCAACAAGAAGAGAAGAGAGATCAAGAAGCCGACACAGTTTATTTAAATCAGCTGTTTAATATGGTTTATTTTCAATGGACTTTTTTGGTGTCGATGATGATGAAGAGCCTGAGGATCTGCATCAGGAAGAACGAAATGTAAATCGAAATGATTTTGCATCCAAAATATTCCTCACTGTCACCATTCAAGTACTCTTCATCGCTTTAGTTGTTTTCGTACTTCACTACGAGGATGAAACACGAGAATGGCTCTACGATAACCAATGGTTTCTATGGGTGAATTTAACTCTTAGCGGTTTCATCGATATGCTCCTCGGATGTTGCGAGTCGGTCAGGAGGGCTTTCCCATGTAATATGATTCTTCTTCTTCTTTATACGGTGTGCACAGCTTTTTTCGTCGCTGGAATAGCAGCACGATATAACCTCAAAGTTGTTTATCTAGCGTTTTTCGCTACAGCGATCATCACGTTTTCTATGTGCCTTTTGGCGCGTTATGGACCTTTTGATGTAACCGGATGGGGTTTCGCACTTACGGTGATGTTATTTGCGCTACTTATCGCATCTGTGGTTGTGTTAATTTTAGGATTTTTTATGAATGTTAACTTCTTAAGGTTAATTCTAAGTACTTTCGGGGTCGTCGTTGCTAGCATTTTTTTAGTTTTCGTTACGCAGGGGATACTCAGAAAAGGATTTGGTGACGACATGGGAGACTTCATTATTGCCGTCATTTCTCTCGAAACGGAAATCGTTTCAATTTTTATAGATATGCTCCGCATAATTAATGCTTGCACACACGGATCGGACATATCGGACAAATCGGACGAATCGGATGACGATTGAACTTTTTTCGTACGACTCAATTGAACAAAAAAGCAATTTCTTTTGAGTTTAATTTGTATACAAGAAATCTTATGAAACTATTTCCCTAAAGCCCATCGCACGATTGACCCCTTCTTGCTTGATCTGACTTCTTTGTTATGCTTATGTATTCTCAAAATGGCAAGGACTGCTGTTAAAATTCCGATAGCGAAAACGACAAGGAAGATTGCGAGTCCGACATAGTTTTGCCAAGCGTCTACGAATCCTTTTGGCGTGTCGACAATCGCTGTGATATACAGCGCGACTAACAATACGCAAAAAATGAAGCATGTAAATCTCGCTACAAGCCACCATTTGAGCATTCTGGCTTTGTTTTGGACGTCTTTATAATAAATTAAATAAAACATGAGGAAAAGAGCTACTTCTATGATTGAAACAAGAAAAGAGAAATAAGTTATTCCCATAAGAATTAAGACTCCAACGAAATCAACGTTGTTTTCCTCTTTCCATTTGTTCTCTCCAGGATTCGCTTTTTGATCGATACGAAATTCAATGTAATCAACATCAAGGTTTTTGGCATCGAAAGATTCAGGTACAGTGCAAAACCAATTTAAAACGGGTACATCTCTAAAGTCGTAGAAGTAGTCATCTTCGGTGTACTCGGGAATTTCTTTAAATTTATACTTGCGCCTCTTTCTTTTTGTCAAAGTTTTAAAAATCCATTTCCATGGTGGGCGCTTCAAACCGTATTTTACTGCGCGGTATATCGCCCTTCCAGTCCGGTAAGCTGAATATGCTGTACGTGCAGCAGAAAAAACATTATAAGCTACTATCCCTACAAGTAAGAACGGAAAGACCATCTTTTTTTAACAAGTTAACTACAAAACAAAATAACAATCTACTTGAGAAAGAAATATTTAACATAAGATTCTTTTCTTGTACCATATGAACCAATCCAAAAATTGAGAGAGAAAAATTTACCTACTTCGTTATAAAAAAAAAATGGATTTTAAGTTCAAGTTTTTTATTTTCCCAACGCCCATGGTATTATCGAACCCCTCTGGCTGCGAAGGACTTCTTTATTGTGACGATGTATCCTCACTATGGCGAGTACAGCAGTTATAATTCCCAATAGAAATATAAGAAGGAATACCCCTAATCCTACATAAAGTTGCCAAGTATCTGCAAAGTCTTTCGGAGTATTTAAAATCGCAAGGATATACAGTATGACAACACCAATGGGAGAAGATAAAGCAAAAGAATCTCGCAACAAGCCAATTTTTTAGCATTCTGGCTTTGTTTTTGACATCTTTTACGTAAACTAAGTAAAACATGAGGTGAAGAGATAGTTCGATGATTGAGACCAGGAAGGACAAGTATGTGATACCCATGAGAATCAATATTCCGACGAAATCATCGTTGTCTTCTTTTTTCCATCCTTCTTTTACTTCTGGGCTGGCTTTTCCCCAGTAATAATTGAAGAAATCTTCAAGTTGTTTTCTAAGCTTTGGAAATTTACACCTCCAAAGCCAAAAACGTTCTTCCGCTTCTTCATCGCTTAAAGGGGGTTCTCCCAACTCCTGCAAGTTATCTTCGAAATCTTCAAGTTCTTTCTCAAATTCTTTTTTGTTCTTTTCTAACCTCTTTAATTTTTTACAAGCCCATTTCCAAGGAGGACGTTTTAGACCTGTTTTGTAAGCTTTGTGCAACCGTTTTACTGTCCGGTAAGAGTCATACGCAATGGTTGCTGCAGAATACAAATTGTAAGCCATCATTCCAATTAATATCGGAAACATTATGGCGACCTAATATCCTTCTAAAAACTATATTTTGAAACACATGATTTTAGATTTTTAATTGATTTTCTTAACTTTCTCAATTGCCATAACCGCGGTGAAGATTCCAGCAGCCGTCACTATGATGCAAAATACAAGTCCGGCGTACAGAAGCCAATTTTGAGGAAAAGGCTCCAATAGAATGATGGCAGTACAGTAAAGAGCGATGGAATTGAAGTTAAGGAAGAAACAACTTAATCTGGCTATAATCCAATACCTTAGATATTGGACTTCTTTTTCGTAAAAGTAGACGAACACAAGCGCCAAAATGAATTCGATCATGTACAAAATCATAACGACGAGTTCGATCCCAAGTAGGACGAAAAGTCCGACGAACTCATCAGTTTCGAACTCTCTCCAAGGCATGTCTTCCGCGGTGCGGTTTTTCGCAAACGAAAAAGAGGCTTCTTCCGGATGTTTTAAAGGAGGAGGAGTAGGTAAAGCAGTCAGTCCAGATTTGTTGAATGATTCTATCAAACCTTTGACGTCATAGCTGTCGTCGGGATACAATGCGCGTACGTAAGCGTCTTGAGCTTTTTTTAAAGGCTCCACGACCGTGATGACTGATATGAACATAAATCTGTAAATGATGGTGAACATCAAAACGCAGACAAATGGCACTTCCCAAGTTGTCATTCTAACCTATAAAAATCTACTTTGAAAAGCTATTGTATTTAAGTAACACTACATGTGTTCTTTTTTCATTGATAATAATTAATAAGACTGGTCCCAAGCGTGCAAGAACGAAGACTGTTCAGTTGAAAAGATGGGAGTACACTCGTAGCATCGATGGTCATAAAAATCTTTATCCCTTAATCTTCTCTATGATAATCCAATTATCTTGGTCTGTGATAAGTGAAACTCTAGGCCTTCTGTCGCAGTTCAAGCAGTTCCTTCGTTTACTGCGTTGTATGAAAGACTGGATTTAGAAGATAACCGAAATTTTCTATCAACCTTTAACTTTATGCGAGTGTGAGTGGTTTTCCTCTCAACTCCATGTCGTTCAACCAAGCTTTATTGCCCCATTATCCCACCGCATTTACTTTATTCATATAGCTGTAAATTTTGTTTATTGCCCGTTTTATTCGGCCGTTTAACAAAATACAATCCGGAGATGGAAATATGAGAAAAAGAGGACTTCATTAAAAACAACGGTATTGTTTAAACAAAAGGGTTTCTTAATGGACACAAAAAGGTTAAGCACGTTAGAGGGAAAAAAATTGGACGTGCTATATCTAATTAATGGTTAAAAAACTTTTTAAGAAGAGAGAAAGGCCGGAACGTTGTTTTCAACATGAAATCTTTCCCATGAGGCTGTTTCGGCTACTTCTACGCCCTTGTTTTACTCAAGAGAGGTCAGACTTTAACATAGGAGCGGCATAACGCGCTTGTAACCAACTTCAACTACAACGTTCTCATCTTTCACCGAGCCTTGAATAATAAGAGAAATTTCAAAACTCTTTTCTCTCGTGAATTAAACACTCTTTGGGATGTCACAAGTGACCTGGATGTTAACCATTTTTTCTCATTCACGTGTGCTAAGCCAGGTGTCATGACAGCTTATTTCCCTGACATAAATAGACGTTTCTTGCTTCCTCTTTTTTTATTTTGATAAATTATTCATGAATGTGACATCTACTTTATTACATTTTGAAAAATGGTTGGGAAATTTTGAAACGAGTACAATGAGTGTATTTAGGCGCCTAGTAGGCAGCTTCTAAAAATTTTTGATTTCTAAGTATTCCTTAACAAAATCCCTGCGTTTATTAGAGAGTTTCAGGGAATCGTAATTTGCTCTTCCCGTATACGACTCACAAAACGGGAAATATCTCGTAGAGGCTTTATAACCCAGTTTCAGGGAGTCGTTCCGACTCAGTTAGTTCACAATGTTCTCACTAGAGCAAATTCATGAATCGAGACATGGTTTTCCTGATTAAGTATAACAGCGCAGAGAAATTACCTATCCCTAAAACGTTCCCGCCAATTTTCACTTAGCGTGTGTATAAAGTTTCTTTGATAGTTTTTTTAAAATTTAAGCAAATTTGTTGAGAAACTAGTTGATTTCTGAACCCGAAACTAAACGAGATAACAAAATAACCTTCGTAAAATGTAACCTTACGTTTAATCGGAGTCGGGAAGTGAGTCGTAACTCAGCTGATTCGGATCGTATAACGATTCCGACTCGAGACTCGAGTCTTATGACCTTGGGTGAGTCGGATACGGGAAGGGCAAATTACGATTCCCTGAAACTCTCTATTTATTTTTTTTTCTGAACCACTGGAGTCCAACTTGACTGGAAAAGTTAGTGCTGGAGGCTTTTTAAAACCCCGAATTCCCAAGTGTTAATTGCCGAGGCGTAAATTTACATGGTTTTCCCGAACAAAGAACACCCCCTCCTCTACTTCACCCTCACCCTCACAAGAACCCTTAAGGGATGTTCCATTCGGAGCAATCACTTCCCTCCCTGCGGTTAAACAAGCCGTTCCCATGGGATATCGACACAATCCGCAGTCCTTTTACATCCCCAAACGGCCACCGTTTAAATAATTCAAGGCCTTATTTGAAAATTCCTTTTTCATCCTAATTTATTGTCGGCTTTTGTTCTTTTCATGTTTTAAGAGCTTAAAAAACTTTTTTTTAAATTAACAAAGGAAAAGAAATTTGGTTTTGGTCCAGGCAAGACCAGGAAATATATCGCTCGGGAGTCCATATCTCTGCACCAGTCATATTTCCAGCCTATAATGAATATTGCAAAATACTAAACTGGACCCGTTCCAAACGATAACTTCCCTCTGTTTTTTTCCCTCGTCTTTTTTTATCCGCGGGAGGAATTTCGTTCGATTGTTTTCGTAATGGTTACAAGGCGTACGAAGTGTTTACCGTCTCCGCCTTTTCCACTCGTTCAATGTCAATATTTTGCCTTCCCCGGACCCTCTAGTTCTTCTCCCTTTAAACAAACGAATTTCGAGAAACCCGAGGCCAATCATCCGACAGTTTTCCCTTTCTGGTCCTTTGATTGTCTCTGATTTTCAATGTTTGGACAAAGGGGAAACGGTTTAACCGAGCGTTCGAAACCCATCTTGTTTCAACAATCGTCCCTTTTACTAGAATATAAACCCCCATTATGATAACAGTGCAACCAGTAATAAATGACTAATAACAGCAATAACGATATTGTCCAGGTATATTTGGGAACAGTCACTATAGTAAAAGCTGCGATAAAGCAGAAAATGCTACTCAGGTGAGCCTAGTGCACGTTGCTGGCAAGTGATGTCCTCTGTCACTCCTAACCTTTTAAGTTGCTTGCAGAGCTTACTACGAGGGATGTCCAAAAATTAAAGACCTTTTGTATTTTGCCGCCGTACGGGCGAAGTATTTTGCCAGATGGCAGCACTAGCTTGTAGCGGGAAGTTCCCCCTCCACATCGCAACTGGTCTCATCTCTCTATCTTATTCAGTGTTGCTACGGTAGCCGTTTGCGATGGACGTCTCGGTGCCGAGTCCCGCCGGTTGTGAAGTTCGCTCCGTCATCCGTTTCCTAAACGCGGAGAAACTTCGCCCGGTCGAAATTCATAGACGTTTGACGGCTATTTATAACACTCGTAACATTAGCGTAACAACAGCGCTCATTCATAACATTGCCATAAATAGCCGGAGGGGGAACTTCCTACTACAAGCTAGTGCTGCCATCTGGCAGAATACTTCGCCCGTACGGCGGCAAAATACAAAAGGTCTTTAATTTTTGGACATCCCTCGTATATCCCTTCAGCCGACCTACCATAATACAGACTTTGGTTCTACGCTGCCTCAGTAGGTGAATCCATGCCACAGCGCATTAATGAAATTGCAACCTTGGGCGATGTACTATTTATCAAAGTATGTAGCAAAGAGAGTTTTTTTTTAAGTTCCTCTCCTGTCAATGTGATAACAGGACTCAGGGTCAGTGAGCGAGATTTTCAGACCTGAGCTGTGGCATGGATTTACAGCAGACCTACTGAGGCAGCGTAGAACCAAAGTCTGTATTATGGTAGGTCGGCTGAAGGGATATAGTAAGCTCTGCAAGCAACATAAAAGGTTAGGAGTGACAGAGGACATCACTTGCCAGCAACGTGCACGAGGCTCCACCTGAGAAGCATTTTCAGACCTTTTTGGCCAGTTCTTCGGCCTTCTTATTACCCCCCAGCCCCCAATACCCAGGGATCCTATTCAGCAAGACTGTGTTGTAGGCGGATATTTCCCCCAGGTTCTCTAAGCAGCGCACCAGCAAGCCCACTGTAGCGCTAATTGGCAACTTCGGAGCGCAAAATACAAATTATAAATTCACAAACATTGGTTTTCAAATAACCTAAGGATGATATGCCATTTTTGTCCCATAAACGTAGTCCCATAATTTTAAAAAACGGAGGTTCTGCGAGCTTTTCCGATCACAGTATTTTCCGTCTAGCATAAAAGTAGAACTCCGGATGGTTTAAACAATCGTCAGCAAACAATAGATGGTATGTAGTTGAGCAAAAAAAGTCCTTTGAAAAAAACGTCTAATATTTCACGAGTTTAAATGCTTTTAAGTTCCCCTTTTTTTGTCCATTTCAAGCCAATATTTCCAGGCGGTAAAGTTCGAAAAGCGATATATATCCAAAACTCCGGAGAGGAAAATGACAGATGTAGTTATTGGAAAAGCCTCGAACTTTGAGGGGGTTAAGAGATGACACAGGTGTGACTAACGACCTAAGATTCCTCCGGCAGGATTTCAAACGTGTTGCACCCCCCAACCCGATCTTTCTTTCTCTTAAAAATCGATAAGCAGAGTTTATTTACATTTTTGTACGATAATCGATTTCACGGCGGAGAATCCTTTTCGGTTCCGCATGAAAGGATACGCCGACAAATGATTTAGGTACCTATATCGTTCGCATAGGATAAAAATTAATATTTATTAATGAGGAACTTTTTTCTTTAGAAAAACCGCTATTGTTTATTGTTTAAAAGCAGAAAATAAGATTCGTAATTTTTTTACTGCCACTGAAATCTGTTGATGGGGGTCAAGGGAGACGAACATTCTCGAAATCACATTTCGAACTCCAAAAATCATGGATTAAACTCGCGTAGTTGCGAAAAAGTCTAATTTCCCGAAGGTATCGTCAAACGAGGGACAGTTATGAATCCGACTTTCGGTAAAAATAAGCGGAGACAAAAACGCCCCCCGTGGGATTTTCACAAACAAACTCGCAATCAAAGCCCCGCCGACACGCCTTCATTACTAATTCAAAACTTTTTTTTCAAACCTTTTTTCAGATTTCTAGTTAAAAATGGTGAAACAAATCACTAAATAAATAAAAAGTCACCATGTTGATTGAAACGCGCATTTTTAAAGATATTTTAATTTTTAAACTTTTAAAATATTTCAAGTCTTGAAATGCCGGTGAATCCCAGTTTTGCGAAGAAAACGAATTTACATTTAAATTAAAGAGAAGTCATTTTTATGTAAATCCTCATAATTGAAAAAAACGAGAAGGATTAAAACAAGGATCATAAATTTACGAAAAATAAAGAAAAAAAAATTAAAGAGAGATTTTTGAGTTTTTAGACCTTAAATTGGCTTTTAATTTTTGGTCTTTAACGATCTCAACTTTGTCTGTGGTGCCGTCCGGCCGTAGCATTTTTTTCTGGAACACTTTACGGCCACAGTTTTCAAACCGATTTTCACCAAATTTTTACACAAATTTCTTTAGCCGGTGAAGAAGAATGTGATTTTTGAATTTCGAAAAAATGGCGGAGATATGGCTGTTTGAAATTTTATAAAATTCGCTGCGGCCGAACCGTTAATCCGATTTTCACCAAATTTTCACCAATTACTCCTTATATTTTTTAAGAATTTTTGGTGTAAAAATATTGCCACTTTTTAATTATTATTATTTTTAGTAGGGAAAAATTTGTACTTCTGCCCATTACGAGAGGCACATCCGTAGGCCAAAGAGCCCATTATTTCTACCTTGTCACTTAAAAAAAAATTTTAAAAAAAGAACTTCGAAAATTTTTCAAATAAAAACCAAAAAAAACGCAAATTTAAAAAAAAACCCGGAAAATTATTTTTAAAAAAACTCGGAAAATTTAAAAAAAACCCTTTTATTTCCCCTACCTTATACTTCCCCTCCCTTATACTTCCCCCTCCTTTATATTTCCCCTCCCTTATAATTCCCTCTTTTTTATACTTCCCTCTCTTTTATACTTCCCCCTCCTTAATACTTCCCCTTCGTTATACGTCCCTCTCTGTTATACTTCCCCCTCCGTTGTACGTCCCCTCCCTCCGTTATTCTTCCCCTCCTATATTGAAACTTCTTTTGTGGTTGACTGAGATTTTAGTTCGTGAAAATCCCACGGGTGGCGTTATTGATAATAATTATTATTATTTATTTATTTAAGTTTAGTACATGCATTACATAGTACCATTAGTTGCTCTGTTAATTTTTCTAAAATTTTCTTTGAATTGCTTTTAAAATAAATTTTATTTTCAGCCATTAGACCACATCTGTGCAACATGCGCCGCAGACAAATATGAATTTGAAGAAAATATAAACTATTTCTGTTTCTAAAATGATGACGGCAAGGACGAAATCTCCGGTCTCCGACCCAAATTCTTTTTTTAAGATCATCTGAGTGACCACAAGTATGTAAGCAGAACAAAGAAGGATGGCAATTGGGCTTAAAATTAAGGTAAGCAGGTTAACGAAAAATGCTAGTTTTAGCACTGTGATGAACACACCGATTGTAAAAAGGATGAAGCTAGCTATGAAGAGAAGATATCCTTTTCCGGTAACGTCAAAGGGTCCACATCGTGCAGTCAAGCACATAACAATCGTCAGGAATGCTGTGGCCAAAAACGCAAGGTAGATGACATGAAGCTCAAAGAACGAAGCAAACGCTGCCAATGCGATAGCAGAGAACAAAGTATAGAACAACAAAAGAATTACGTTGCATGGCGAACTTCTTCTGGGCTCTTCGCAGCATGCCAGCATCAAAAAACATATCAAGGATAGAATCACCATTAAAACCATGACCTGTTCGTTTTCGTTAAGCCATTCCATCGTCGATGTCTCGAAAGTTAATATGAAAACAATCAACGCGATAAAAACCATTTGAAGGGACACGACGAAAAAAATTTTGGTAGCAAATTCATTTTTGAAGCTCTCATCATTTACATCTTCTACTCGGAAAGGCAAAACTCCTTCCATTATTTAAATATACAACTGATCATAATTTTATAATTATAAAAAAATATGGGATATAGAATAGTTTTATGGGTTTGGAAGCTTGACAGCTTGTGGGTTGCTGTGGGACGGTGGGAACGTATTTCTTAATCCAGTTCAATTGAGGGCAAATGTACATGAAGACTCCGACGGCTGTTTTACATTTTATTTTCTTTGGAGCGAAAGCCAAAGGTTCGCACGATTCCGGCGCGTATCCTGCATGAGCGACGCCGACGGCTTTGCTGTCGCAAGTCAATACGCTTCCGGAATCTCCAGCGCATATGCCATGTCCCGATCTTGGTTTGAGGCAAACAATTCTTCTATTTATGAACCTTAAAAAAGATTAGTTGAAAGCAAAACTAACGGCGTACGCTTTATAACATTTGCATGCTCGATCACCGTGGGCGGCTGAAACATTCAGTTTTCGTAATTCCTTTACAGCGCTTTCGTCGACTTCAGTAACCCCCCAACCTGCAGCCAAACATTGCCGGTCATACATCCTATTTTGTGGCCATTCTTCATTCGATAGTTCAACCAATTTCACTTTATCAGTTATTTCAAAAGGTTTAACCTAAAAAACAACATGATGACTACGTCGATTGACTGACAACCTTAATAAGTCCGAAGTCATTTTTAATTTTATCCGGTGAATAATTTTCATGAACGTAAATATCTACAGCTTTCCTTTTCTGTCCCTCGTTGCCAATTTTATCAATACCAGCATGAACTATCTATGAAAACCGATTAAGCTCAATAATTATTGTTTCACTGACCACATTAGCTATCTCGCCGATGTCAGGGGAGAGGCAATGGCCAGCGGTCAAGACCCAAGATGGGTCTATAAGAGCACCAGTGCATAACGCTTCACCTACGAAAGAATAAATAGATATCAATTCGCCAAATGCTTCAATCACTCTGAAGTCACAATGAAACTACCGGGATCAAAATGTTCTAATGTGATAGTAATAACGATTCTCGTGACATAAGGCACTTCTTCGATTTTTGCTATTTCTCCTTCAGCAATACGAGGATCCTCAACATCAGCACCATAACAAAATATAATCGGAATAATAACTTTTAAAAACATATGTTTAATAAAGATCTTTTAAAAGTGACTATGTCGGAGGATTGCTCTGAGGTGTAGGTTCTTCGCTGATTGGTTCTTTTACTGCTTCTGGAGGAACTTCAACGCAGCTGCGGTAGTAAGTGAAGATATCGCAGAAGAAAACTGGATGAACGACTGCTCAAAAGGTTAACAATTTTCAAAAAAAAAATTCATACCAATCATGATAACAATATTTATTAAAGGAATAGCCGGTCCTTCCTTACGAAGCTTTTTTTCATGGTCGTCTTTCGCTACTTCCAGAATCAAAAGTACAAAAAGAACAATGCACAACACCATATGAACAACCAAATGTATTAATCCCAATTGGATCATTGCCATAACATTCTAAAAATATAAAAATAATAAAAAACTATAAAATCTTACTGTGAAAATCCCAATCAACAACATAATGCCTATGAGTATCATCAATATTTCCAATGCCATTTTAAAATATACGACATATTCTGCTAAAATAAATATTAAAAAGGTTTGCTAGTATAGTCTCTTACACATATCTAGATTTTCGATTGCGCTTAGAGTGAGGCTTAAGGTTCCGTTTATCTAAAAATATTCTGAAATGAATACGCTTATAAATAAAACTTACAAGAAAGTATAACCCCAACAAAATGGTACATGTTCTTAATGACCAGAAGAGGTCAACGCAAGGGACGTTCCTTTGAGGGCACCATGAGAAAGCTTTCAGGAAACTGCAACCGGGCATTTTATTTTTTTAATAATATTTCAATATGATAAAATCGTCATAACAATAATTGAACAACACTAGCGCCATCAGTTCACCAATCTTGACCAATGGTCATTCTCACTTAGGTAAAAAGGAATGAGCACTGGCGCATTGTTTACGAACTCGCATGTCTATATTATCTGCCAATCTAGTAATTTCAACTACTGGTGAAATGAAACAAGGAGAATAGAATAGATGACTAATGGGCTCATCTCATCCCCCACACTAGGCTTTGCTGGTATGGATATTAAAGAGGCTCAGATTGCTTCTTCGGTTCTAATAGCAGGGCCGAATGCACTCCTGACAGCTCGTATGTGCGATGAAAGTTAAAAAGTTGAGTAAAAATAAACGGCCCCAACCGTAAAAACGTTCGTTAATATAATAATCCAAGTTTATTACCTCCTATAAGCATTATCGTCAAGAATATGTTGCGATGCTTTTCTCCGATTATATTTTCCAAGCACGTACCACACATAAAATAATGTTTTCCTTTTTTACCCCTTACTAACCGATGAATGAAAGGCGATAAAATCGCAAGGTTAAAAACTCATGAAAGTTAAGGTTTAGTTCAACCGCGCACACGATCGACCATCATAACAATGGACGCTAACGACTCCGGACTTGGGGATACGGACGGTTATGGAAATTGTGTTAGCTCGAGAATAAAACTCGGGATTGAGCATTGTTATTCAGGGTGATTCTTTATTAAAGACGCATTTACCATGTAATTTCAAGATTGTATACACTGGGTTACGAACATATGTTTATTTTTTTCGTGTTAAAATTTTAAATTTCTGTTTCATTTTAACATAATTTGGCTTTTCAGGGACAGGAGATGGGCTTCTCATTCTTTCTGGGGTTTTTTCTCGCTGGATTTCCGTCGTCGGTGGCTCTACGGACGCGATTTCTGGGATTTCTGGCGGCCGTCGTGGGAAGTCTTCAAGAGTGGACCTTCTCCTCCCACGCCTGTCGAAGTGGTCATAGATCTCCTCCAATGTTTTTCCTTTCGTATCATAAACTTTGATGAGGTAGAAAACCGAAATGAGCGATACAAGCGAGTACACGGTGAAGTTCACGAAAGTCATACTATGCTGGACGAAAACCATAAATAGCTTCGAGTTAACCAAATTCAGACCGATCTGCGCAAAAGCGATGATGCTCAACGATTTCGACTTGATATGCGCAGCGAATATCTCGCCATTTATAACACCCGGTATATACTGTAGGCCTAACGAGAAAAACGCCGTTTCTAACGCTAAGGTTATGTAGGGGATGAACTTGTAAAATCTCACGTCGATATTCGTCCTTTCCGAAAGAAAAAACCAAACCGCAGAGCAGACGGAAAGGACTAAAGTTCCCGACGATGAGATAACAAGGAGTTTCCTTCTACCAACTTTATCGATAAAAATTGCCGAAAATGTGTTAAAAATGGCGGATACCGAGAAAAAAAATAATGGGAATATCCTCGGCTCGATGTAGCTGTTGAGCAAGATGCCGCTGTACGCTTGGAGAGGTATGTTGGCGGAGATCTTTTGAAAAATGGTGACCGTTAATGAAAAAAAGAGAGCTTGACGAGTCGAAAAGTCTTTACAAATATCGAGGAACTTCGGATACTTCATATGTGCTTCATTAAAAATTACAGCATCTTCGAACTCTTTTTTGCCAGCTTCGCTCTCCCCTCTGAACCATCGGAATCTCATAAGCGCTTTTGATACATCGAATCTTCTCAGATAGAAATAAGGCGTTTCCGGGAGAAGAAACAAAAGAAGCAGTTGTAAAATCGTTACAGTGAAATTGACGAAAGCTAAGCCTTTGTAGGTTAAGAAGATTGAAAGAGAAATTTCAACGATTGCACCTATCATACTGAAAATAGACATCAATGCTAAAATCGCTCCTCGATATTTGGGCGAAGAGACTTCAGCTAGATAAGGCCCATTTGAAAGTCCGCTAATTGAAAGCCAAAAACCGAAAAGAACCATTGCGCAATAGATTCCTACGCTGTTCGTAAACAATATAACGACGATCCATCCCAAAATGGCGAAAAGAATCCCGAATTTTAAAGTCTTCGCTTTTCCGAGGGTACTTTCGATGATGGAAAAAGGCGCTAAAGCCGCCAATTGGCCGACGTACATGAAAACGACGCTCAAAGAAATCTCGTCCAGATTTAAATGTACCACATGCCCCTCTTTGAGGACCTTCGGAAATATCGCAGACGGCCACGCTCCGCATAATCCTCCAGTTAAAGAATTCATAGCAACTAAAACAAATAAATAAAAATGCAATATTGTTTTCAATTTCACGTACCCATCAGGACGTTTATCTTTGAACCGTATTTTCCTGGTAAAAATTTTTGCATTTTTGTATTTAATTTTGAATTTCTCACCTGACTTCATTGTTCTACGTTAACAAAACGTAAAAAAAATTGGTCCTCCGGGCCGGAATTAGAAAAAATTAAGGAATACGAACCCTCAAATCAGCGTTTTTAAAAAGGGATCCTCATGAGTAAAAAAGACCAGTGGTCTGGTGAAGGTCACCTGCCAGTTCTTTGCAAGTTTTCCCACAGAATCTATAATTTTGGAAGGATCTTCAAAATACGTGATTTTGTTTTCTTACCAAAAAACTACTTAATCGATTTTGTGACGGAAATTTTTTGGAAGCTCCTGGATTTTGGAACAAATTTTACCGCAAATATCTTTCATTCCATTTTTTTGTAGTTATTTTTGGCTAACTGGTTTATTCGTCTACTCACCTTTTCCCTACCATAGATGGAATATTGTGTCGCTTTTCTAAATATTTTCCTCCTTTTAGGCCTTCACATAAACCCTCATTTTCTTTTAATAGCTTCTATTCCGCAAGAAGCTTTTATAAGGAAAAAATATAAAAAGAGGTTATAAATAACTTTATTGTAAGAACTTCTAAAGCCTTATTTACTTTTATAAGGGAAACCAATTGTTTTATTTAAAAAATGTGTATATTTTTATGCGAAGGAAAACTCCCATAATAATCTTATTAGAAGAAAATAATTGAAAAAGATAGGGAAATCTTAAATTATTTGTCAAAGGAAACCTAGCTTCTCAGTTTTAAGAGTCTTAAGTCGAAGTAATTCCCATCCACAATGCGCCCTTCTTCAACAACTAACTAACAAAAGGGCCCTGTTAATTAAATCTAGGCTCGAATTTATTTGTTTTTGCCGTTCAGGAGAAAACGATAGGAAAAGGGCTTTGGTAATTGAAATGATAAAGTATGTGTTGAAGGGTGAAGAAAAGAGGAGCGGACGAAGGGGGAGTCATTAGATGAGACTTGGCCTTCGCCCAAACCATGCCTTCATCTTGTTACTTTTATTTATGTCCGCCCTTGTCCGAAACCCTTATGAGTACCCCTAATTACCTTCTTGCCCTTTTCTACATCCCTTACACAAGTCTACTTGGTAAAATATAATGGAAACCTTATAAAAAATATGAAAACGTACGGTTTTTTACAAAATAGTCTTAGGCAGCAAAACAGTTTCATCTGATCACTGACCCACGGAGGCAGATAACCTTCCATGTTGGAAGCCTAATTTTAGAATCGATCCTTTTTTTGCTAACAGTGCCAACTAATTTTTTAAACTTAGTTCGAAGGGTGAAATTGAAGGGGGAGGATAGGCCTCCCTAAGGACTTATCTTAAAATTTAATTAAATAGCGAAAGGGGGCGAAAAGACTGGCGAAGGGGAAGGCATGACCGAAAAAGTTTGCCAATGAAATTTGCAACGGAGTTAGCTTCCTAGGGAGGGCTCTCAGGAGAGATTAGAATCTAAGGGAACCTCGTCTAATTGTCCGTGAACAACTCTGGATAACTATGTTCGATATTTAAAAGTTTAAAGAACAAAAAAAAAGTTCGAAATCGTCCGATTTTTTAAACAATTATCGAAACTATAATGAATATTATAAAAGAGAGGAAAGTATAGGGTATGAGTTTTCGAAAAGTACATAGGAAAGTTTGGTATTTATAATTATAATTTATAACCGCTCGTCCCGTTTACGCGGGGAAGAGGGGCGGAAAAGTTTGAACACGTTGCGGCCACTTCCTTAATCTAAATTCTACGAAAATGTATTTTCAGACTAGTTAAACAACAATATGTCTCCGTCCCGTGAATAAAGAGACGAGATGAGTTCCTCTTGTCTCCAAAGTACACGTTTAATCAAAATAAACAAAAAGTCTTCCCTCGTTTATTATCAAGTTGGGCATAAAAACTAAGTTATAAAAAACATCAAATTTGTATCTATAAACATCGAACTTTCTCTGCTAACGTTAATTATAATAGAAGTTTGCTAATAAGGGTAGTTTATTGTTATTTTGTAAATGGTAATTTTTGTTTTGTTTTCTAATTATTAGAACGTTTCGATGTTAATTTTGAGGATCGAAAACTGTTGTAGACGGTCGCTTCGGATGCTCTAGCAATTAGCGTTGATGCAGTAATCGTGTTGATTGCTGGACCGCAACATGGCGACAATTAGTTCCCCCCTTTTGCTGTAATAGTGGGACACAAGGTTTAAACTAAAAGGGCTTTTTTGACTTTAAAATGTTTTATTTTATTTAATTTTCGAGTTGGAAATTGGGTAAGCCGCTGTTTTCAATTTTCGCGGTCCCGCCTCCGCGTTCCCGAAGGCCCCGAAAACTCCGAACTCGCGGGAGCTCCTCTTCTTTCATTAAACAATCATGTACGCCTAGGCTTCTGAGTGTATAGTGATTTATGTTCCCCACAAGGGCTGGTTATATGAGGGGCTTCTAAATTATTTACACGCTTCTGGAAAGGCGGGGAGTATACAGTGAGGGGCGAAAAAAAATTAAATAAAGGAACCACTGAATTTTAAGTTCAAAACCCCTGTGAATCTCAACTCAATAAACGGATCATTTGGTTTTAAAATACATAAAGAGAAGTAAATGTGATACCCTCCATGGACGGTCTCCAGAAAAGTGGATGCCAGGTAAAATAAAACTTTCCCGGTTGTCTGAGGGGCCGCTCGCCCGCTTTTTTCGGAACACTTCAATTTTCATCAAATTTTACAGTATCCTCATTTTAAAGTTAGCTTGAAAATTTCAAGAGCTCATTTCGAAGTCCGCAAAAATGGCGGAGATCTGTATCCTAAAAGTGCTTTTATTGCGCTAAGGTCATCACTAAACTTTCACCAAATCGTCGCGTTAGTACTAACACCGGAAAAGTCATTTTTCCTAGATTTTCAGGACCAAAAAGTAGGGCTTAATTTCTCATTGGAATCAAATGCATCACCTGTTGACTAAATTGTTAACTACGCGTTTTCTGTTGGTAATAAGGGTTAAACTACCAACGGAATTCGATTCTCCACAAAATTTACCATCAGAAACAATGTCTAACTCAAAATTGATAAAAAATGACTTATCCGGTGTTAGAACTAACGCTACGAAATACTGCTTAAAAATTGCTCAAAAAATGTAATATATTAGGTCGAAATTTGGGGTGTCCTCGTCCGTTCTTTGAGGCGTGAGAGAAGACTTTCAATTTTATTTTTACCTCGATACCGAAAATCTTATTTCGATAGTAGGGGCGAAAAATGATTAAATTGGGCTACTTTGAAGTTCCCGTAGGGCCCACTACTACTTTTGAGCTGCCATGGTAGTTATGCCATGGCATTCCTTAATCAGTTCATCAAATATTCAGCGTCAGTTTCTTGAGCATCTATATTTTTATTCCGATTTGTTTTATCGCCAATGATTCATATAATTTAATTAAAAAAACACCTGTTGGGAAACGAAACCGTTGATTGAATTCGATGGTGGGCATCAGGTGTTAAAGTCGCAATTTTCTTTCCCGAAGGCCGATATCGTGAACTGAGATCAGACAGGGACGGACTTACGGGATAGAAAAGAGCTCGGGTGTAAATACGCCCCTGCTAACGACCTAAACGTTTGAGCCCTAGTTATAGCCTCAGATCTGAACGATATCGAACTTACAGTTAAAACTACTCTCGTAAAAACATCACATTTTTTATTTTTTATTTTTTTCCCGTATTGTTTAAACTTGACAAAAAAAATGTTTTGTTTGTTTAGTTGTTGTTTTAAGTCTGGATCAATTGAATAAACAGCGAAAGCAATTTTATATTCAAATAAAGTAAAATGAATTTTTTTGTAAGAACAAAAAAAAATTTATTAAAACGGATTTTGCACGTTAACGGATTTTTCGTATGGTTCCAGCTGAGGCCCATACGGATTTCGCATTATCGTTTTTCCTGCTTACATTACTCCAGAGTTTACGGGGATGGCGGGAAAAAACTCCCGGAGTCGGGAGGGACGTTATGATATTTCCCACCCTCGTGAACGGCCTCTTCGCACTTTTCGGATAAATTCGAGCCGTTTAAAGAGGGGAAGAAATGGCTCGAACAATATCTCGCTTTGTTTTATGGCTTTCGATAAGGATTAAAAACAACCGGGGGAAAAAAATCGCCAAAAATGGCATTCGTACCAAATTTCCAAAAATTAGATATTCAGTTTATTCCTACCTCCATGCGTTCGACATTTTGCGAAAATCACTTCTTGCCATAATCTATCTGTTTTTTGGTCCTTATTTTGTCGTTAGCTTTTTTTCAAATTTTGTTTTAAAAATGTTAAGTTAAATGTCAAACTAATTCACTCGTCATCTTCTATTTTCTCACGGTTAAAAGTATCTGATCTAAACTAGTGGCCTATGACTTAACGAATTTCATCCATCAAGAAAAAAATTATTTTTTATTCTGTAAAATTATTAAATTAAACTTTGCTTATTAACAAAAAAAATAATTAAAGCACTTACGTAAAAAATTTATAACAGGTTTAAGCCATTAAAACCCTTTAAGACCCTAAAAACAGGTGTTCAAAATAGGTGCATAAATTTTCCCCTTATAACGGTGATCCTTTAAAATAATCCTTCGCATCTCGAACGATTTTCCATATTGTTCGACAGTCTAACAATATCTCGGGGTCTTATCAGAATATGTTTTCTCGCTAAAGCCAACGATCCATTAGCGGCGCACTAACATCAACTATTAACATGGAAACAGGAATATTACCTTATCTTACAATCGTTATTATAATGGAATATCGGAATTTGCAGGATATTGAGGGATCTAAAAGTAATAACACTTAAACTCTTTTTGTGAACTCGTTTTTTCGTTTTTTCAAAATTGATTTTAGGCCCAAAGTGGATCGGAGGTAATAAAAAAGATCGAACTATGTAGATAGGGTAGTTTGTTGCCCTTCTAGCACTTTCAAAAATTGAGGCGCTCCGGGTACGAAGGGCGAACTCAACAAAACGTAGTTTTGAGATATTCGCCTTTTAAAGTTTTATGTTACGGGCAAACTCAACAGAAAAGTCGTGCCCTGGAATGGGAAAAGGAGTGGGGGTTGTGGAATAGGATGTGGAGTTCGCCCTTCGTACCCGCTCGGATATCGCAGTTAAAGCTTTGCCGCATATCGGTATTTACGTATTTAAAAGGGAAAAAAGTGCGAACTCAACATAACAATTACATGGGTGTATTCACCAAAAGGTCTAGAATCTGAAAAAAAAAGAAAAAAAAAATTGTCCGATGTTGGGTTCGCCCTTCGCAGCCGAAGCGCCTTAATTATTTTGTGAGGGGTGAGTCGAAGAAGGCTTAAGGACTTTGGAAGCCCCACACTCAGGGGCTCCATTGACGCACGGATCTCAAAATAAAAAGACATGTTTTTAAAAATCTCTTCCTTTTTTTCATCGAGTATTTTTATCGCCGATCACCTAAATCTTTTTTCTTTAATCCGGTGAAAATAGGTGAATTATGAAATTTTTTAAAATTACTTTTCTCTTTCTTCTGGAGGAGGAAACAATAACCGTTTTTACATTCAAATTTTTATTGCGTATGTATTCCGCAAGGGGCTTGATTTTACAATTAACCAGTAATGGAGGAAGAAATAACTGTGATAACGGGTATCTCATGACGCGTTTCGGCTTAAAAAGCCTCGTCAGGTGAGCTATTCCCCCTCCATCGCAATCATTCTTCTTTTCACTGTGCCCCTATCTCCGAGAGATTTAGTAGACACAGCGGGAAGCAGGAAACAAACTGTTTTCCCTAAAGCTCACCGCCGCCATCATTCTCCAAGAGATAGAGCCACTCTATCTAGGGGCTCAGTGAAAAGAAGAATGATTTTGATTGAGGGAATAGCTCACCTGACGGGCTCTATCCAACTGCGCCGAAAAAAGGCCAACTGCGCCGGGACTCCAAGGGTACCCGTAATCCGCTGTCATTACCGATACCAACTGCGCCGCATACCAACTGCGCCGAAATTATTTATTTTGGGGAAAACGAAACATAAGCACCTTTCACCCGGCCTTAATGATTAAAAATGGAAAAAAAAAATGACTGTACCTAAGGAATCTAGGAACGAGGTAGCGTAGGATGTTGGATACCACTAGGGGGTCAATTTTTTTCCTCTCGCGAGGATGCGCTCGTAAGATACCTCTGGGGGTTAATTTTTTTCCTCTCGCGAGGATGCGCTCGTAAGATACCTCTAGGGGGTTAATTTTTTTCCTCTCGCGAGGATGCGCTCGTTAGATACCTCTAAAGTGTTAATTTTCTTCCTCTCGCGAGGATGCGCTCGTTAGATACCTCTATTGTTAATTAATTTTGTTCGGCGCAGTTGGTCATCGGCTTAGAGCCCAAGAGATTATCTGATAGGACTCCCGGCGCAGTTGGCAATAATTTTTCAATCCAGGTAGTCACTTCGGCGCAGTCGGTAGTCAGCCCACCTGACGAGGCATTTTAAGCCGAAACGTGTCGTGAGATACCCGTTATCACAGTCATTTCTTCCTCCTTATTGGTTAATTGTAAAATACCGGGTTTTGTGTTTACTTGTGATATTTGACCCGAAAAAAATCCCATTATTTTTATGTCTTTCTGTCACGTATTAATCAAAGTTCAAAAGTTAATTTAAGCGTATGAAAAAAAAAAAAGGTTGTCACAGAAGATTCCTCAACGTGCCATGCAATCACGAAAAAAAAAAAAAAAAAAGAAAAAAAGGAAGCGCGGTAATAAAACGAGGAAATTAAAAAAATGTCATGAAACTCGGTGACATTATTCGCCGTTTTCGGATTACCCGCACTGTTGTAAAATTTTAACAGTTTCATTTCAGATATATCTCCCCGGAGAAAAAAATTTCACCTTTTGTTTCTTTTTTTTTTATATTTTTTTACGAGTTTTTCCTTTATTAGAAAATTACAGGTCAAAAAGTGACGGAGGGAAAAAACCTAAAATAAATCTGGGAGGAAAAATTTTTTATTTAAACTTCTCTCTCACGATAACATTTCTGAGGTCAATCTTTTTAAGTCGACAATGCCAAAAATATGTTCTTTTCATATCCTTGCAATGGGCAATTTTGGTTACTTTTTTCTCTTAAATTATGCAAAAATTCATAAAATTTTGAGTTTTTCGGTTCAAATACAGTAGACCCTCGTTTATCCGCACTAATTGGTTCTCGACCAAGCGCGGATAGCGGGAAAAACGGATAATCGAGAGTCTTTTTTTTTGAGAGTTTAACAATTTTATTGGCAACGAAAATGCTGTTACTATGAAGTTTCGTTGTCATTTTATGGTTCTATACGTTAAATATGAGACATGTTGAATATTGTCCTTCGAAAAACTGAGAAAGACTATAGAACAATTCATAGAAACTGGAAATAAAAATTATTTTTGTATACAAACTTTTCGGAGAAATGAGATAACGAAAAGAGGGTGAGAGCAATAAGCTAATGACCTTCCTAGAATATCGAACATAAAAAAAAGCAACGTTTCATTTTTTTTTTAACTCCCACGTTGAAGGAGAAAATCTGAAAAAAAGCTCGGATAAACCGAGGAACGGTTAAACGAGGAACGGATAAACGAGGAACGGATGAACGAGGGTCTACTGTATTTATTTATTTTTACCGGTGCTACGGATTAGCGGAGTGACACACCGGTTCCCATTAGCAAAACCAAAAGCAACGTAGGCTTTGGTTAGAATGTGGATACACCTCTCCTGAACATATCCTTTTTCAAAGACTGGTGAATCCAGGCACATTATCCGTTATGCTCCAATGGCTACCCCTTTCTGCAAAGCGGGCGGCCTCCGCGCGGGCCATCCCGCGGGCACGCAGCCTCGATCCGTGGCAAACAACTCTTGAAGAGGGAGAATGTCCAGCCACCGCCTAAAAGACTGTGAAACACTTGGTGCAAGCGATACTTCAGTGCAGGATGAAGAAAAGAGAAGGCAGGCTGCCGCTGCTGTTTTGATCAATGTCCTGTAGCGTTAGCCAGAATGCTCTACGACCGCGACGTACGGTCTTTGAGCAGAATTGCACTTTTTACCAGAACCAGCATTCCAATTGATATTTAGATCAAACCTGTCATTATTTAACAAGGAAACTTTTCTAAACGTTTCATTATTTCAATTCCGATCTAGAAGTAACCTCCCAATTTAATGTAATGAACGTTTGGAAAAAGGGTGGAGGCTCGATATCGTAATTACACGAGATGCACTCAAAGAAATAAAAAAAGGGAACTCGTGCAATTAAGGTTTCCAGACTGAGAAGTGTACAAACTGTGGGAACCCCTCGCCCCCTCTACGTGGCCAAAACCGAACATTAATGTTAATCTTAGTAGTCCGTGGATAAGTGCGGAGCTAAAAGATCTTGAGATAGTCTTCGAGTGAGATCACGAAGTAACAATTTTCAAGTTGGAAACAACAAAACAAAAAAAATCTTTTTAGTAATTAAACAGTGGAATAACATGGCAGGGACACATGGAAAGTTGGTGTCATGAACAAACTTCAAGTTGGGACGAAGTCGGACACCTTTGTCCCCCCTCTAACTCGATTATGGTCCAACTTCACAATGCAAGCCCTCAATTCGTGGTTTAAAACTTTGCGTTTTCCCTTTCAGAGTCGCAAAAAAGTCTGAAAATGAGGAAAGGCTTGAGCTAGAATTTTGTATGCTGTCACGAAAGCGTGGGCACAGAGGGGAGCTTTCGCCATATTGCCTAAGCAGTGACTGTACAAAATTCTTCAAACTAAAATACGTTCAGAAAAGCGTTTTTGACCGCATTCTATGAAACGGAAATGACTTTTTTACGTTTCTAACGCATGGTGCATTCGTAATGACACGTTTTTCGACGTCTTAATCTTAATTGCATCTTGCACAATGCAATAATTACTTTCTAAGACGTTTTGTTTGATTAATAGCTCTTTTTTGCTGCGATTTTATAGATAGTAGGGCTGTTAAAGGTCTACTTTTTTTTTTGTTTTATTAAACAAAAAAAGGGTCTTAATTAAGCTTTTTTAAGGAAATGAAAGCAGTACGAGGAAATATAAAAAGGAACAACGAAGTACATAAAGATCGCCAGTTTTAGATAGGGGAGGCCCGATTAATTTTACAATTCAGAAAACCCTTTTTTTACACTGGGAGTAACGTTTTCAAAAACGATATCGCGCCGTTTTAAGAGTCGGAGGACAATATTCTCGGCGAGAATGTTCCCGGGAATTCAAACTCCCCGGGGCCGATAAGACGCGAGAATAAAAAGGGAGGCCATCGCGGGAACCCGGAACCCTTTTAAAAAAGGGGATTTGAATCCATTAAGGGGTTCGTAATGCGACGGAACCCCTTCCACAACCTACAGGAATGTTCGCTCCGGGAAAACGGAGAAAATCCGACGGCGCCCCCGTGCGGAGAAGCAATTTTCCCTTGAAAACCGCCACTAACCGTTCGCTCTTATTAAACGATCTTCCCGGGGCTTAAAAACCATTTCAACGACGTTATATAAAATCCAAAACTCACGTAAACGACTCTGTTTTTTTCGATTCTAAACCTTTTTATTTACATTCCGTCCGTCCTAATGGATGCTCACGGTTGAAAGAAGGTGTCTTTCTATAGAGGAGCATCGTCCTCTCCAAACAGACCACTTTAAATTATTCTTTTCCGATTTTTTTTCTGACAGCCAATTCTAAAAAAATTGCAAAAATATTCAACATTCTAATAGAATCAGAAGTTTTTTTGGAAGCAACGTACCCAGCATTGTGATAGCACAATCGATGAGCGAATTCCTTTCACGGTACTAGCGCGATTTTTAACTTCCTTAAAGAAGTTATTGTGACACCCTCCACGTCGGGTTTTTGGGGAAGGGTCTTCCAGACCCCGGAGGGTCAAATCGAATATTGATCTTTACCGATCTCAACTTTGTCTGTGGTTCCGGCCGGCCGGCCGTCCGTAGCATTTTTTTCCGGAACACTTTACGGCCGCAGTTTTCATCCGATTTTCACCAAATTTTCACACAAATTTCTTTAGCCGGTGAAGAAGAATGTAACGAGGGCGATTTTTGAATTTCGAAAAAATGGCGGAGATATGTCTGTTTGAAATTTTAAAAAATTCGCTGCGGCCGAACCGTTGGTCCGATTTTCACCAATTACTCCTCATATTTTTTTAAGAATTTATGGTGTAAAAAAATTGGCACCTTTTATTTATTAATTTTTTTTAGTAGGAAGAAATTTCATACTTTTGCCCATTACGAGAGGCACATCCCTAGGCCAAAGAGCCCATTATTTCTACCTTGACATAAAAATTTCTGGAAAAAAAAGAACTTAAAAAATTTTAAAAAAATCGAAAAAAAAGGAAAATCCGAAAAATTTTAGGAAAAAAAGTACTCAGAAAATTTTTCAAAAAAAAAATTCTTTGTAAATATTTTGAAAAAAAAACTGAAAAAAAAACTCGGAAAATTTTTCAAAAATAAAATTACAACTTCTCCCTTCCTTATTCTTCCCCTGCCTTATACTTCCCCCTCCGTTTTACGTCCCCTCTGTTATATTTCCCCCTCCTATATACTTCCCCTTCCCATATACTTCCCCTCCTATATTTTTACTTCTCTTTAAGGAAGATTTCGTTGGAAGCTCTTCAAACCAGTCCTTTTTTAGATAAAAAAGAAGAATTTAAACCCTTCGGCTATTTTTATGTTTAGGGTAGTTTTTAACGTGCAATTTCGCCCCTGGGTGGTTTATTTTTCACTTTCGTGACATCCGAGCTAGCAAATCCATCAATTCCCCTCTCACGGTGAAAAACGCGTTTAAAACGTACACCGAGGTTATTTATAGCCTCGGAAAAATACTCCTTATGTTCTACACCAGAATCCCTCCCACCCTCCGGCCATATGAAGGTAATTCCGTGTGAAATAGACGGCCGACACTGGTATGCCGGGTATGTCCCTTCAACCACCCCCCCGGAGGAGACCTGAAAATTTAATTACAAAACTGTGTTTACAGTCGCATATAAACACGAAGAGGATTGAGACAATGGCCTAAAGCCTTTATTAACTTTATACGACATTTTAAATCATATTTACTCAACGCGCCCGCCTTTATACGTTCTCGAGATCTAATAAATCCTGCAATTAATTTCCATACTCCCTTTGACTTCCACATTATTAAAACATCAGAACGAGAAACGTTCGACGAACAACTTTTTCAAACTTGGAGAATTTAATTAGAAATGAAAAACGGGTGGAATTTTTATTTGATCGGATTCTTTCGAAAATATCTGCAAGAGGAGAACGTTTCCAATGATCGAATAAATTAAAAGTACTTGTTTAAAGTTTACACCATCTCAAGTTATCCGTAATTAAAGTTCCATAGTACCCACAACATCATTATTAGCCCTCGATTTACGTATAAAAATTTGGGGGACGTCAAATTTTGGGAAACAAAACTTTATAAAAATCAAAAAGGATGTTTGAAGGCAAAAATTTCTTGAAAAACTCCCGTAGATCAAGTTACCTATAAGTAGGCTAAATGGGAAAAAATCCTTGAAAAATGCCAAAAAATTGAGTAAAAAAAAATTCTTTGTCAAAAAACGACGTTCTAAAATCTTTTAAAATGGGATTTCTATGAGCCAAATAAAAATAATATTCAATTGAATTTTAAAAAATAAATAAAAACTAATAAGTACGACCTTCTAAAATCACCCGATTTTAGAATTTTTCGGGTTCCTAAGTAAAAAGATTAAATAAGTACGGGTTTGAAGAGCTTCCAACGAAAACTTCCTTAAAGAGAAGTAATTAAATAGGAGGGGGAAGTATATGGGTGGGGAAGTATAACAGAGGGGGAAGTATAAGGGAACAAAAGTATAACGAAGGGAGGGAAAGTATAAAGGAGGGGAAGAATAAGGAAGGGGGAAGTGTTTTATTTTTATTTTTTAAGTTCATTTTTTCCATAATTTTTTTAAGTGTCAAGGTAGAAATAATGGGCTCTTCGTCCTAGGAATGTGTGCCTCTCGTAATGGGTAGAAGTATGAAATTTCTCCCTACTAAAAAAAAAATAATAATTAAAAAGTGGCAATTTTTTTACACCAAAAATTCTTAAAAAATATAAGGAGTAATTGGTGAAAATTTGGTGAAAATCGGACCAACGGCCGCAGCGAATTTTTTAAAATTTCAAACTGACATATCTCCGCCATTTTTTCGAAATTCAAAAATCGCCCTCGTTACATTCTTCTTCACTGTCTAAAGAAATTTGTGTCAAAATTTGGTGAAAATCGGATGAAAACTGTGGCCGTAAAGATGCTACGGACGGCCGGCCGGCCGGAACCACAGACAAAGTTGAGATCGGTGTAGATCCATATTCGAATTTATCTTACGGGGTCTGGAAGACCCTTCCCCAAAAACCCGACGTGGAGGGTATCACAATAACTACGGTGAAAACAGCATTTCTAGTTATAGGAAACCTAAAAAACCCGTTCTTGCCGAAAAAAAAAAAAACTTCTACGCGGTATTTCTCGGCTGAAAACAAGATACCATTTTGAGGAAAATACTATCTTTTTTTTGTAATTTTCATTACTAATCTTTTGCAGAATTATATATTTTTTATCAATCTGAGATTAGAAACTAACAAACCTCGTCTACTGTGGAAAAGAAAAAAATAAATAACGTGAAGGGGGTAAAAAATCACATCGGGCTGTCTTATTGTTCGCGGAGTTCAATTTAACCGGTATCCCTCCTTAAAGGCGGATTTTAAGTCTGGGAAGGTTCGTGTCGTTTCTCTCGAGTAGAAAGAAGGATGCGCCGGGATGGATCCCGGGAGTGGAGGAAGATTTGTACCGCGGGCTCTCCTTTCCCATTGTTCCCTTTAAACCGATAACATTGAAGGCTCCGACTTCTCCCCGTCCCCTTTCTCCATTGTTATGCACAAATATGCAAACCTCATATGCGGGATTAGGCCGGATATGGGAGTCTGTATTGTATTTATGGGAGAGAAGGACGTCGAGCCAATTATTGGGACCGCATTGATGCTTTCACGTCAAGATTTTCTTTCCCCTTTTAGTTTAATTGGAGACCTCCTTTGTAATAGGACATTTCGCAACATATCATAACTTTTTTTATAATTAATTCATACTTACATTTCGCACCGACATTTACAATTATAATTTATTTTGTGTCACTTCATTAAAGTAGATTTATTCCCTGAGAGAACCCACCCCACCGTTTGGCTCTCACATCTTACAGATTTACATAGTTTAATTAAGTTTTCAGACTTGTTTAGACTCGACCCTTTCACTCTCTGTATCTCCCTCCTTCCTATCTTTCTTCGCCCGGGTCATTAATAGAATAATGAAGACCGAGAATTAAGTTAAACTTTATTAATTGCGTTCTGCCCTTTTCACACTTTAACGAGAATTTTATTCTAAATTTTTTTTTTGAGAAAAGAACTTTTGTCTAATTTATAAGAATCTTTTTCACCTAAAAAGGGACTTCCATTGGGCTTAAAAGTATATTTTAAAAGTGGAGTTCCAAAGGGGTTCTAACAATGGGGCCTCCTTCACCTGAAAATCCTCCATTAGCTTTTTAAGCAAAAAAAGGAACATTTCATCGTTTTAACTATAAAAAAAAGTCTTTCCATTGTCTGCGATTTAGCCTTTTGTTTTAAAATTCTTTTTCGAGACTTTACTTTGCACTTATTGGTTTCTTGGGTCAACACTTTTAAGGAAAAAAGGTCTCTAATGTAAAAATATAAGTTTTCGAGGGGGAAGCAAAAAGAGTTTTCACGTATTTTTGGCACTTTATGTGTGAAGTCTTGGTAGGGGGTTAATATTTGAACAAGAACATCCTTTCACATTCAATAAACCTAATTTAAACGTTTCCTCCCCCTTTAAAAGGGACAGTTCCCTAGGCTCCGAGTGCACCCCGAGATTGCCATAAACAAAGAGGCACTTCCCTCCGGAATATGACTGGAAGAGAAATAAAGGAAAGGAGGGGTCCGGAAGGTTAAATCTTATTTTTGTCTTTTATTCGATTTTCTCCTTTAGTGATTCAAGCGAGTAAATCCTACACACTTCTTCCTCCCCCACTTCAGATTTGTAAAAATCACAATTCCATGAAAAGCTTTTTTTTATGTCCTCCGTGGGTCAGTGATCAAGGTTTTTGACTCAAAATTTTCCTTTACGAAAAGGAAACCTTAAGCATCCCTTTTTGGTCCCTTAACTTGGCAAGATTTTAAGCGAAAATCAAGGATTGTGTAATCTTCTGCCAATGAGAGCCCTACGTTGGAGGTCTCCTCAATAGCTACCTTGAAAAAACGGAGGGAAATCGGAAGGATTCCTTTTATTTGGAGGAGCAGATCACTTCAAGGGAGGTTCATAAATCGTCGCGTTATTTCTAACACCGGATAAGTCATTTTTTATCAATTTTGAGTTAGGCATTGTTTCTGATGGTAAATTTTGTTGAGAATCGAATTCCGTAGGTAGTTTAACCCTATTACCAACAGAAAAGGCGTAGTTCACGATTTCGCTAACAGGAGATGCATTGACTCCAATGAGAAATTAATCCGTATTTTGGCTCTCCTGAAAACCTTGGAAAAATGACTTGTCCGGTGTTAGAACTAACGCGACGAAATGGAGTTTAGAAGAGATCTTTAAGTTTTTTACGATGCGATGGAGAAGACGAAAAAAAAATTTTTAGGCCAATGTGAAAAGATGGGCAAAATATGGCAGATAAAAATGAGAGTAGATAGTTGGGGGGGATATTTTTCCACCTTGCTGTATACGATATCGATAATAAAAGTGTAACGGAAATTACAGGTTGTGGGGTGACGGAGGGACGTCTCTATTCGGGGTGAAGCCCGGAGTTTTAGTGATGTATGGACTCGGTTCTGATCTTATTAAGCTATCTCGGACGTCGGATCTGAGCGGGCGAGAGCGGGGTGGGAGCTCGAATGAAATATACGGCCGAGGCTTCGGACTCCCCTACTCCGTCAACCCTAAACCGAAAAACGGTAATTAATTTGAACTCTTCAATCCGTGTGACGGGCCGGTCGGATTATGTATGTGGACCTGGATCTATGTTCCGCAAGCGCTGTTTGATTCATTGCCTCCAAGCCTACGATTAAGATCGTTTTGATGGACTTTCGTCTTTTTTTTTCAACCTCACCTTTTACAGACCGCTATTTTCACCCTCCAGAAAATTACAATAAAAAATATACAATCAATTTAAGCAATAGATCAATCTTTTAAAATTTCGAAGTTTCTCCAACATCGAAAAACCATATAAAAACAGCACTCCCGTTAAAGATGCTAGAAGTGCCACTTTAACTAAAAATGATTTAAGGAGGATCGCGCATCAGGCGCAGTTTGTTTCAACTCCAGAAGATCGCAGCACTATCCTTGTCACAGTAGCGGGAAGCTACAATCCAAACTTTATGCTCGCTCGAAGTAGTCGAAGTCTTTCTCACGAACTTCTCCAAACAGCAGAAATTGACAAAAAAAAAAAAAGGGTTCAGGCTTCTCCTTATTATTTTGGCCAAGAAAACCATCTTCTGCATGATTTACGGGAATGCTTTTTTGTTTTTCGAAGGAGAAACCTCCTATATAAAAATTTTTAAGCGTTCTCCTCGTTTTTTAAACCTAAAAATTTTTGTGTTTCGCATTTCCTAATGATATTCTCGGTCAACAGGCTAATAAACCCTTTTTCCTGGATTTTCGGGAACTTTCCTCAGTTGTTTGACGGAAAAACTTGTATAAAATATCGTATTTCTGGAATTGTCTATTTTTTCAGATGAAATTTTTTTATTTTATAGAGAGTTTTAAACTCAAATATAGAGAAGAAGGATGATGCAATTCAAGCGCTATTTCGCTTAAAAAGAAAAGAAGTTAAAATAATTTATGAACACTTGGGATTAAATGCGTTTAAAATAAAGGTTGCTTGAGGGAATAAAAAGACGTGAGTCTCTTCTAATAAACAATTCAACGTTAGTCTACAGTAGGAGGCGTCAAGAGATAAAAGGGGGAGACAAACGACTTTCGCTCGGGCATTACTTCTTGCGCCGAACGGACCCTCCGGAGAGAGCTTTATTACGAATGTTGATTTCTTTATTAGCCCCGAGAAAATCTCGCCCCCTTCTCAAAACCGCGCTTTTTCTTACACGCGAACAACGCATTACACTAACCACACCTAGCTGGGGATTTATTAACCCCCAACCACCCACCCTTCGGTCGGTTACTTAACCTCCGTCTATTGTAATCAACCCCCCTCGTGGGTAAAATCTTGGCGGAAATCCAAGCACGTCAGGAAAAGGCCGAATGTTCACAAGTACCCCCGCCGGCATTAAATCTAGTGCGAAACATTTCTATCGGGCAATACATCCACCCTTGAATATTCTTTTGTGTATACAAAATATGTAAATGAATTTCATCACGCAATTCAATATTTTGCCAAAATTATTTCAATATCAGACAATATACTCTGCTTTCTTTTTTTCTCCCTAAATCGCAATAAATCTTAAAAGCATAATTCCCTCTCATCCCAGTGCTGTTCCAGTATCTATAACTTATTCATTCGAATATCTATGTAGAAGTAAAAGAATAATAAATTGCCACCTTTGTTTCATATTTATCAGCGTTTTTAGTTAACCCTCAATCAACACTAGGCCGACAAATCCGACCCAGACCGTTGTTTTTAACGTTTTTTTCCCCCTTCCGTTGTCTTTTGAGGATTAGGACTTCAGGTACCCTTTCACCCACTTATTAAGAGCACATTGTGACAGAAGAATCGTTAGAGGTAAGTAATCCATTCTTTTTATTTTAAACGTTTTTCCAAGTTCTATGAACCCGGGTCGGTCCCGACCCGCTAGTGTTGGAATTGTTAAAATATTTTTTTAATTTTTTAATTTTTTTTTTTTTTTTTCGTTTCTTTTAGACTCTATAAGTATTCAACTATGGCTTTTAACCGATTATTTTCCACTCCAGAAGAGGTTTTAGCGGAATTCGAACGTCAGCTTGAGTCGGATGATGAAGAATTAGACCTTCAATTGGACTTTGAGGAATCTGACTTGGAAGACGGTGATGTGCTAAAATCTGATGATTTCGAAGATGAATTTAGTGTTGGTGATGAGGATTTAGATCCAAGTGCGGTAATGGATCTAAATTCTGATGAAAGAGTTTTTGAACTTGGGAAAGACGGCGAGACGATATGGACAAATCAGCCTATAAACTCTAAGTTTTCTCGAACAAAAGCCTGCAATTTAATCACCGATCGTCCTGGACCAAAGGGAAATGCCAAAAATTTGACAGACGAATTGGAGTTGCTGTCACTATTTATTACCGAGGATATGATTTCAAAAATTGTTCGCCACACCAATGAGCAGATTGAAGTAACACAAATTAGATTTCAAACCCCCCAATCATACATTGGACCTACCGACGAAGTTGAAATTAGGGCAACAATAGGTTTGCTTTACCTCAGTGGGGTCCTGAAAAATTCCGGCTTGAGTGTTGATGATATGTTTTCGACAACGTACGGTCTTCCTTTATTTCGCCTTACGATGTCAAAAAATCGATTTGTGTACATCTTGGCTAATTTGAGATTCGATAACAGAGCTACCAGAAAAGAACGCCAATTATCCGACAAATTCGCTCCTTTTAGGGAAATTTGGTCGATGTTTGAAGAGAAGTGCTCAAAATATTACTCCCCGACGGAATGTGTGACAGTTGACGAAACATTACTTGGTTTCCGCGGGCGCTGTTGTTTTCGCATGTACATACCATCGAAACCAGATAAATATGGACTTAAAATTATTTCACTCTGTGATGCAAATACTTTTTATTTCCTCGGGGGAATACCATACATTGGAAAAGAACAACGAAGAAAAAATGAAGATTTACCTCTACCGGCCCAATATGTTCTTCGACTAACAAACTCTCTCAGTGGAAGCAACCGAAATGTCACGTGTGACAATTGGTTTTCATCAGTGGAACTTGCTGACGCCCTGTTGGAAAAAAAATTGACGTTCGTCGGCACGCTGCGAAAAAATAAACGTCAGATTCCACAATCGACACTCTCAAAACGACCAGTTGGAACGTCCGAATACTTTTTTCAAGATAACAAAATGTTAATTTGTTATACGCCAAAGAAAAACAAAAAAGTTTTGCTGTTATCAACAATGCATTCTACAGGTGAGACTGACGAAATTAGCCAAAAACCTGAAATAGTCCATTATTATAATCAGACAAAAGGCGGAGTAGATGTCCTTGACAAATTGTGTCACGACAAAACCACAAAACGAAAAAATCGAAGATGGCCGATGAGGTATTTTTTCGGAATTTTGGACATAAGTGCTGTCAACGCATTTGTTCTTTATAAGTGGAATAAAAACAAAGCATCATATCCACGACAAGAACGTTCAAATTTTTTAAAAAGCTTAGCATTTTTACTTATCAAACCCACGTTCGAAAAAAAATGGGTTAATACCTTAGTCCCGAGAGAAAATCGTATTTTTATAGGAAAATTGCTGAATAAACAAGAAATTTTGCCAGCGGTCGACAGCCCCACAACGCCTGCAGCCAGCAAAAAAAGGAAACGGTGCGCTTTTTGCGATCTATCAAGGGATCGAAAAGGAAACGCGATCTGCTCAAAATGCAGCAATTCTTTGTGCGGTGAACACAAAATCATTGTATGTCCCTCTTGTGATAATGAAGACAAAGAAAATGATAATTTTATGTGATAAAGAAAAATATTTTAACTAGTCTTACTAGTCCTGAACTAGTTTTCAATGTACCTAGTCTTAAAAAAAAAATTATGTACATACTTATTTTATTTTTAATTTTTTAAATAGTTTATATTGTTTGCTAAATTCAATAAATACGTATTTAATTACAAGAAGTATTTATTTTACCTAATATTGACAAATATTACCAAAATTCAAAGATTAAACCAGATTTTTTGATACCGGGTCGGAAGTGACCCGCTAGTGCTTGAAACGTTAAATATTGCCTAGTGTTGACTGAGGGTTAAAGGCGAAGCGTTTGAGGCCTTAAACTTAAGGAAAACTTAAGGAAAAACTTGAAAACTTAAGGAAAAACTTGAAAACTTAAGGAAAAACTTGAAAACTTAAGGAAAATTTTTAATCCGGAATAAAAGGGTTTCTTTTGGCGGAAAAATCTAGTAAAATGGTGGTTCGAATGACTGAAAACTGGGGAAAATGTTAAATTAATAAAGAATTTTAAAAAATAAAAACTTCGACTGACGTGGAAACCTCTGATTTAAAAAAAGGAGTTTTCTTTTCCCCTATAAAAATCCTATAAATTGAGTTTACCAGAATATTGAGGAAACTCTTAAAAATCTGAAAAAAGAATGTTTTTCTGCAAAATAAAAAGTAAAAAAACGTTTTTAACCGTAAATGTTTAAATAAATTTCGACGTTGGTCGATTTTAAGCCCACACAAGCTTAGAAAAATATTGCCTCAACCGGAAAAAAAGAATCCCCCTCCAATCATTTAAATTTATTCAAAGATAAAAAAGATTATTAATTTTAGAAATTAAAAATTCAGTGAATAAAAAGAAAAACCGGAAATTCTAGGGAGGAGTTAATTTTTAAGTAGAGCAGTTTATCTCCTCTTCTTTTTCCCTTCTTCTTTTTTATTCGTTTCTTCTCTCGCTTTCCAGTTCCCGATCCTATCTTTAAAAAGCAATAGCGACCTTTAATGGGGGAACATTAAGAAGAATTACATTTTTATTCTAATTGACCCGTAGATCTAATTATAGGAACTCGGCATTTGGAAGATGCAGATAACTCATAGGATCCTCCACTTTTTTTTTGGCCTACCTGTATCATTTATTAGGGATGTAATTTGTGTAAAGCGTGGGCCTCCGATGGGAAATTACACCCCGTCTTACACGCTTTAATTGACGCCTCTTCAACTTTTTTTTCCAGGAAATTTTTTTTTCAAGCATTTGGTTTTTGTTTTATCTTGATGATGTTAATTTATAAAGATAAGAGAATCTCCTTCTTATATCGTTGATAAATTATTCAGTACTTTTAAAGAGAGGAGGGACTCCGAGGGGGTTTTTGTCACAAGTCTGGTTTCGCAGGGTCAAGAGGATGAATTTAATTAGGCAAATTCATATAAAACTGCACTTTATTTAAAGGTTGCTAACCTCTAAGTATTTTTCCGACCCTTGAGTATCTAAAGTTTTAAGAAGTTATGAAAACCCGACATTACGCAGTTCACCATAATCAAGGGACAGCCAAAGAGTAGATGCCTATGAGATTCTAGTTTTAGATTCTATATTTAACTTCCTTAAAGAAGTTATTGTGATTCCCTCCACGTCGGGTTTTTGGGGAGGGGTACGATTTTCACTAAATTTTCACCAATTACTCCTTATATTTTTTAAGAATTTTTGGTGAAAAAAAATTGCCACTTTTTAATTATCATTTTTTTTAGTAGGGAGAAATAATTTTATACTTCTACCCATTACGAGAGGCACATGCCTAGGCCAAAGAGCCCATTATTTCTACCTTGACACTTCATTTTCAAAAAAAAATTTAAAAAAAAACCTGGAAAAATTTTAGGAAAAAACTTAAAAAATTTCGAAAAAAAAAAGGAAACCCCGGGCTTATTCTTTTCCTCCTTTATACTTTCGTTCCCTTATACTTCCCCCTCTGTTATACTTCCCCTCCTATATTTTACTTCTCTTTAAAGGACGTTTTCGTTGGAAGCTCTTCAAATCAGTACTTTTTAATTTCATTCCTACTGGCGAATATGTGTGCTCCCCGGTGCCAACTGAATCGACAATTTCAATTCATTTTATAACTTCTTTCGATTTCCTTCTTTCGAGTTGCCAATCTCAATTTTTCCTCGTAGATTTCACCAAGCTACACCCCCTGGAGGATTGAGGTTATAAAATGATCGAAACATTAACGTATTCCCTCAAGTTTGATGTTGAAAAGGGCATTATCTTCGTTTCCGTTGTGTATTAGAAAAGGGATGGAAGAAGGGAGAATCTTGTGTTTTCCTCTGGGAAATTAAGCCTTGGCGGTCATAAAACTAGCCGGCTTGTTGATCACCTGCTGAGATATTCTCCCATGGGTTGCGAAAGCATTTCTTCTCCCCTTTCGAACATTTTCCAATCGTGAGAGTGCCCCAACCCTTTATTCCCGATGCAGAAACCCTATTCCCTTTTTCCTCTATAACAATCGAATGAGAAAGGGAAAAAAGTTGTGAGGACCTTGTTTTTCCTAAATTAATATTTATCTTGACCCCTTTCAAAATGGATTTCTCAATATTTAAACAAAACACAGAGAGAATCAGTAAAAGGAAACCGTTTTGAAATTTAATTAGAAAACGAGCCCTAGGGGACAGAATAAGCGAAAACAGCGATATTCGCGTTGACGCAAACCCTCCTGCGAAACATTTGTCCAAGAGAGATAATTTCATTAGTTAAGTAAAGGATTAAGGGTAAATTAATTACTCGCTCTGTGACAGCCACTGGTATTGTTCAACGGGGGCAAATCGAGCGGAAACAAAGGGTGGGTTTTACACATATTATATCAAAACATCCTCTCAGCCTTTTCCCAAGCTTTATTTTGAATTATAAATTCGGCTTTTGGCCGTAATTTTTTATCCGCATTATTATCAAAGGTACTAAAGCCATAACACCGAAAGTTCAAATCAAACAGGTCAACCTTAATAATTCACTTCAAGAAGCAAATTTCTTTTTAATTTGTAACCAAATCATCTCCGCAATCATTTATATATTTTTACTGTGAATTATCCCTATAGAGATTTCATGGATGCGACGGGAAGTCCTAGGCAACCTCACAGTTGACCATAGCTCTCAATTAATTTATAACGAATAAGCAAGGAAAAAAGAAATCGAGGAAGGAATTGTGTAGCGGTTATCTAGCAGGAGCAGCGCCGTAATTATAAAAATAAATGGGCCACATGTCTTCAACTCCAGTATCCATATAGAGCTGACGTTGTAAGCAAGAACGACTAGTCGACTCGCTAACCCTCGATTTCCATAACACGGAAGTCCTATTTCTTAAAATACACTGATTGCCGACTAAGGCATGGGGAGTAAGCTAACGAATAGGTACCTATAGATTCTAGCAGTGACCCTTTACAAAATTTTCTAGCGTTCTCTGATGTCTCTAATCCATTTTTCACTGAATATGCAGGAGTTTTTCTCAGTTTTTGAACCGAGATATCAGAGAGTTTCAGGGAATCGTAATGTGCCCTTCCAGTATCCGACTCAGCTGAGTCGTAAACGTGAACGACTCACTTCCCGACTCCGAGTAAACGTAAGGTTATATTTTACGAAGGTTATTTTGTTATCTGGTGTAGTTTCGGGTTCGGAAATCAACTAGTTTCACAACAGATTGGCTAAAATCGAAGAAAAAAATGGAAGGATTTTGGAAGTCAAAATGAAAAACTATCAAGGAAACTTTGTACCCACGCTAAATGAAAATTGGCGGGAACGTTTTAGGGATAGGGAATTTCTATGTGCTGTTATAGTTAATCAGAAAAACCATGTCTCATGAATTTGCTCTAGTGAGAACGTTGTGAACTATCCGAGTCGGAACGACTCACAGTGGGGCCAAAATGGAAATTCGTGGCCAAAATGGGGAAAAATTTATCAAATATTTAAGGTATGAATTCAATCTGATTGGTTTCTGTAATCCTTAACTAACGTAACTCTATTGGAAATATGTGAAATTATATATAGTTGACAGAAATTGCCCAGAGTTGCTCTTCTTTTTTTGGCGAATTTTTTAAGTTGACAACTTTGACCAAAATTTCGACTTTCACCAAAATTTAACCTTTGACTCAGGGTATTAATTTGGATATGGCAAGAGGTAATGTAATACTTTCGTCCGACCCAATTTCAGCTTCTTTGCGGACCCTTCTTGAGCAGAGAAAGAAGGATATTCCTTCAGAAGTCATTGCTTTGCTAAAAGCACCAGAAGCGGAAAGTGAATATGTAGTCGGAAATTGAAGAAAATTAATTAGATAGATTTTTTTATTATATTTTAACACA
The DNA here is from genome assembly GCA_014119065.1 of Orius insidiosus. NCBI lineage: Eukaryota > Metazoa > Arthropoda > Insecta > Hemiptera > Anthocoridae > Orius > Orius insidiosus. Next base: position 248,508 of record JACGAQ010000067.1, on the reverse strand, counting down.
AAATTAATTAGATAGATTTTTTTATTACATTTTAAAACAAATTTAACCGTTTATTTTACCCCAATCCAATATCCATGCACGAAAATACTAAGATTAATGCAATAATTTTGAAAATTTTCAAAAATAACCGCTTGAAACTTATCAAAAATATTTTTAAATGCTTTTTTCTGGTTTAGAATCCAAAAATACATATAAATGGAGAGTTTCAGAATTTTGGCCAAGAATTTCAAATTTGGCCCCTCTGTGCGACTCCCTGAAACTCGGTTTAAAGCCTCAACTAGAAGACCATTCCCGTTTTGTAAGTCGTATACGGGAAGGGCGAATTACGAGTCCCTGAAACTCTTTATCCTCTTTCACCAAAAACCCCAAAAACCTCTTTTTGAACCGATGTCTTTGGTTTCTTCTTTCGGCCCCTATTTTAACAGATCTCGTCTTAAGCCCAAAGAAAACACCCATTTTGGGGAGTTTTAGAGCGCGTTGGAATCATTTTCGATGAGCATCATTTTTGTCTACCCCTAATGAAGTACTTTGACGATCAGTTTTGAAGCCCAACATGCCGCTGGACCGATAAGAGCCAATTTTAAAAGCCATCTTCCTCCCTAAGTGGACGTTCTCAATTCAATAAACAGACGAGTCTCTTTAGAACCTCTTCAGAAATTTAATCAAGTCAGCCTAAATTGGCAATTTGAAATAAGGGATGGCAGTTTATATCAAAAATGGAGAAGTTTCAGGGAGTAGGATCCAGTGATAAATAAGGTAAGATAATAGTAAGAAAAATAAGGTTTTTCTCCGTTTCGAGTGTGATGGATAGCGCCATCTTTCTGCTACTGTCTTCTACCTCCGAGAGCCCAATTTAGACCCCTTTACGTCCTCCGCATTTTTAGATAGACTCCTATAGAACACAAATCATTTTGAATAAAAAATATATTTTTTTAAAAAAGGTTATAATAATACGATTTTATACTCTTATCCAACCCGTTTTTTTATGTCAAACGTATTATTTTTAAAAATGTCAGGGTGTCGGCAGGAGGGGTGGTGAAAACAATTCGAAATTCCATCCTCGGAGGGGGCAGCTCGAAACGCACAATGAGCCTTCCAGGAGTGAACCACTTAAACTGAATTTATTACCCGGGTTTTGTATTGTATTTGCATAATTACCTTGGCTCCCATTATTTACAATCTGAGTGACATTCAATCACATACGATCCCATCCTTTTTTATGACTACAATGTAGTCTTGAATATTTTCTCTCCCAGGATTTTAACGTAAAATATCTTTTGTTGTTGATTACCGTGTAATGGTTTTCTTATGTGTTTGAATGATTCATGTACAAGTAATAAACCCAGAAGGGCTCCCCCGATACATTACAAAGGTTCAATTATTTCGAACCCGCAAGATTGTCTGCTTCTGCATTAAGACCAGAAGGCGGGGGTGAGTCCCTTAATGGAAGAACGTTTCCTCCCAGCGTAGATTAGTGATGATTCACCAACACCATTTCCCATTATAAATGATATCAAACAGTGGTGTTATTTCGGATCAAGGGCCCATGTGTTGACCAAGAGGACATAGTGTTTAGTACGTCAATAAAAAAAATTCGTTCCACATAAAACCTCAGCTATCCGAGTGTCATCAATTTTTTCCCCCGAAAAACCATCAATTTTTGACATTCTGGGACCAAATTTAGATTCCTCGTTAAATTTTAAGTAAAATTCTGTACGTAGAGACCCTTTTTTTGGTCATAATCACGAGATTTTCCTAGGAGGGGTAGCTCAGAAAGTTTAGTTTGAAAAGCAGACCTTAATGCGTCAAATTTTGATAGTGCCTAAATACGATGTTTATAGGCGTTCGGAGAAAGGAGCCCAAAAACTGGCTAAAAACGTTTTTCTTGTCCAAGAGACTGAGGCAAACGTTCAGAAATCTGTCGAAAAAGAAAGGCTGAGAGGAACGCCAGAATTTCGTGCAAAAGGGGGTTTTAAAAAGACTTAAGAAAACTCCTGAAAATCCAATGAAATGGGGTTCTTCTAGAGAGGGCAAGCCCCAAAACTCGATAAAAAGGGATTTTCTCAGCAGAACAAGCGAGAAAATCGCCTTACATCTAGAAAAAAAGAGGTTTTCTCCTTCGGAAAACTGAGAACAACTCATGAAAATATGGCAGATGGGGGTTTCTTCGCCAACCGACGTAAGATAACTCTCCAAGGCAATTAAACGGCGAAGAGAACTTCAGAAAATTTTGGGAAATGAGGTTTCTCCGTCGACAGACAAGAAAAATGAAGTTTCCTCGCCTCAAAGAGACAGGCAATGTCCAAAATCAGAAAGAAAAATGAAGTACATACAGGGTGTCCGGAAACACATGGCAAGCGTCTGGGAGAGCGTTAAAAAGTGGTTTTACGAAAAAAAAGTTAAATGTAAACCCCCTTAATTTAAATCAAAGAATTTGATGGTGTAGTTTAAAATCCGCCTGGATATACAGGGTGTCCCAGACACAACCTAACTTCGTTATTTCAAATGAGAACCCCTATTTTTTATTTCAGATTCGTAATCTACGCAAAATTTCAAGTAGATTTAAGTACTCATATGACAATTTTGGACAACTTTTAAAAAATGTCAAAATTTTAGCGTTTTTTGCGCTAAAATCCGTTAAAATTGACCTAGGAGACTCGTTTTTTTTTTAATTCCACTTATTTTTTCCCGAAGAATCCAACTGTCTCAAATTTGAGCATCTTCGCATTCTGCATCACGAGATTTCGTCGCTAATGGCCTTTTTTCAAGTTTAACTCCAAATTCCATACTTCAAAAATGGAAATTAGCGATTTGTTGACGGAATTTTAATTTTTGATGCATAAACACAAAAGACGCTGTAGCTCTTTCAAAATTTGTGGTCCGAAAGAAAAATTCCTTTCAACAAGTGCTAATTTCCATTTTTGAAGTATGGAATTTGGAGTTAAACTTGAAAAAAGGCCATTAGCGACGAAATCTCGTGATGCAGAATGCGAAGATGCTCAAATTTGAGACAGTTGGATTCTTCGGGAAAAAATAAGTGGAATTAAAAAAAAACGAGTCTCCTAGGTCAATTTTAACGGATTTTAGCGCAAAAAACGCTAAATTTTGACATTTTTTAAAAGTTGTCCAAAATCGTCATATGAGTACTCAAATCTACTTGAAATTTTGCGTAGATTACGAATCTGAAATAAAAAATAGGGGTTCTCATTTGAAATAACGAAGTTAGGTTGTGTCTGGGACACCCTGTATATCCAGGCGGATTTTAAACTACACCATCAAATTCTTTGATTTAAATTAAGGGGGGTTTACATTTAACTTTTTTTCGTAAAACCACTTTTTAACGCTCTCCCAGACGCTTGCCATGTGTTTCCGGACACCCTGTATACTGTAGATTTTCTTGAATCGTAAATATGTCACAATATACATGAGGGATGTATCATCACCACTAAATTTATAAAGAAAGAAGTAGTTTTGTGTGTAGTCTCATTATAATTTTTATTAATCATACGACTATGTTGTGTACCCACATCACCCCCCCCCCCCCCCACGGAGAAAAGAAGGGTGAACGTCTGAGCTGCTGTGTGTCGAGCGATGATGTATTAAGATGCGCTGGAACGCGAACTCTCGAGCTGGGACGTGAGTGTCCCAGTCCAGAAGTTCGTTCCGAGGTTGAAGTTCCACCAATTCAGCGGGTCGAAAAGGTGCGGAACTGCTGATGAGTTGAGAGAATTGCTGGCGCCGTCGATAGGTCATCAAGACGTGCCGGAAGCTGTTCTCGTTGTGTTTGTATGTTGAGAACATATGAGGCGCTCCGGGTACGAAGGGCGAACTCGACATCGGACAATTTTTTTAACTTCCTTAAATAAGTTATTGTGATACCCTCGACGTCGGGTTTTGGGGAAGGGTCTTCCTGTTTTTTTTTTCATTTTCTGATTCTAGACCTCTTGGTGAATACACCCATATAATTTTTATGTTGAGTTCGCCATTTTTTTCCCCTTTAAATACGTAAAAACCGAAACTTTAAAATGCGAATATCTCGACACTACGTTTTGTTGAGTTCGCCCTTCGTACCCGGAGCGCCTCATGTACCTTGTTGTTATTCCATCGCTGTGTTCGTGTTCGTGTTCGTCGTGGGTCACCAATTGTGGGATGTATCATCACCACTAAATTTAGAAAGAAAGAAATAAAGAAAGAAGTAGTTTTGTGTGTGATGTATTTTACTCTCATTATAATTTTTATAAATCATAATATGTTGAGTACCCACATACATAAGCGTATTATATACTACAACAGCCAGAAATCATGGCAATTATCCCAATTTTTTTTAATATGAAAAACAGGACAGTTTATCGAAATTTCAATAATTGATTGGGTAAATTAGTTTAGATTCCGATTACAATTTGATTTTGAATTAAATAAAGAAGGTATTGCATACACCTGAGTTTCAATTGCTATGATGGTCAATCAATGATAATTACCAATCAATAGTGTAATGAGCATTAAACAGGTTAAACTTACAACCAATCGAATCAAACACCTGATTGCACTCGGGTTAATTGCGAATTGCAAATCAGATGCTTATTACAATTGGAAAGAAAACATTTTCTTAAGGATGGTACTAGTCTATTATCTTTTAGTTGGTACTGCCAGAGGGCGCTTTCACTTAATGGAATGCCTCCCTTAAAAAGCCCTCGTTATTCCTCGAAATGTGTTGCTTTAAAAGGAATGACGTGCAATCTGCCCGAGCCCATTGGTCATACTTATCTTAATTTCACGAGTTTCCACTTCTGCCTACTTTCTGCTAATTTCCCCTCCTCACTCTTTTTCATTACGCTGATATATACACCTCGTTTATTCAGAAAGACAAAGTGTGTTCATGATAAAGGCTTCAAAATTATTTAATCTCTTGAAAAGAAAATCAAGTTGTCAATTTTAAAAATACAAAAAATCAATTAGAAACAAGATATAAAAAAGTTTTTCAGGAGAAGGACAGTAAAAACTTTATCCTTTCCCGCAGTTTCCTTTTTATTTTCGTCCCCCGACTACTTTCTGCGTATAAAAACATTTCTTCCAGTCTTAACATGTGTAAAAGAATTATTTACATACACGAAGTGGTCTGCAGAGGTTATAAAGCGTCTGGGAAGAGATGGAGCTTCCAAGATAAAGATGGCGAAATGGAAGGGGGGTGGCCTAAGTATCAAAAGATAAGAAATACAGATTGTCTTCGTCTGGGCGATAAACGCTTCTTTTTCGGGTCTACTTGACCTCTTTTCCTTGTCATCATGGCTCAACTAGGAAGAAAAAGGGAGTCTAATTCAGAAGAAAATATCGACGTCTCTATTCCACGTAAGGGGAAAACATAAAATGGAAATTTATTTCCTACACTGAGTGAGCCCAAGAAAAGGAGGTAAATAAATAAGAGATAGGCTCAATGTTTTATCGTTCAACCTTTATAAAGAGTAATGAGTACAATTTTCTATTCAAGTCAAATAGGTTGGACTGTCTCCAGAAAATCGACAAACAACAAATAGTAGGATAAAAAGGGAAATCTTTTTTTCGTTAAAAAAATACGTATTTTTTCAATGATGGATGTTCCACAGGTGAGTGGTTATTAATCAAATTCAGATGTTATCAATTCCAGGGAGGGAAAGGAGAAAAAAAAAAGTTTGATTAGGGTTCAACCATTGCTCACGACCCTTATCACACAAAACGTGCGCTAACCCTCCATGATTACACTCATCGCTCAACTGTTTTAGACCCCAGAGTCGTGAAATATAGAGGGGTAAACACGTTGTTCATGACCGTTTTCAGTTATGACTATTGCATGTGGAAATGTTTGAAATTAATGGGCAATTCGTAGTTCATAAAAAAAATATGTTGAGGTAGTTTTTTTGTGAGGACGTAAAAACTTTTGATTGGTAGTAGAAGTGTCTATAAAGCCTGGATTCAGGGTATCAACAGTTATTGCAGTCATTTTCTCGGAATTCTTCGATGCCTCACAGTATGCAGCACCTTCAAAGAGGTGTCACCTCTTTTGTTTTCTTGCTACCATTGTCCTCTTGGCACATCCTGTAAAGGTCCTCTGCACTCACTTTTCTATCGCTATGCAGTAGTTCATCATAAACTAGGGGAAGCCAAAGGACTACTCTTGGAGAAAATGTCAGTTCTGTGGATGTCACTTGCTTGATGATGATGGAATGCGTTATGCATCTACAGGGCTGTGCGTATTCATCAATATCGTAGAAAAGTTCCTGGAATTCCTTACCATTCCTACCATTCCTACTACATATTGTCCTCGTGGCAATCCCATCCTGTAAAGGTCCTCTGCACTCACTTTGCTATCGTTATGCAGTTGTCTGTATCAGTAGCTCACCATAAACTAGGGAAAGCCAAAGGACTATTCTTGGAGAAAATGTCTGTTCTTTGGATGTCACTTGCTTGATGATGATGGAATACGTTAGGTGTGCTTCTACAGGGCTATGCGTATTCATCAATATCGTAGAGAAGTTCCTGGAATTCCTTACCATTCCTACCATTGTCCTCTTGGCAATCCCCCATCCTGTAAAGGTCCTCTGCACTCACTTTGCTATCGTTATGCAGTTGTCTGTAACAGTAGCTACCATAAACTAGGGAAAGCCAAAGGACTACTCTTGGAGAAAATGTCTGTTCTTTGGATGTCACTTGCTTGATGATGATGGAATACGTTAGGTATGCTTCTACAGGGCTGTGCGTATTCATCAATATCGTAGAAAAGAACCTGGAATTCCTTATATTAATCTGTCATTTTTGGCGCCATATCGAATATTTTAATCCATATTATTATGCTGAAATCAATAGGTGTTGGGCGATTTATATAAATTGAAGAAACGAGAGTATTTACTGAAAGTTTTGGAACTCGTATTTGTGTTCGTTTGGCTTTAAAAGGTGTACGTAGTTTGAAAAGTGGAAAGGGAGGAGTTTTAAAAGAAAACTCCCGGGCGTTTTCCTCCAGTGCCGATCCGTTACAGTCTATAAATTTTTATACGGAAAGGAAACTTTTACTGGGTAGACTTGAAGTTGATATCGTAACAAGTTCTTTTAGTGATGCTCACCCGGTCAAAAATAGTAGGCGTGTAATCTGAAGGGGTCTGTCTAATCGACGTGCGAAGGAATTTCCTTTAAAGGGGAAGCGTCCTCACAATAGAGGATAGTTAGTAACCATTCGAGATTCATTGGGCAAACATTCACCGGAGGGTGTCTATCGGACCGCGTGATTTTCGTCCTTTCCCCCCATTCAATCACATTTCGCTGTCACGCGTTTTCTTCCGAATCGATAACCTTAATTGGTTTTTACTGCTGTCACCAGAAGTTCCCCTAACGTCACAATAGAACTGTATTTAGAAAGAAGAGACTTTTTTGAGGGGGGACATGGCATCTGATACAAGGAGCCCTTAGGTACTTGCCTATTCTTATCGCCGCTCCGACCCAGATATCTTGACTCGGTATAAATCACGAGGTATCTACACAACCTTCCCCATCCAAAACTCTTCTTCACAAAATCCCCAGACGCCCTCATTTTTAAACAATCATTTTTGAACGAGTCAGCTAAATTTTACGGGATGCTTTTTGTGAATGAATATAAACGAAACCTCTCGTTTTCGAGCCGGCGGTTTTGTGTTTTGTATGCGATGTCATGGTTCTCTTGAGTGTAGCAATATTCTTTTTTCATTTTTCGCACACCGAGAACGCTTTATAAACATATTTTAATATACATCCCTCTCTTTAATATACATCACGGGCCCCCTTTTGCCATTCGATATGCACCCTGTCTAGGCCCCTCTGATTTTTTTTAATATCAAAGGAATTCCATGACAAATCGCAGCCGGTTCGAGACATGCAATCAACATAATTTCTTCAAGAATAAACTTGCTACGTGCATAGCATAAACTGCAGGATGGCGACTCCCATTTCAACACCAAAAGCACAATCGATTGATGATATTTTCTCAGCGAGGGGATTAAGGAAACGAGTACCGTTTCGGTCAAACCGTTACACTCAATCGGTAAGGAGGACAATTTCTAGAAAGATTATTTTGGTTTCTACATAAATGCAGATGGCTAAACATATGGTGCAGTTTCAGAAATTGGTGTTATGCATTCTATAAAAACAAAAAGTAATAAGATAGAAAAAATAGTTTAGTGATCAAAACAATGAAGCGAAGAGACACTAAAAAATCAAAACAAAACATTGTAGCGCCCTCCGTTTCTTTTACTCCTCCCGGCATTTTCCGCCGAATCTTTCTAAAAGGATTACGACGAAACTATTCATCAATTTTCTTATATAATTTATATTTGGAAAGAGCTCTTCAAACCCTACAAAACGGCTGACGTTTTTTTTTTGGAAAAATTGTTTTAGTCGAAAAATAAAATTTCTATTTTCCAAAGGAAAACTTTTTCGGAAAAACTGCTCCCAAGGCCGTTTAGGCATTTCCAAAATAAGGAGAACGAGCTTTTGTAAAAAATTTTCCGACGATTTTTAGTTCTTAAATATAGGAAAGTACGAGGGATGTCCAAAAATTAAAGACCTTTTGTATTTTGCCGGGCGAAGTATTCTGCCAGATGGCAGCACTAGCTTGTAGCGGGAAGTTCCCCCTCCACATGGCACTTGGTCTCATCTCTCTATCTTATCCAGTGTTGCTACGGCAGCCGTTCGCGATGGACGTCTCGGTGCCGAGTCCCGCCGGTTGTGAAGTTCGCTCCGTCATCCGTTTCCTAAACGCGGAGAAACTTCGCCCGGTCGAAATTCATAGACGTTTGACGCCTATTTATGGCAATGTTATGAATGAGCGCTGTTGTTACACTAATGTTACGAAAGTTATAAATAGCCGTCAAACGTCTGTGAATTTCGACCGGGCGAAGTTTCTCCGCGTTTAGGAAAGGGATGACGGAGCGAACTTCACAACCGGCGGGACTCGGCACCGAGACGTCCATCGCGAACGGCTGCCGTAGCAACACGGGATAAGATAGAAAGATGAGACCAAGTGCGATGTGGAGGGGGAACTTCCCGCTACAAGCTAGTGCTGCCATCTGGCAGAATACTTCGCCCGGCAAAATACAAAAGGTCTTTAATTTTTGGACATCCCTCGTAATTTTAGGGGCAAAAGTGCTGCGATCTCTTGTTTTTGAAACAAATGCTCGGGCGGTGTGATGGCCCTTAATGAACAAAACAAAATCTCCGATTACTCAAATAATCATAGATTAGGGTTTTTTTTTAAATCGAGTATGATGAGAATCTGAAGACAACTGGCGGTGTAGTTGTGTATATTTTAGAATGTACATTTTATTCGCCTTATTCGCTAATTTAGCCCTATCTTCCTGCCTAAAAGGAGTCAAGTTTAAAAAACGTGTTTTTCGAGATTCCGATGATTAAATTGTTCTGAAAAACCGTTTAAAAAATGAGCTAGCCGAAATCCAGAGAGTGAAAAAAGACTGTAAATTCAACGTATATGATTAAATAGTTTGAAAACACGAGTTTGTGTTTAGCCCCATTAATAAAAGTTCCGGTTTGAAGAGCTTCCAACGATAACTTCCTCAAGGATACAGGAGGAGGAAGTATTAAGTAGGAGAACTAAATTTTTGTAAAAGTTGTGAAATAAATTTGGTGGGTATCGCAGTAAGTCTTGAGGAAGTTAGAAATTTTAGGTATTTTTTGTTGTTCGTTTTCTGTTTTTTGAAAAAAAAAAAATAAAAATTAAGTACCTAATAAATCGCCATTTTATTTTCCGTTAAAAAAATTCTTGAGGAAGTTAAAAAAAAAAAAAAAAAAATTATTTTGAAAATTTTATATCAAGGTAGAAATTCAGTACGGTTAGCCAAAGAGAGGCCGCCCTCGAGCCGGCGAAGTGACTCACATTTCTGCCTAGAAAAATTATTAAGTAAAAAAAATTTTGGAAAATTAAAATTTTAAAAACATGGAAAATTTTTAAATAATTCAAGGAATGTTTAGTGAAAATTTGGTGAAGATCGGACCAACAGTACGCCCACAGCGCTCATTTTAAATCTTTGAACAGTCATATCTCCGCCATTTTGAAAAATTTCGAAAAAAGCTCTCGTCATTTTCAAGATTTCTGTGAAAGGAAGCTTGTGTATAAATTTGGTGAAGATCGGATGAAAATTGCGGCCGTGAAGTGTTCCGGAAAAAGTGGCGACGGACGGCCGGACGGCCGGCACCACAGACAAAGTCAGGATCGGCAAAGATCACTTATCAGATTTATCCTACGGGGTCTGGAAGACCCTTTTCTAGTAACAGGGGGTCGGAGGGTATCACAGTAACTTCTTGAGGAAGTTAAAATGCGTGTGTGGTGGGTTTTTTATTTTTCTCCTTCGTCTTTTTGAAAGGAAAGCGTTGAATATTTTTAGAGAGTCTAATCGTTTTAAAACGGTCCGGAGTATGAGTTATCGGCCAAAAACTTCGATAATTATTCACCACCGCGTCTTTTTTTTTTCTCCCTTCTTTTCTCTCCCACGGACAACAAAAGATTTCGAAGAACAATATGGAGTGATTAGACCCGACTCGAGTACAAGTACAGATGAGGCTCGTTCATCAAAGCCCCCCTTAGCGCCCCTCTTGTACACTATCTGTACGCCTAATGTAAACATGACCCTTTGGACAAATTGCCTCTCGGACGTCTCTATACTTCGGATTCGGTTGATTTTTTCTCTCTATGAATTATACATAAACGGAGAATTAATGTAGGGGATTAATAATGTTTGTTTTATCTATTTTTAGGGGAGGTACTCTAGAATCAGACAAGGGTGACCCTTCTGTAGAAGCTAGAAAAAAAATTAAATTGAGTTGTTTCGTGGATAAAAATCGTACATGAGCAATTTACATAACAAGAGATTTCGTGGGATAAAGAAAATGTTTTAATTCCGAAATCGATGTATTTGTCGAGTGTCGGGGTCACGTAACGTCCGCGGATTCGTTGCTCGCCCGCCTTCGATGTCCCAAGACCGCCATAACGTGATTTTCGGTCTAAACCAGGTTCTTGTTTGTAATGGTTACGTGAGAAATTCGACAAAAAAAAGGGCACGACACGGACAAATTCGGAGTTGTGGTTCTTTTTTGAAACGAAAAAAAGGAGTGTCCTTTTTAAGAATAATTGACCGGATGACGGGATTTAGAGTGTGCCCGGTGACAAAGGCTGTGTTTCTCTCTTCCTCGGGGGAGCATAATTAATGAGGAAACCCTCCTCGGCTTCAGCCGAACCTTCATTAGTCCCACGGGATACAAAACGTCCGACACCAAGAATTGTCTTACGACCCACAATATTTCTTTTTTTTTCTCCACTCTCAATATTAATGAACCCATTTGTAGACATTTGATTTACACAAATTTAATTATAAACGCCGGGAGGTGGAATAAATCAAAAGGCCCAAAATTATACACTTTTTTTATATCACGGCGGTCGGATTGATTTTTACGAGTTTCGCCTACACCGTTGGGTTTTTAAGATAAAAAACTGGAGCGTTTGTTTTCTAGCAGATGTTCATTGAAGTCACGAAGCTGTCTTGTGCACCCGTTATCTTGGAACACCCAGCATCAAGCTGTCACTTTCTACCCATAATCGTCACCATCAAACATCTTGAGGTCTGCAGACTTCTTCGTAAGGCACAACTAACAAGTTAGGGACATCGGACTCACTGAAGAGAGCATAAAAAGGGACATGCAGCCACTTCCCAGCAGCCTAGGGTCCATAAAAAGGGGAGTCACTTTCTCGTAATTTTGTAGTATTCATGATTTCCTATCTAATGACATTTAAATTTAATTTGACTTTAAAATTTAGATGAATTAATTAAACCGTTAGAAATCATGTTTGCTCGGTTGTGTTTTAGAATGTTTGAAATGTCTGTAGTAAACTGGTGGACATAAACAAAACTTTTCGCAAGAATTTAATTCGTACGCCCATTTCGGCGAGACTGAAATGTACGTTCTGTTTTAACGATGGCATCGTGGGAAGTTTCCCGGAGGACTTTCGTCCCTCTGGAGGGTCTTCGTCCGCTCTCGGACGGGATAAAATCCGCCGCTAAGACGCTTTTAACTCGGAGCAATTTGCCGAGTTGTTAATCACCGTTGGAGCGGCGGTCCGAGAAGGGGGAGGCATAAAATCCCTAAATGCCGGCTGGTAGCCCCCGACGATTCCCCATTGTTCACCGAGTTATAACTTAGTCCTAGTTAAGGAGTTATTTTCCTATTTAATTAATACCCTCCTCGGACTTTAAAGGACTCGTAAAATCAAAACTTTTAGCTTCGTCAGAGCGCCTTACGAGCTTCTTTCGAATTTCGTAATCGACTCCTCTTTAACATAATAAATAAGGCGCCTAAAGATTAAACTCCGTTTAAAAACAATTTTTCACCTTTCGTGACTCGGAATTGAAATTCCCATATTTATACGTTCAATTAAAAGAGGGTCTCGGTTCGTTTCTTTCTCATGGCTCTTAGATTAAAGCGGTTTTTATTGGGGGTGGAAGGGGAACCATAAAGGCAATGATATATTGTACCAATCCCGGTGAGCTTGCCCTATTCAAAATATTATAATTCAACTTCTACCAGACTCTCAAAACGGCTATAGAATCTTGATTAAACATACCAAAGCCTTTTTTTTCTCTTTTCATAAAACAAAGCTACTGAATCAACAGGTACCTATATGGCAAAGACTTATACCTTTTTTGAAATAAATAATTTTTTTTTTCTCCCAAAATTCGGTCAAAAAGTACTTTTAATTTACTGATTGGGTATTTTAAATTTTGGCGCTCTATCACCGTTCACTATTCACTGCTCCGGCTATTAATGACGTCATCGAAGATCCTTCTCTCATCGACTCTATCCCGTCTGTATCTCTTCCCCTTTTATATACAAAATTATTTATAATTTTTAGAGTAGATCAAGCCTCTTTGGTTTTATAAAATTTTTATGTTCTAGCACATTGAGGTCAAAAAATAAAAAAATAAAAATATCTTTATTGCATTTTTATAATTTAGTAGCGTCCAAAGTCACTATAAAAATACAAGTAAATTTTTAATAGAATTTATTTTTATTTAGGGATACTTACGGGTAGTCAAATCGATTTCCTCCGTACGGGGGAAATGGTGGATAGTTTGGATATGGTCCATAGCTCCCAGGATAGTATCCAGGTCTACCATCTAAAAATAAAATATTTTTTAAGCTTTTCAGGTTATTTATTAAATTGTTAATTGAAAAACCGAAAATTACAATTATTGTAGTTTGGCTTAAAACATCTGAGTTCTCCTCCGCGGCAGATGCATTGTTCGCCGAGAACGTTGAAATTTGTTGTCAGACAAAAAAAGCATCGCTCTCTAAAAAACAAATTAATTAAATATTTAAAATTAAAAAATTTACCTTTTAAGAAAAGTAATCCGATTATAACAACTGTGGTTAAAACTTTCATACTTCCGTCTCGAGATTTCGGCGAGGACAAAGCGCTAAGTCGGGATACCAACTTTATAAATAGTCCTGCTTATCTTTTTTCTTTATGTTTAATTGAAAGAGTAAACTCTTCTCCATATCTAAAGAGGACGTAAATATTACTCAAGTTAGTACTAAGTTAAGTAATTTTTAGTTCAAGGAGTTCTTGAAAAATAAATTGAAGAAATTTTATGAAGATTTGTTCGGTCAGGAGCTCGCACTCCGATCGTCCTTTGTATAAGCATTTTTACTATCAAGCAATTAACCAATAATAGAGGAAGAAATGACTGTGATAACGGGTATCTCACGACTCGTTTCGGCTTAAAAAGCCTTGTCAGGTGAGCTATTCCCTCTATCACTATCATTTCTATCTTTTCACTGTGTGTGATAGAGGGAATAGCTCACCTGACGAGGCTTTTTAAGCCGAAACGCGTCGTGAGATACCCGTTATCACAGTCATTTCTTTCTCTATTATTGGTTAATTGCTTGATAGTAAAATCAATAACCTTGCGGAATACAGACGAAATAAAAATAAAAATTTATAAGCATTTTTACATCATCCAAATTTTTAAGATTTGCGAGGGCGTTGGGATACAGAGCTAAAGGTATATTTCATTTTTTGCTTAATAAACCTAATTAATGGGGAATAAATGGTAGAATCGCGATTAAAGTAGGTAGGTTTTTTGTGAAAAAAAGAAGAAAAAAAAAAAAAAAAAAAAAAAAAAAAAAAAAAAAAAAAAAAAAAAAAAAGAGGCGAGAGTTAAAGTAGGTAGAGAAGCTGGGACAGAAGTTTCACTAAACCTTTCCGCGCACTGCATCAAATCATCTTGCAGTTACGTTCGCAGTAAAATTTGAGAGAGCACTAAACGGAAAATAGTTCACCTGATGAGGCTTATTAAGCCGAAACTAGTCGTAAAATTTCCTGTTAATTCACTCTCTCCTTCAGATTTTATACTTTGCGTTAAATCTCTTGAAAGCAAGTTCATTCTTTAAAACCTTGACAGTTGTTCATATTTACACTCCTGCAGAACAAACAGTTTGCATTTTTTTTAGAAAATATTTGCATGGTATTTTTTTATATAAAAAGACAGTTTTAGTTTTTCGTTTTCGAAAAAATGAAATTGACAATTTTCGTTACGGTTGCCGTAGCCGCTTTTGTGGCCTACGCTTCCGCTGAAGAATCCGCAACTGAAGGCAAGTAAATAAATGCTTAAAAATTTTTAAACATTGAATTTTAGATCCGATGGCTAAAATTCCATGCTGGTACGATAATAATGACCATGCGGCTTGCAGGGCTCATTGCTTAAAAACGCCATCAATGGAAGCACATCCTTACCAGAGTGGATGGTGCAGCATCTACGGTAGTTGCTTCTGCTTCATCCGTGATTACAAAGAGCCACCTGCGTACATCAGAGAAAAATGAAAGAACTAACATTGATATACGCTGTAATTAAATAAATAATTTATTCATTTGTTTTTTATTTTCATTTATGAGGAGGCTTGATCGTTCTCACAAGTTCGAGAGCCTCCAAAACGCCATAAAAGATTTTCAAGGCAGCATATTTTCTAAAAATTTAAATTTTTTAAAATTATAATTTATAGTGAGAAGCCTACCTTGTATAGGCCTATTCAGAAGCGCCTCCCTTTTTTTCTTTTTTGCACTCTATTAGGATAGGGTGCATTTCCATGGATCTAGGACTCTTTTAGGGAGATCCCCGGAGCCCTATTTCCACCCCTTTTATGTAGTTCACCTTAAAGTAAATTAGATCCGAAGTCGAGCTGATTGCATTTTTTTCCTTCTCCCTACTTTTTTTCAAAGGATATGTTATCTTTTTCAACCTTTTCCTTTTGAACCTTTTCATTGAATTTGAAGTCAACGAAAAACAGTCAATGTAATTTATTTAATTGTTGTTTAATTGTGTGGAGTTTGGATGAAAGACTTTTTATTGTTCAACGCATAAATAAAGTGATAAAATACCCTTTTTAAGTACTTGAAGTTACATAAAAATAAGAGAGGGTGAGATTTTAAACGTATGAATACTCATAATTTAGAAGATAAGGACGACCTTTTCGAAAATGGAAACCTAATTACGTATATGGAAGGAAACTGGGGTGTGTGTGAGAACTCTTTAGATTACACCGGTCATTATCCCATATTTCTCTCATCGTGCTTCCAGAGGGGGTGTCCTAATGCACTTTTTCACCGGAGGCAAAAACGCCGGAATCCACACGTCGAAAAGCGTTCAGAGGAAAACGATAAAACCTAATAGATATGTCAAAAAGATTATGGTCTAAAAAAAAATCGAAAACCACTCCCACCCTTTTTACTCCTTGTTAATTACATTTTGAAGAAACATTCTATTGTTTGCCCTTTTTTATCTTTATTACCTCATTCGAGATAAAGAAATTACAAAAGGAACCCAGGCTATTAGAAACGCAATTAGACTTAATTATTTGAATAAGATCCAATTATCGCTGGTCAACTGACTTTTTATGTTGTTTTAAAATAAGAAAACATGAGCAAAAGGCCGCCTACATTTTATTACTTTAACTACAATGATGGCAAAGGTCGGCGGCAAGGATTAGAGAGATTAGGCATGTGATAAAAGAGATAAAGGTGCTTTCGAGTGCTAGTGGAGCTGGCCTTACTTAAAGTAAGACAGAATCTTTGTAAAAGGATTCCCGCGAAACTATTCATCAGATTTTCTTATATAATATGTTTTCGGAAACAGCTCGTCAGAACCAAAAAAATGACTACCGGTTTTTTTGGAAAAAATGTTTTAGTCGAAAAGTGAGTTTTCCATTTTCCAAAGGAAAACTTTTTCGGAAAAACTGCTCCCAAGACCGCCTAGGCATTCCCAAAATAACGAAAACGAACTTTTGTAAAAAAATTTCCGACGGTTTTTAGTGCTCAATTATAGGGAAATAGTTTGAGGCATCTTCCTTCTCTGTCTAAAACTTGGATTTTGACGTCGTATCCCCCTGAAAATGATAGTTTAGTTAAAAAATTAAAAATGATTCTGTGCCCGGCAAATCTAAAGACTTCCAAATCATTTTTCAAAACAAAAATTGATCGGAAAATGCCCTCCAAAACGAATAACCGAATTTTTGTTGGAAGTTTCCAGTTTTAGCTAGGACGTTTTTTTTTATAAATGCCGCGAATTTAGCTTCCCCAAAATATGATTATATGAGGCACTACGGGTACGAAGGGCGAACTCAACATCGGACAAATTTTTTTTTTTCATTTTCAGATTCTAGACCTCTTGGTGAATACACCCATATAATTTTTATGTTGAGTTTGCCCTTTTTCCCCCTTTAAATAGGGTAAGTACGTAAAAACGTAAAAACCGATATGCGGCAAAGCTCTAACTGCGATATCCGAGCGGGTACGAAGGGCGAACTCCACATCCTGGTCCACAACCCCCACCCCTTTTCCCATTCCAGGGCATGATTTTTTTGTTGAGTTCGCCCGTAACATAAAACTTTAAAATGCGAATATCTCGAAACTACGTTTTGTTGAGTTCGCCCTTCGTACCCGGAGCGTCTCATATCAATTTTGAAATTTGATATTGGATCTTTTTTGAAAGCGCTAGAAGGGCCACTAATTCTACTTCATCTCTTTTTATCCTATTGTCTCTCAGATCCACCTTAGCTATAGTGTGTTCAGCGAAACAGACTGCAGCTTTTTGAGGGTATTACAATAACTTTCTTTGTGCGACGTCCATGGATTAATTTTTCGAACTTGAGGACTCCAATGTCGAATCTAAAATCACCGAAAACCTGGTTCTTAAAGAATTCTTTGGAGAAAGTAAAACTCATTTCTTCCTCTGGATATAACTTTAGTTATGGAACAGTAAATTAAAAGGTGAAAATTGATTTTCTTACTGTAAGTTGGAAAGAAGAGGGTGAGAAATAAAAGTTTTGCGGTGAGGTTTCTTGAAAGGGCAGTTGATGATTGAACTCTGAACTGATCGGACGTTCATTAGTGACCGGGTTCACGATGTTGATTTAGCGAAGAGTAACTCTCGAACGTTTTCGATCTCCGGGATTCGGCCAAAGGGGAGAGAGATAATTGATTTGAAGAACGAAAACTTTACGATTACTCCTCGACGATAAACATGTTCGGGATTTTCGATTTCTCAAACGCACCAACATAAACAAAGAGTTTCTTCTCAATAACGCTCATTTGTAACGGTTCACTTTTTTTATTGCCCTTCGTTTTAATTTCACATGGGAATTTCTTCCTTCGCTTGCTGAATTCACGAAATCGTTTTATTTACGAGTCGGGCGCATCCCTTTATCTACATCGAACACGAACTTCTAAAATCCAACTTACATGTTATTAAATATTTTTTCAAAAGTTAACTAGAGTTTAAATATCTTCAGGGCTGAATAAAGCAAAAGGTCGCAGTTGATGGCAGACTTCGAAGAAGATAGCAGCCGATAATCTTCGCTGCAGACAGAGAAAAGATCTAGTTTGAAGAATCAAGTTTCAACCCAGTAAACAAAATGGAATTTGGCTGTTTTTTTATTATGCTCATAATGCGAATACTAAAGCGAAATTCGATATATTTTGAGTAGAATAGCCGGATTTGTCTTGGCCCCCTTCCACGGAAAAGCCTTTATTTTTTGTCCCCTCTTTTGTGCCGAGTTGATTGACAAATCCGTCGTTTGTCGGCCTCTCTTCCCCATTGTCGCCGTTGTTTGTGTACACACACGAGAGGGGTGAGAAAAGCCGATCTGTAACGAAGGCAGGTAGCCCATCCCTCCGACATTTTGACGCTATCCCTTTTGGCAGATGTAACAAACTCAATAGAATGGAAGACGTTGAGAAAACGTGTGAGGTCTTTTTTTCTTTATTCAAATCTTACACCTTTTATTACGGTTTATTATCGACCTGTACGTTCTCGATTCCCTTTTTCGAGGGCTCCCTTTGAATTCCAATTAGCAGAAATTTAATGGGCGAGTCCCTTTTATAACTAATTTCCATTTTATTGAAAGTCCCCACCGTTCCTTTTATACAGTTCGACGTCCCATTTCTCGTTTCCCTCCCTTCTTTTATCTCGAGAGATGGGACAAAGTTAGATTGCGACGTTCGGGAAAACGAATTGGACAAAATGATAAACAAAGAAGTCCCAGTTAAACAATCAACGGAGAGGAAAGAAACTCCAATTCCTCCCGACGAGGGAAAAGCAGTTTTTAATTAACCCAATTGCGTTTTCCTTCGAAATTCCGGACCACTCGAGCTTAATTGGCATATTGAAAGCTATTGAACTCCACGGAAACTATCATTTATAACACCAAAAGCTTTTCCGTAAAGAAAAATTACTTCTAACTTTTGTTTAAAAAATACAGATTATGCGGAATATTGGCGTCTTTTGATTTTTCGAGAATTAAACTAACCGTGACGCCGGCTGTTTGGGTGGGCCCTGGGGGCAAATGCCAACAAACTGTCATCTGCTTTGGCTCCTCTCTTCTTTTTGTCGGTTTAATTAGTCGCTTTTAAAACGACAGTCACATATGCGTAAAAATGTCAACTGTATCTAAATAGTGTTTCTAGAAGACTTTTTACCGAAAAAAAATTCGTTCATTCTATATCAATATCCCTATACATATGACATACTAAAAAATAGCCCCGGGAAAAATGTTCAACTCTTTTTTTAAGTCTAGTTGATTAGGAAGAAGACTAATAGGAAGACAAGGTGAATGGATAGGTAAGCATCCGGGTAAAATGCTTCTGAGGTAGCCAACTCCAATTAGAAGGAGAGGAGCAACATTTGTTACTCCAACCTGGGCAATCCTTCAAATGCCAATCCACGTCTCATATCTCCGGTGAAGTTTAATGAGAACCGGATAGCTTTACAAAACCCCGCTTTGTACCCATCGAAAAAGATAATTATTCCACAAAACAACAATATCAATCATATTCAAATGGTTCTCTAATTATACTGCAATCAAAATTCTGTTATTTCTAAAAAATCTTCTCCATCATAAAAACATAAGTTCACTATTCATATATATTTAAGAATTCCTTTAGCAAAAAGCTCTTTTGGGCAAAAAAACATCCATTTTATTTTATTATGAGGCGTTTTTCTGGGTTCTTTTGGCCGAAGGTGTCGACATAATGCGGTTTGCTATAATGCATTTGACCATAAAATAGCAGAAATTGGGAGTTGCCGTTCGCCATAAAAAATCTGACCTCAACATAAAGAAAACAGTCGAAAACGTTCACCATAATGCATTTTAACGTACAACATCTTACCATAAAGAAGATTTAACATTGTCGTTTCAACATAACACAGTTTATCATAAAGGCAACTTTCATTTTAAAGAACTTTTCGTTTCCCCATAAAACTGTATCTGTCGTTTGGGCATAAAACATCTCACCATAAACTAGGGAAAGCGAAAGAGTAATGCGGTTCGCCATAATGCATTTGACCATAAAATAGCAGAAATCGCGAGTTACCGTTCACCATAAAAATCTGTAACTCAACACAAAGAAAATAGTGGAAAACGTTCACCATAATGCATATGAACATAATACATCTCACCATAAAGAAGAGATTTAACACTTGTCGTTTCGACATAAAATTTGTCGTTTCAACATATCGCAGTTGAACATAAAAAAAACTTTCATTTTAAAGAACTTGTCGTTTCGCCATAAAACTGTTTCTGTAGTTTTGGCATAAAACATCTCACCATAGAGACAGCGAAAGAGTAAGCCTATTTTCGCCGTTTAACACGCGATTATGGCGAAACGACAATAACCTAAAAACTTGACAGTTCACCGTAATGCAATTCGCACATCCTCGCGAGAGGGGAAAAATTAACCCCCTTCCCTTCTGTCATAAAACGAGCTGATCCCATTGGCTGCCTGCTTGCTTTTCCTAGTTTGTGGTGAGATGCTTTATGTTGAATTGCATTATGGTGAACTGTCAAGTTATAAGGTTTTTGTCGCTTCGCCATAATCGCGTAATAAACGGCGAAAATAGGCTTACTCTTTCGCTGTCCCTAGTGTATGGTGAGATACATTATGCTCAAACGAAAGTAACAGTTTTATGGCGAAACAACAAGTTTAAAGAGAGGCTTTTATGGTGATAACTGCACTTTTTTTTATGTCGATTTGCATTATTTATTGAAAAAGTCATTTATGGCGAAACGCTTTATATTGAAATGCATTATTCTCAAAATTTTGAAATTTTGAGAGCTTTATGTTCAATTGCTGCCAAAACGCATTATGGTGAACTACAGATTTTTTTATGTCGAAATTCAGATATTTTATGTTCAACTGCTTTAGAGTGAAATGCGTTAATTTGAACGGTATTCTCCCCTTTTAGTCTAAAAACTCCTATTTCTGGACTAAAAAGAGTCGAACTCGTGGGAAAGCCTGAAAAAGTGAACCTAAAATTTGGGCCTTTTTATAATTTTACAAGTTTTTTTTCCCTCAACCCTCTGGTGAATTTGTGCGGTATCTATTCGAAAAATTTAGGTGCGATGTCAGGGGGAGAAAAGCGTGAAGATGAATGTGAGAGGGAGAAATTGTAATCAGATCCCTTTTTTTTTTTTTTTTTTTTTTTTTTTTTTTTTTTTTTTGTGTGGCGGCCCAACCACATGGGTCATTTGCGCCAATCAGATCCCTTAAAAAAACGTTATTTTTAATGAAAGGAGGGGGTAGATATCAACCTCATCTTGGCTTCAATTTCATGCATCGCTCGACTAGGGTGGGCCTAAAACTCTCCCGTGGGATCTAATAAAACGAAAATTAATCCGAATTAATACCGATAAATTCATATGATGGAGAAAACAAAAAAAAAAAGCGAAACTTTAAACAAAAAAAAATGTTGTAAGGGGTGGAAGAAAATGAGGTAATTTCACATCGGGAACATCGATGCCCTTGGTAATTATATAGCCCGGGGGCTTCGTAATAATTGCGCGCTGAGCTTTTGTATCCTATTTTCCCCTCTGCTTATTCTCCTGTTGGGAACATACGAAAAACAAGAGAGAAGACGTTTTTTTTCAAAGAAGCCCTGAGGAAAAACGTAAAACGCGAAATAACCTTTCCATTACCTTTTCATTTCTACGTTTCAAAAGATCCTTTAAAAGATAAACGTTTTAGAAATTTCTATATCGAGTTTTCAATGAAATCGAGTTATAGAATTAAGGAATATTGTTCAACTTCAAGTCAAAGAGAATTTAATTAGAATTTAATGAGTTTCCAGAAAGAGCGTAGACGTTTTCTGAGAAATCATGTTATTCGATCTAAAAAGCAACTTCGTTCAATAAGACGTCACAATTACGGAATAGAGAATGAATGAAAAGAAAAGAAAAATGGAATTTTTAAGTTGAGGTTGGTTTCAAGTTGACCTCGACGGAAACTTCCAAAATTTGGAAATTTTTCAATCGTACAATCGAAAAATATAAAAAGTATTAAATAATATCATTAAATTTTAATGATTATTAAATAAAATAAACGTTCCTGAACTGAAAGAACCTTCCTTCAAGAGTATTACAATAACTTTTTTTGTGGGCAAAAGAATTCCTCTACGAGGTGGGGAAGGCTTCTCTAAACTTTTTGTTTTTAGACTAAAAGGGGAGAACACCGTTCAACAAAACGCATTTCATCTTGCAGTTAAACATAAAAAATCTGCATTTCGACATAAAAAAATCTTTAGTACACCACAATACGTTTGGGCATAATGCAATTGAACAGCTCTCAAAAGTTCAAACATTTTGAGCAGAGTGCATTTTAACATAAAGCGTTTCACCACAAACGACTTTTTCAATAAATGCAAGTCTATCTAAAAAAGTCTCACCATAACGCGTCTCACCATAAAAGCTTATTTTTAAACTTGTTTTTTCGCCATAAAACTGTTTCTGTCGTTTGGGCATAAAACATCTCACCATAAACTAGGGACAGCGAAAGAGCATGCCTACTTTCGCCTTTTAAAACGCGATAATGGCGCAACGACTAAAACCTTAAAACTTGACAGTTCACCATAATGCAATATTTAATATAAATCATCTCACCTTAAGCACAGGAAAAGCAAGCATGCAGCAAATGGGATCAGCTCGTTATATAACAAGAGGGGGTAAATTATTTTCCTCTCGCCAGGATGGGCAAATTGCATTACGGTGGAATGTAAAGTTTTAAGGTTTTTGTCGTTTCGCCATAATCTCGTTTTAG
The DNA here is from genome assembly GCA_014119065.1 of Orius insidiosus. Lineage (NCBI taxonomy): Eukaryota > Metazoa > Arthropoda > Insecta > Hemiptera > Anthocoridae > Orius > Orius insidiosus. The sequence continues at coordinate 225,860 of JACGAQ010000067.1, read as the reverse complement.
ACTGCGGGAATAGGCTTGCTCTTTCTCTGTCCCTAGTTTATGGTGAGATGTTTTATGCCCAAACGACTGAATCAGTTTTATGGCGAAATGACAAGTTCTTTAAAATAGAAGTTTCCTTTATGTTAAACTGTGTTATGTTGAAACGACAAATTTTATGTCGAAACGACAAGTGTTAAATATCTTCTTTATAGTGAGATGTAGTATGTTCAAATGCATTATGGTGAATTCGACTGTTTTCTTTATGTTGAGTTGCAGATTTTTTACGTTGAACGGTAACTCACTATTTCTTCTATTTTATGGTCAAATGCATTATGGCGAGCCGCATTATGTCGACACGTATACACTCGTTGGGGGCTCAAATTTTTTTTCGTATTTCCTTCCGCGTGAATGAACTTCTGAAGTAATTTTTTAAGAGCATTTCGTCGTTTAAAAATTCATGGAATTTCAATATTTCTTTCAGAAGGGGTTGAACCGTACAGATAAAGGTGTGTTATATTTTCAGGTCTATATCCCTTGGACTTAGCTGAGGGGGGGGGGGGGGTAAGCCTGTAAGGGATGTCTGGGCCCGTAACAAATCTCCCTGGAAAGAGCAGAGACACTTTTAGGGTTCCATTCTTTTTCGGATTATAAAGAGGGGGCGGCCGAGCGGTGGATTATCAGCTTCCCTTCCTCCTTTCCGAGTTGGAGTTGACACCCCTCTCTTCTACTTCCCTATATTATCATATAAATGCAACCCCTTTTTCTACCCCCCATCCGAGTCTTACCGCAGTACCTGCTCAATCTACAAGATTGAGCCTCCCCTTCCGGCCGAAACCCTAAATATGAAAATAGTCCTCCTTATTCACAACGTTTTTTTTCTCTCTCTCTTCTTTTTTTTCTTTCATTTTTATTTTAGTGAAATAAAATCCACCGCTTTTCTTTTTCCGTGTGAATTTTCCACCCGTTGTAAAACTGAAATGAAACCTTTCTCATGTAATATCACAAACCTGAAATTTACGACGTTTTTACATTTTAAATTTTACATTTTACAACCCAAAAAACAGCTTAAAAAGAAGTATTCTAAATAAATTATTTTTGAATTTTGGCACCATATTCCAAACGTTCTGACGTCATTAACAGTAAAACTACTTCAGTTTTCTCCTTGTAGTCCCCAATTTTCTTTTAGCATTTACTAAAATTGTAGTAAGTCTTCCTTTCTTAGTTGTCTAGATTTTTTTTCTTTAAAATTGGCAAAAATGGCGGTGATCTGTAGGTCTGAATTTTGGTTTGATGCCAAACGGCCCCGTACTATTGGTCCCATATTCACCAAAGTTTCTCCAAATACTCCTTACATTACTTAGAATTTTTGAAAAAAAGTACTTGTTTGAAGAGCTTCCAACGAAAACTTCCTTAAAGAGAAGTAACTATATAGGAGGGGAAGTATGACGGAGGGGAGGTACAAGGGAGGGGGAAGTATATGGTAGAGGAAATATAACAGAGGGGGGAGTATGAGACAGGGGAAGTATTAAAGAGGTGGAAGTTCAACGGAGGAGGAAGTTTTTTTTTTTTTTTTTTCGAAAATTTTTGCAAGTTTGTATTTTCGAAAAATTTTCCGAGTTTTTTTTTTAATTTTCCGAATTTTTTTTTCAAAACATTTTCCAATTTTTTTTAAATTTTTTGGTTTTCTTTTTTAAATTTACGGTTTTTTTTTTGTAAAATTTTTTAAGTTTTTTTTTTTCGAAAATTTTTCTTAGTGTGAAGGTAGAAATAATGGGCTCTTAGGCCTACGGATGTGCCTCTCGTAATGGGTAGAAGTATGAAATTTCTCCCTAGTAAAAAAATGATAATTAAAAAGTGGAAATTTTCTTACAACAAAAATTTTTTAAAAATATATGGAGTAATTGGTGAAAATTTGGTGAAAATTGGGCCAACGGTTCGGCCGCAGCAAATTTTTTAAAATTTCAAACAGCCATATCTCCGCCATTTTTTCGAAATTCAAAAATCGTTACATTCTTCTTCACCGGCTAAAGAAATTTGTGTGAAAATTTGGTGAAAATCGGATGAAAACTGTGGCCGTAAAGTGTTCCGGAAAAAAAATGCTACGGCCGGCCGGAACCACAGACAAAGTTGAGATCGGTGTAGATCCATATTCGAATTTACCCGACGTGGAGGGTATCACAATAACTTCTTTACGGAAGTTTAAATTTTTTTCGGGTTATGTGAAATTTTGGCTGAAAGCCCTGGGCGGAGATTTCTGGCTTGGCGAATTCTTTTCAATTTTTTCTACTTTAAACTTTTAAACTTTTCACTATTTATTAATCAATTTTTAAAAAGTTGAAAATTTAATTTTCTACTTGAAAAAAGTTTTAAAATGTATGTTCTTTCACCCTTTTAGACAGTTGCTCTGAGCAACCTTATAGTTTTGAGACAGGTAATCCAATTTCAAATTACACATTTAAAAATTATGAATATGATTTTTTAAAAATTTTATCTTTTGAGTTTTATCAACTTTTTTGATAAATCCAACGACATTCTCTTAGTAGAAATTCGCCCGAGTTAATCATAACCCTTCCTTTAATGTATCCCTTTTCGATATTAAAAACATGAATAGACCGAAATTCTCTGAAAAATAATGCCAGAAAAGCAGTGCTTTTATAATATTGAAAAATATTGACTTTATAAATATTTAATTTTTAATCACATCTTGCGAGAGGAGTTTGATAAATTTTTTTCAAGCTTGAGGGAATAAGAAATATTTTTAATAAAGGATGTCAAGATTAAAACGATGAATAAAATATATACTATAGTCCGGTGATAAAACTCCCGGGGATATCGGCTCCGGAAAGGGTGGATTTTGCAATTCAATACCCGAGATATAAGCCTAGGGAAAGTACAAAGTAAATTGGATTTTTTCCTAATTGATAAGACTTGTTTTTTCTCCCTTCGAGAGAGAAAGAAAATTCAATTTATATTTTAATTGAATAATTATTTTATTTCCTCTGTGGCTTATCGAGTGAGTTTTTTTAGAAGCTTGATTTTTTGAAAATGAGGCCCTTTTATAAAAAGTAAACAATAAGTTTATGTTGTGAACGGACTAAAGAGGGTTATTCTGGGAATTCGGGTAATTCCATTTTAAGTTATGTTACCTCCGGAGGTAAAATAATGAATGTATGAGCATGCTAACCTGCGAACATACTTGGATTAGGGACGGTCCGAAAATTATTTCAAAGGGATCCCTCTCCATCAAAGCATTTCACCCATCTCGAAACCACAATAATCCGCATTAAAAATTTCTCTTTTCCCAACATAAAATTTTACTACACGAATGAAAAGTTAATGAATGTAAAAGTTACTCGGAAAATTATTTTTGGAAAAAAAAATTCAACTGAAAAATTTACCAGGATTATTTCCCAGTATGCTGCCTGATACAAGGTAATAAATAAAAAATTTTACCGTTACTTTTTCTGGCTGAAAAAGTAGGTTTTTTAGTGTTCTTAGATATTATTTTATAATTCTCAAACTTTTAATATTAAAAATAAGCATTTTTACACCAAACTAGACATACAAAATATGTTTTTTTTTTCTTTTTTAGCGATTTTGGTGAATATTTGACCGATAATTGGGAAAAAACCGTATAGATTACCAAAAGTAACGTTTGGGGGAAAAATGGCTCATTGTTAATAAAGACCAGTGGTCAAATTGACTCTATTGGGTCTGACAGACCCATTTCCCAAGATCATCATTGGAGGGTATCTCAATATCCGATAAATGGGGAAAAACCAGTTGCAGAAAGACGTAGTGACGAACCTACTATATAATCCTATATTTAAATACTCGTTTTATGACAAAAGGATTAATTTTTTTCCTCTCGCAAGCATTGCTATTTGTAATCCTTTGCCTTTTGCTTTGGGAATGCGAAAAACGATTTTTTATAATTTAACAATTGAGGCGCTCCGGGTACGAAGGGCGAACTCAACAAAACGTAGTTTCGAGATATTCGCATTTTAAAGTTTTATGTTAAGGGCGAACTCAACAGAAAAATTATTGGAAAAGGAGTGGGGGTTGTGGACTAGGATGTGGAGTTCGCCCTTCGTACCAGCTCGGATATCGCAGTTAGAGCTTTGCCGCATATCGGTTTTTACTTATTCAAAGGGGAAAAAAGGGCTAACTCAACATAAAAATTATATGGGTGTATTCACCAAGAGGTCTAGAACCTGAAAATGAAAAAAAAAATTTGTCCGATGTTGAGTTCGCCCTTTGTAGGGTGGAGCGCCCCAATTGTCCCTTGACGTCTGGTAGATTTTAAAATCTTATAAAAGAAAATTAAGGAAAAGTGACTTTGGAGTATATTTGGTGAAGGTCTGGCCAAAATTATTTTTTCGGATTTTTTCCCGATTAAAGACCACTGGTCAAATTAGGGTCAGAAAGACCTATTTCCAAAGATCATCAGTTGAGGATGTCTCAATATCCGAGAAATGGGGAAAAACGAGTCGCTGAAAGACGTAGTGACGTACCTACTATAGAATCCTATTTATAGTTTTAACACCGGATAAATAATTTTTTATCAATTTTGAGTTAGGCATTGTTTCTGATGGTAAATTTTGTGGAGAATCGAATTCGGTTGGTAGTTAAACCCTATTACCAACAGAAAACGCGTAGTTCACGATTTAGCCAACAGGTGATGCATTGATTCCAATGAAAAACTAATCCGTATTTTGGATCTCCTAAAAACCTTGGAAAAATGACTTGTCCGGTGTTAGAACTAACGCGACAAAATACTCGTTTTTGACAAAAGGATTAATTTTTTTCCTCTCGCAAGCAATTTTTAATCCTTCGCCTTTTTCTTTCAACAGAATACGATAAAATGATTTTTCAAAATGTAACAATTGTCCCTGTACCTCTGGTAGATTTCACAATTTTATAAAAGAAAATGAAAATAGTGTAAATAAAAGAAGTTCGGAGAATGGGAAGCTATTGAGCGAGGATATGGGTGTTAATATAATCCAGTGCCAGGTGTGTTTTAGCCTATGGAAATTTTCACAAACGCCGGACTTGCGGAATAGCAAAAACGCTTTATGAAAATTGCCAACTTTCCAAGAAACAAAATATCCTTTATGTTTATTTTTCTTTTAAAAAATATCCTTTTACACAAAAAAGAGTGTCGGCTAACCAATTTATTGAAGAAAAACAATCGTAAATGTTGTGACTAATAAAATGAAACTTTGTTCAAGTTTTAAAAGCTTGAAAACTTATTTTTCTCAGGGATCTTAATTTTTTTCTTTCAAAAGTTAAAGCTATTAGTCATTTTAACTATTTGCAACTATGTATAACCTTGTTACAAATTACATCCTCCTCACTAGAACAAGCCCCTGTTGAAGATAAATCATGCTATTAAACCTCTTATAGAAGAAACTTTTAAGCTCGCGGTTCGAGACTGATATATAACTCCAAGTTTGGAAGGAGATTGGGGAAAATTCGGGTCGCTCGTCCGAACAGGAAGGTGCCCGTGAACTTCGAGAAGATATAGACCGTTCCATTATCCGTGATTTATCTGACTTTTATTCAATATATTAACGTCAAAACAATATTCTTAAAGCGTACCCAAATCTCTGTCTGGAATTAATCTGTGGCTTCTTTTTTGACTTTGTTAAACTAGGTCACTAGGATTGAATTTGAGATAAAGAGAGGTTTTTGGCTCCCAACTTCAAAATAATGAGATTTTAATTTTTTTAAATTGATTTCTTCATATTTTAGGAAACGGAAATTCGCTACGTTCCCTTTTTTTCAGTTTTTCTCCAGAGAAATGGATTTTTTTTCACCTCTTATTTGTCGGGGATTGGAATATTTTTTTGGTTTAAGGGAGAAGAGGGTAACACTGTAAGGGTCTTCTTAAGGTGTATCCTCTCGCCGTGCGTAGACTTGCTCTTTTCGCTGTGTGTAGAAGTGAAGAAGGTGAAGGTGAAGTGTAGAAGGGTACAGCCGCCCTTATGTGAGAGGAGGTGAGGGCACTCTTCGGATAGAGACCGGTGCTTGCTTTCCCGACATATTTATAAATAAAAATGTTGACTCCTTGATGATTAAAAGTTTGAAATGAGATTATTTTCTGATTACTTCTTTCTATTCGTGTTCTAATTTAATTGATGATCCATTAGACACGTTTTTAACTAATTACGAAAGGCAGACACCCCCTTTCAGGTTTGATAATCAAGGCGAAATTAATCACTGGCGTTGTGTTTGACTAGAGTAGCACGCACTTGAATTATGATTGGGAAAGGGGGTGAGTGAATCGAGATGGGTGAGGGGCGTCCGCTTCTGACCTACGTGTTGATTAAGGTCTGATAATGAAACTAATTAGTAAGTGTCGTGACGCCTTGTGACGTTGGGGCCCGACTTGGAAAACCAGGGATCGGGATGGGACAAAGAGGGAGAAGATTAGACAACGTGGAGGGCCCTTCACTTAACTTGATTACCTTAGAATTAACATCCTCTTTGATAAAATCCGACTTTCGCTCTCTTATCTACCCCCCACCTCTACTTCCTGGGTTATCAATCTTTCCCCACTTTTCAACTGGGCATACACGAAAGCGCTAACCACCCTATATCTCATTGATTTCGTCAAAACCCGTCTGGCAACGCTAAAAACGAATTGATAAAACCAACAGTATGAAAATAATAAAATGTCGCTCAGCTCTATACAAATTAAAAAATTTTGGCGTAAGTTTTGCCATTTGAGAGGGGTGAGACGACACCCGAAATAGAGGGAGATAAAGAGGGGAGAAAAATAGAAATCCTTTGTGTTTGTGCATCAAAAATTAAAATTCCGATAACAAATCGCTAATTTTCATTTCTAAAGTAAGAAATTTGGGTTCTAACTTGAAAAAAGGCCGTTAGAGATGAAATCTCGTGATGCACAATGCGAAGATGCTCGGATTGGTGACAGTTGGAATCTTCGGAAAAAAATAAGTGGAATTGAAAAAAAATTGAGTCATTTAGGTCGATTTTAACGGATTTTAGCGTAAAAAACGCTAAAATTTGACATTTTTTAAAGTTGTCGAAAATGGTCATAAAAACAGTCAAATCTACTTGAAATTTTGCGTAGATTATGAATCTGAAACAAAAAATTGGGGTTCTCATTTGAAATAACGAAGTTAGGTTCTGTTTGGGACACCCTGTATATCCAAACGCATTTTAAACTACACCATCAAATTCTTTGATTTAAATTAGAGGGGCTTACATTTAACTTTTTTATTTTTATTTTTTATTTTTTATTTTTTTTATTATTATTTTTTTTATAAAACCACTTTTTAACGCTCTGTATACACTAAATGCATTTAACACCCACTGTATATACATTTAACACCCTGTATACAAAGTTTTTTAAAAAAAATTTTGGCGTAAGTTTTGCCATTTGAGAGGGGTGAGACGATACCCGAAATAGAGGGGATAGAGAGGGGAGAAAAAAAAGAATTCCATTAATTGAAACAAAGCAAGCCTTGTTATTGCGTGGAATCTTCCTCAATTTTTAAGTAATCAAAGTAATTCATAAATAAAATTGATCTCAACGAAAAAAATCATTAATTAAATTTTAATTTCTCAAGTGCCACTTGAACGAAAAGTAATCTTTAACACACTTGATTCATCGCAGAAGCAAACAAGATAACGTTATAAATAAATTTTAAAATTTTCATATTATTTTGACAGTCTTTATAAATCTTAGTTATGGCTGCTTCAGCTGGATTTTTACTACTTTTGGCCGCTTTTGTGGCCGTACAGACGTACCCGTTCCCTCCTGAAGATGAATCCCACATTCAACGTAAGATTATGTTTTAGTATAACTTATGTCAAATTTCTTTCAGATGTCGTTGATGGAAAGTGCACTAAAAGTTTTTGGCGGACCTCGTTTGGCCATTGTGAATGCAAAGATGCGAAAGTTAAATGTTTTTTCCGTCGTAAGTGATATTTATTTTTTTATGCTTAAAATGAGTATTCTCAGCGGGAGGAATGATGCCACATGGGCCGAATGTGCCGCGTGAAAACCTAATTGCCATCCCCTACCCTTTTCCGCCGGAAGATGAGACACATATTCAGCGTAAGATATCATTTTTTTAAACACTGTTTTTGAAAAAAAAAAATTTTAGATGTGGTTGATGGAAAATGTACTAAAGATTCGTGGAGAACTACGTACGGCCACTGTGAATGCAAAGATGGAAATGTTAAATGTTTTTTCCGCCGTAAGTGATATTTAATTCATTTTTATTCGAATAAAAAAGGCTATTTTTAGCTGGAGGAATGATGCCGCACGGGCCGAACGTGCCGCGTGAAAATTTACGCGCTATTCCTTACCCGTTTCCGCCAGAAGATGAAACTCATATTCAACGTAAGTGTAGATGAAGTAAATAAGGTTGGCTGGTCTTAGTGGAGATTGCGCAGTTCACCAGCCTTCTTTGAGAAAGAAAAAATGTGAAGACAAATTTTTTCAGATGTAGTTGACGGAAAATGCACGAAAGAATCGTGGCAGACAGTTACCGGACACTGCACCTGCAAAGATGGAAAAGTCAAATGCTTTTTTTACCGTAAGTTTGAACCAAATGTCTTTCAATTCCCAAGTTTTTCAAATGCTAGACCAGTGGTTTTTATCATTCTTGAGTTTTTCTTCTACAGCCAAATTTTTCCCGTCCATTAATTTGTTTTTATTTTTTTCAGCTGGAGGAATGAAACCCGGTCTTGGTCTTTTGCAGTTGTACTACTCGAGCCGTTATAATAACACAAGGCCATACTATCCCAGCCGCCCGAACTACAACTACCCGTACCAAAGATACAACGCCTCTAGGCACGGTTACTACCCTCATCAAAGATACAACTACTCCAGAATACATTTCTTTTAATCAAAAATTTGTAAAATAAAGCAAATATTTGACCATTGGTCCGAAATAAACGGAAAAAAGGTTTTATGGGGTCAATTTATTCAGGTAAGTAGCCATTACGTGAATTGGGAGGCTATAAAAGAGATGGGTTACTAAAACAGGCAATTATCAAAACTTGTTACGCTCTCCGGTAAGGTTCTCGGACAGTATATTCCGTTTATATCGCCCCTGGAAATGAAAACTATAAATTAAACACCCGAAAAACCCGTTCAGGAAAGTTCCAATTCTATAAACAAAAGTTTCTAAGTTAATTATCAGAAAAGTCGATAAATATCCGGGAGAAAGCGTTTTTTTGGGAAAGATTAGAAGGATGAATGATAGATGTGGGCGTAGATGCGACCCTGAGGAAGCCCCGGTAAGCTTTTTTTTTGTTATCTCTGAGATTAAGACGTGAACGTCGGCCTCCTTTGATATGTCTCCCTGCTCACGACACTCGACCTCCATTCTCTCCCAACCAAAAAGTGCAAGTCTCAAGGGCAAAAAGAGCGGCTCTCTAAAGGGGAGAGGGACAAAACATCCTGAGACAAAGCTCTTGTAAATATTAGCACAAGGGATTAGCCTGTTATTAGCCTTGTAGACCCCTGCAAGGTAATTAGCGAGATGAATGAGAAAGAACCCCTCTTTTTTTTAGTACCTCACCTAACAGTTTAGCATTTGTGTTAGTCTTTGATTTATATCCCTCCTTCGTTTAATATTATTCTTAATTACTTCTCGGTCTAAACTACAAGGAACGTGCAGTGACTTCTGTAATAACGAACACCATAAAACACACCCTTAACTTTCAAATTAAGCTAACCTGATAAAAACAGCTACTCGTACTTAATTTATTTCCGGAAAGACAAAAGGAGGGTAATTAAGTCTAAAAAAACAAGAATTGTGTATTTTCCATTTCAGCAGTTTAACTTAAATCTTAAAAATCCTTGTAGGGGCAAGGTTAGTAGATCGCAGCACTGTGAACTTATCCAGAAAGCCCAAATTCAATCTTCCGATCTCCATTTCATTTTTCGAAGGTTCTGCGTCACACGAAAGGCATTTAAGTTTTTATATACCTTAGAAGCCAAAATGACTCCAAAAGCGTTTGACGTTCCGCAATAACCTGCGACTTTTCTTATCCACTCGAGGCTACCTACAGACAAGTGCTTTAGGTAAACAAATGATTTCATTTTAAAACGCGGCCGAAGGCGTAATTTTAATGTAGGTTCTTCTTCAGATGCTGCAGCTGTTAAATCACCAGAGGCTAAGTGCGCATCTGGATTATGTTTGATAAGGAAATTATATGAAGCGCCACCTGGTTCCTACTAAATAAGCCATAACCTTAAATTAAAAAAGGGGGCAATACGGACGGTGTCTGGATTTAGACCCAAAAAAGTTACAACCAATCTTTTAGGTGTTTTTTTGAAGAATTTTAATGGTTGCCATCTTCGAGGAGCAAAAATTAGATAACGTTTATGAGTTATAACTTGAAGGGGGGACCATTATAGTGAAACTTTTAATGGAGGCACTGCGTTTAATTGGACACGTGGGCGACCATTGTAAACTGGAAGGTTTTTGCAGAACCTTCACTGGATATTTCGCCGACCGCCGTCTCCCTCGTTACGCGAAAGGCAATCGAGTTAAGTAGTCATTACAGCGAAGTTGGCCAACTTGAAGCAAAACCTGATTGCTAATGTCGGAACCCCCTCGTCGTCACTTAAGCCATTACTTTACGATTAAATGTTACGCCTCTGACTCAAATTACCGCTCATAATGGAAAAAGTATGCAAGAAGCATCTTGTACGAAAAGTTATCTGAAAATCGAATTTTTTTTCAAAAATCCATTTTTCGAACAATAAATCCTCACCCCACTTCGAAAGTTTAGGAAGAACTCATAAGCCGAGAGGAGACGGACCCAACTCCCAAGCAGGCGACAGTTGGTCCTCTCCCGTCAAACTCACCCTTTGCCCTTCGCCGCTCCTTCCTTTTCCATTCGAAATGGAAATCATACGTCGAGGGTGTTTCTTTGAGGAGAGGAGGGGGAGATATTCAAATCGAGGGACTTTCACCGCAGATGTCACTATCACGGATCCGCCTTATACCTTCGCCATGGTGACATCGTCGAATGGAAAAGAGCGAAAACGAACAAGATTTTTTTTTCATACCTACAGCACATAAATATTAAAGCAGATTTCAACTTTTCAAAAGAAAAAGGCTAAGAGCAAAGTTAAAAACTTAAGCACGAGACCTGAAAAAAAAAAAACCTTCCATAATAAAGCAGATTTCAAAAGTAAACAATAAAAAAGTGAAATCAATAGTGCCAATCGAAACTCACTAGAACTAGATTTGAAAAATCAAAGTTTCAAGAAAAACGATGACTAAAAAAATTATTTACAGGCTTCAGACTTTTTTCCCTTTCAGATAAGATATTTATTTAAATTCAATTTTCTTTTTATACATAAAATAGTACTTCTATTTCTAGGGTTGAATATTTACCGCAGCAAACACTTTTGGTCTTGATCCAAAAAGGAATGCCATACCAAGCATTGAATGGACAGAAATAGGCTCTAATTAAATAGCTCGGTGATTGAGGCCCTTCTCATTGACTTTCATCCTCTTTTTTTATTTATTCCCGGAGAGGACCGAATTCTTAGAATTCTTCAATGAAAAACGAGGCCAAAATTGTTCAACTTTTTTAACCCTCCATCGACCTTTCGTAAAGATGAAAAAATTCCGAAAGCTTTGAACCCCACGTAAGGACAGTTAAAAAATCAGGGCCTTTGAATAATTGATTTTTTATTTAAAATTATTAATAAAATGCTTTTAAAAGAAAAATAAGTTCAGATATAAAAAAAGGAATCCCCTTTGGGTGTACCCGATAGCAATTTGCATGGTAAATCTACAAGAGGCCGCAATTGAATCGTAAACAGGGCAATGATACTTTTCTTGTTTTTACAATTTTCCCCTTCAGACTTGTTAGCGAAAGGGGAAGGCAATTTAAAAATCCCTCCGGCGAAGGCAATAATAGCGAATGTTCTATCGGCAGGGGAAAAAAAAAAGCTTCGTTTTACTGCATATTTAGGTAGATTGAATAAATAAGACTCGGGGGATGCGCCGAACTAATAGAATATCTATTTAACCTCGGGGCCTAAACTGTTTGCTTAATTAGCAAACAATAACAAGGGCGAAACAGGAGTTAACGAATCCCCTCGAGCTTTCAAAGGAACGGACATCCATTAAACAGCCTTTCATAAAATGAATTTTAGCTTCCGAACCAAAAAAGTTTAGGGGATCCTATTCAATGGAGCCCAAAATTAATTGTTTAACTTCAATTATTTACACAACCCTAATTCGTGGGTCTGTGGTCAAAGTTACCACTCTGCTACGGAGATCCAGGATTTAAATGCAGTGAAGAAAAAGTTCTTTTTTTTCTTCATTAAAATTTGCAAAGCACCTGATTTATTCTAGAAAAAAATTTAAAATTAAGACTCGGTTGATTTTTTCTTTGCCAATCAAGACGTCATGAACGACTCAAATCTATTGCCAGCAGCTGATCAAAGTCTACTCTTACTAGTTATTACTCTCTAGTCTAATATAAATATTTCGAAGCAGGAAATCAATTTAAAAATTTAGTTAAGGGCTTTTCCTTTCGACCTGGATTCCACCATCTTTGGGCCAATCTTTTTTCCCAGAATTCTAAATTTTGCCTAACTTTTTCGACCGATTTTCCACGGATTTTCAGAAGATTTCCTCAGTTTTTCGACACCCTTTAAACAGATTTTGTCTTGGTTTTCGGCCAAATACTTTTGACCTAATTTTCCTCCGTAATATTTGCCGATAAACAATCATTTTGATGATTTTGATTTGAGGGTTTACTTATCAAACTTTGATGCCTTGGGGGCGAGGAGGCTGCCTCTCAATTAAATCTAAACTTAGCTACGCCTACAGAAATATATAGTAAATAAAATATGTTTCTAGCGCTACGAAAATGGGCGGCCCTCCCTTTTTCATTCAGAAAATAACTAATCTTTGAGTTTTGTTATCTGTGGCCGGAAACCCTGAAATGGCATATTCAGTGTGAATACTTTGAAAGCCCACAAAGTGCGCAAATAAGATCACGGGAAGTCATAATCGAATTTAATTTGATTCTTAAAAAAGAAGAGCTTTATTTATAGAATAGTGGAGGTGAAAAGGGAGGAGGGAAGCCGCCGCCCTCGTACTCCGCGGTTTGCGGGCCCGCAATAAAACCGAGTAACGGTTACCTCACAAATGAAGTGAAACTCATTTATTAAGTTTCCCCTCCGTGAGTTTTTTCACCGTAGAAAAGTAATGAAAACCATGGATGAAAAAGTGTTCGCCATGAAGGATATGGGAGCACGTGGGGGCCGCCTCTTTTACGGCAGACAATCAAACTTTTTCCCTAAATGTTACTCTCACGGCAGCCTTACAAAGTAGCTTCGAAACTACTTTTCTTTATTGCACAAAAGTCATTTTTTTCCGTGAAACTTTTTTTTCTCTCTCTCTCTTCTTTATTTTTCACAATCGATGCACCTCGAATCTCTCCATTGGTTTTACCCAACGTTGTTGACTCTTCAAGTGCAAACATCTTCAAGTAAACCCCTCTCACGGAACTAAATTGAAGTCCCTCTCATTTATTTTGCAGTCTCTTCAAATGAGAATCGCGGGAGAGCTTTTTTCAACAAAAGGCTTATTTACCAATCTACCCTTTTTTTAGAGAATCCGGACTTTTTCAATTTCTCTCGATTTTCGGAAAGATTTTCGAAGAATCCCTCACGATTATCCTCACTATTTATGTGACGTGGTTGACGTATTAATAGGGTGTCACCGAATTTAGAGTCCCCCCTTCTATTTATTATTGCTGATTGGATAGAGACGTCAAATAAATCCGCCCTGACGTTTATTTACGGGGGTCCCTTTTAGTTTAAATTGAAACAGGCCGACAAAAAAGAAGGGGGAGACCTTAAAAAAATAATATCAACCTTCGAAATTTACACGCTGTCTGATGTCGTTGGAGTGCAACGTCGGCCCCGCCCACACTGCAACTTGAGACGACGTAAAAACGGGGCTTCAACCCGACATTTTCTACACGAGGCACCGTGTCAAAATGGTTTAACACCATTAGGAAAAGGGCTTTGCTCGTACAAGCCGAAGGATTTTAACACCGCCTTTAGACCCCGCTAATAGGATCTGAAATGCCTGATATCCTTCTTTTTTATAAATTGCTTATAAAGCGCAAACCGATATTGATCCATAATCAGTTTATTTTAAACAAACCATTTTTTTTTATCCTGCAGGGTGGGTTCAGGTTTTTTTATGCGATGAGAGGGACATCCTGGCAAACGCTAAAGACACTAAATTCTGGAAACAGACGGCGCTTATAAGAACCCTTTTAGTTTCTGGGATAAGCTTCAGAAAAAGGGTTCCCAAAATGTGATCTTCAGGATTGATAGACGCGATTGGCAGCCCTTCCTAGCAAGATGTGATCCAATTTTATGTTTCAGGAAAGTAAAATTCGCTAATTGGCCTCTCTCGGACGATCTTGGTCTCACCCCTATCAAATGGAAAAACTTTTTAATATTTAAGCTTAATATTTTGTTTTGAAATCTCTGAAGTCTTAAGAGTCAGGCAATTTTTAATGCTCAAAATTAAAATTGGATGACATCTGCTAGTAGGGCAGCCAATTCTATCTCTTCTATCAAGCCTGAGGACCACATTTTGGGAACTCTTTTGCTGAAGGATTCATCCCTGAATTTTAAAATATCTTTTCCTGCTTTTAATTTCCTCTAAAATCATCACCTTCGCCTTAACACGTTCGCTGCGGGCTATGGATTACTTGAATGAAAACCCTCGGACGGGAGCTAAAACGGGAGTAAATTTTGAGGACGCCTACCGGGGGGTCCTCCTCCGCACCACAGTGTAGTTTGCCATGAAAATTAATTTTTTACGAACTAAAAACTTAAAATTAAATACAAAATAATAAAAATTAACATTATAAGTCTAATCTTAATAAATAAAATTAAACTCATTATTTTTAAAACAGGTAATGAAGCCAAAGTTATAAGTTATAACTTTTGAAGTCGGGAAAAATGGACGTGAAAAGTCTTAAAAATACCAAAATATTAAGTTTTTTTTTTTCATTCTATTCTTAAAATTGACTAAATTCATAATAAAAAAAATTTTTTAAGCATAAAAATAGTACTTAGGTATAAGAAAATGTCCAAATTTCACGAAAAAATTGAAAAAACTCGAAAAAACGCGGAAAAAAAATTGAAAAAATAAGGAACTTGTACGGGAGAAACTTAAATATTGAAGAAAGTTAAATATTTATGATATTTATAAGCCGAAACGAAATGTGTGAATGTGTTCTTCAAATTCAAATCTTACACATTTATCATAAATTTTTCTTATTACCTGCGAGCAGTACGAATTGTCACCCTCACTTTAAAATCTTTCTGAGCGATAAATCCAATTCCTGAATTTGTACCTTATAATAGTAAAAACGTCAACCCCCCCCCCCCCCATACTGAAAAAGAACAATAGACTGTACGAAAAGTCCGCCAATCTAAAATATTTGCTTTGATATTCTAATTTTTATTGCGTATGTATTCCACAAGGAGCTTGATTTTACGAATAACCAATAATGGAGGAAGAATGACTGTGATAACGGGTATCTCACGAGGCGTTTCGGCTTAAAAAGCCTCGTCAGGTGAGCTATTCCCTCTATCACAATCTTCTTTTCACTGTGAACCCTATGTCCAAGAGATTTGACACAGCGGGAAGCCGGAAACAAACCGTTTTCCTGAAGCTCACCGCCGCCACCGTTCTCCAAGAGATAGAGCCACCTGATAGAGGGAATAGCTCACCTGACGAGGCTTTTTAAGCCGAAACGCGTCGTTAGATAGCCGTTATCACAGTCATTCTTCCTCCATTATTGGTTATTTGTAAAATATTTGCTTTTCAACATGAGTGTAGGCTAAAAGTTACACCACTTATCTTTTTAAAACCTCTTTTTTTTATAAATCCTAAACAGGAATCGATTTTCTCGAAAACACCTGATGAATACGGGCTAAAACAAGGTTCGTTAGAAGCCAATTAATACGTGTGAAGGCCTTAGAAGGAAATTTCTCAAAGGGGCCAGAGAGCGAAGGGAAGAGAGGAGAGAGAGAAAAAAAAGAGAAAATTCCTGTTCAATATATCAGGCTGATCCTGTTGTTTGGAGCAAAGGTTTTCCACTCTTCCTCCTCTCCAACGTAGTTACGGACCATCTCACCGGACCTTTTATTTAATTAATTGGGGGACAAAACTGACCACATAAATTTCATGCCCGGTTCGTTCCTACTAGTCAAACTTTCTCTCGAGAAGGACGAATTTCTGCGACCGAAAAAAACCAGTTTTAACTACAATATATTGATTATTAAGAAAAGTTATAAAGAAAAAGGATTTGTGAGAGAATAGAGGACTTTGAGGTTGTACGTGCCGTTAGGGTTCTTCGCATTTCAGATAGGGATTGATCCATACTTTCTAGGATCGGGCAGAAAAGGGGTTACGGGAGAAAATAAAGGAAATAAAAAAGGTAGGTAAAACCCGTCTGGAAGAACAAAAAAAAATAGGGGGTGAGGTTTCATTTGGTTCAATGTCTTGGAACGAGTCGGATCCAATAAGGGTTGAAAGGGGTAGGGATAAAAAAAAAGGCTAAACTTTATAATGAATGTCGCCGTAACGGAGGATTCCATAAAGTTTACTCCAGGGTTGCCACCTGCTGTGTCACGTAGCCACCTTCTTTTTCTGAGGATCACATACGGGGGGGTCTCTAAGGGTTGAAATGCACGTTCGGGCTATTTATTTGCGACATTACCTCTCATATGGAATTGGTCAACGGTCGTATGTGTACTTGAGGAGTCACTGTCATAACCCCAGGACCCTTTTTATTTACCCCTTGAGGGTAAATCAAATTTATAGCCGTTCGTTTCTTCCATAAAAATAAAAAAGCTTTTTGGTCAAAAATCAACGTTGGTGGTAATTGAGTATTAACATCTAACATTTTATTGCTTTTAAACTCAAAATTAAACTTTTTTAGTCAAATTTTAGTTAAGGAGGATCAGACATCTAATTCAACCTTTAGACAGGAAGATGCCTCATATTAGTTTCCTATATTTGAGCACAAAAAATCGTAGGAATTTTTTTAAAAAAAGCTTTTTTTCGATATTGTGGGAAAATATACAAGGTATTGGGAGCAGATTTTCCGAAAACGTTTTCTTTTTTCAAAATGGAAAACTTACTTTTTGGCTAAAACATTTTTTTTTTTTTTTTTTCGATTTTGTGTCCTTGACGCTACACATTAACGCGTAGCTATCCGTTCCATTTATAGGTGTATGTACACCCTTCCAATTAACGGTCAGAACGAGAAAACGTGTGGTTGTAACCCTGTATTTTAAGACTTGGAAGCAATAAAGTGTGTAAAATACTGAAAGTGTTACACTGATCGTTTAAGACTCTAAAAACTATTTAATCCGTACCAGTTAAACGGTTGAAGTGGATGCGGAGGTTCAGGGACTAAAAAGGGCTTAAAACCTTCACTGTACCGTAGCAATAAATCCAATTAAAGTTCACTATTTAAACCCGCTCTGTATATTTCCTCCGGTGTAAATTCTTCCTCCGCTGATTTATTTTGGGCGAAAACGCGTCGGAAAGAGCGTAGAAACTCAGGAACAATTCGTACCGAAATGAAAACGGGGGATGAGGAAATCGTGTGAAGGGAAAACTGGGTTTGTCCTCCTCCCGGCTCAGACACGGAATGCTAAGCCGGGAATCCCTTTGAACAATGCCGGTATAGTATAACCCTCTTGTTTATTTTATTAAAAAGTCTGAAATCCTAGAATTAATATTAAACCAGAATAAAACTTGTTCTCTAAGGAAAGTCTACCATTTTTTTAAAGGATAAATGTTTCAAAGGAATGCTAATAAAAAAACAAAATGCGGTTCGCCATAATTCATTTGACCATAAAACAGCAGAAATTACCGTTCACCATAAAAAATCTGTAACTCAACATAAAGAAAATAGTGGAAAACGTTCACCATAATGCATTTGAACATAATACTCCTCCCCATAAAGAAGAGATTTAACACTTGTCGTTTCGACCTAAAATTTGTCATTTCAACATACTGCAGTTGAACATAAAAAAAACTTTCATTTTAAAGAACTTTTCGTTTCGCCATAAAACTGTTTCTGTAGTTTTGGCATAAAACATCTCACCATAGAGACAGCGAAAGAGTAAGCCTATTTTTGCCGATTAAAACGCGATTATGGCGAAACAACAAAAACCTTTAAACTTGACAGTTCACCGTTATGCAATTCGCACATCCTCGCGGGGAAAAATTATCCCCCTTCCCTTCTGTCATAAAACGATCTGATCCCATTGGCTGTCTGCTTGCTTTATCCAGTTTGTGGTGAGATGCTTTATGTTGAATTGCATTATGGTGAACTGTCAAGTTTTAAGGTTTTTGTCGTTTCGCCATAATCGCGTTTTAAACTGCGAAAATAGGCTTGCTCTTTGGCTGTCCCTAGTTTATGGTGAGATTTATTATGCCCGAACGACAGTTTTATGGCGAAACAACAAGTTTAAAGAGAGGCTTTTAGGGTGATAAGCGTTATGGTGACAAGCACTTTTTTTCTGTCGACTTGCATTTATTGAAAAAGTTGTTTATGGCGAAACGCTATATGTTGAAATTATGCTCAACATTTTTGAACTTCTGAGAGCGTTCTATTCAATTGCATTATGGTGAACTACAGATTTTTATGTTCAACTCCTTTAGGGTGAAATGCGTTAAATTGAACGGTGTTATCACGTAATTTTCACTTTGGAGGAAGACACAATTTAAGAGAAGTTTTGGGGAATTTTTCGTTTAATTTTTAATTGAAAGTTTTCTCGAAATCAGGTCAAGGAAATTATAAATTCTTATCTCCGTGGGCGGAATTTGTGTTTAGAGATTATGAGAACAAAGCCCGGAGGCGAAACGGGCGGTGCCTAGGCCACGCTTTAGGTAAATAAGGAAAATCCTATAAACCTAAGCAAATAACGATAAAACCCCGCTCGACTCCGCCGCCCCGACACACGACGAATCCCTTCTTTGAATTTCCAAGGAGTCCTTCATTAAGGATTCATTAATTGGCGAAAACCGTTTTGTATATAAAATGGTTTAAACCGTCTTTGATTCTTTAACGATATTTGCAAAGGGAACGCCAATTAGCGATCGAGAATCTCACGTTTGTATTAGATTTATATGAAACTACATAATAATTTAAAAACAACTCACCTACGTAATCCTGAAACTCCTCTTTAGAAACTAAAGATAAAAAATACTTCGAAAATTATTTATGGATTTAGTTTTTGAATAAAAATTATAATAATAATAATAACAAAAAGTTGGCTACTGTTTTTACTAAAAAAAAAATCTCAGGGTTTTCGGGAGTTTTCCTGGGTTTCTTGATTTTTCTGGGAGAGAGCGAATTTACAACATAATTAATTATTTAAAAATGTAAATAAAGTAATTGAGGCGCTCCACCCTACAAAGGGCGAACTCAACATCGGACAAATTTTTTTTTTTTCATTTTCAGGTTCTAGACCTCTTGGTGAATACACCCATATAATTTTTATGTTGAGTTCGCCCTTTTTTCCCCTTTAAATACGTAAAAACCGATATGCGGCAAAGCTCTAACTGCGATATCCGAGCGGGTACGAAGGGCGAACTCGTATCCTAGTCCACTACCCCCACTCCTTTTCCGGGAGCCCCACTCCTCTTGGAACAGCTCACCGCCACGAAATAAAAATATATTATACATTTTGTGAATTAATAATCGTAAAAAATATTCGAAATTTTTTAAAAAACCCTTTCCTCTATGATTCTATAAAATCTAAAATCTCGCCACGAAAATTCCAGAGAGTGACTTTTCTGTCGAGTTCGCCCTTAACAGAAAACTTTAAAATGCGAATATCTCGAAACTACGTTTTGTCGAGTTCGCCCTTCGTACCCGGAGCGCCTCAATTAATTACTTGAAACATAGTTTAGCTCGATGGGAGAAGAAATATCTAGGATTTTTTACTATTTTTTTCAGTCCAAATATTTTTTTTCTATCATTTTCTACAATTTCTCTGCCAAAGATAAGGTTTTTCAAAGGTCTTTGGGTCAAAAAGAAATGTTTTCAGAATTTTTTTTATCTGGGAATTTTGGAGGGACCTCCGAGCCGCAGATTCGCCTACTTGTTACCTCCATGCCAAGTGCCTGCAGCCCCAATACATCCCATATTTCATTAAACTGTAAATTAACGTTTTTGCGTTCTTTTTAGTAGTTAACTACATATCTTTTATGTTCATTTATGTGTTTTTTAGACCGTTAACTTGCGATTTTAACCAGTTGTACGATTAATTTTTTTTCCAGATTTTTATTTGCGATTATTTGTAATCTACGTTATTACTTTTTTTTTCATAGACAATGAGACATTACAATTAATCTTTATTTCTCCCTAATATTTCATCGTTTTGATATTCGATTGGCCATACTGTAAATATGGAAGGTAACACAAGGTTTTCTCTTATCTAATGTTTACATTTTTATCTCATTGTGTTGTTTCTTTTTCTTCCTTAACTGTTTTTCTTGAGTTTGAAATTCGAATATGCTTGGACAGAATTATATCATATCTTTTTATCTTTCCTTTTTTTATTGCACATCCTGCAAAGTTCAAATCTTGTAAGTTTTTATTAGTTTTAATAATGGAATATAATATTTCAGTTAATATCCAATAAAGATTTGGAAGATGTATTTCAAACCAATAAAACTAAAAATATGAGGAAGTTTAAACAACAGAAAATATGGTTTCCATTAAAGGAGAGCTGATCGACTCAACCAGCTGTGGATTTCTACGTAGGAAATCTGCACTCTGAACGATTTTAATAACTTGAGATGAATCCTTTTAAGGTAATTAAAATAACGAAGACAATAGTTTCATTTTATTAGTTTCAGAAAGCAATTTTGGAAAAAATTTGGAAGGAATCATCTTGCAAGTGCAGAAGCCAAACTAGCCAAGAACAAGCGCTTCAGTCAAAAAATATGAGGCTTTTGTTGAAGAGTTCTCTGATTTTATGTCTCCACCAGCTTTATTACAGTTGAGATGTTCAAACTGGATACCGAATGGCCGAAGATGGAGTGAAGAGGGCAATCGCTGCCCTTTTGAAAAATTCCCCCTTCGGTAGCTCTTCCTTCCAAATGAACCATCACTTCTTTTGTAAATTAAATTCCATTTTGTCCAGGGTTATATGAGGTGCTCCTGGTACGAAGGGCGAACTCAACAAAACGTAGTTTCGAGATATTCGCATTTTAAAGTTTTATGTTAAGGGCGAACTCAACAGAAAAGTCATTCTCTGGAATTTTCGTGGCGAGATTTTAGATTTTGTAGAATCATAGAGGAAAGGGGTTTTTAAAAATTTACGAATATTTTTTACGATTATTAATTCACAAAATGTATATTTTTATTATTAAAAAAAAATTTAATTACAAAATTTACTCGTCATACTCTGGTTGGTCATCTTCCGATGATGGGTCTTCGTTTAAGGAGGCAGATGCAGGTGGTTGATTTTCAATTATCGTGGTAAAGGTTGACCACGGTATGGTAGTAGATCCTTTATGTCCTTCAATTTTGGTGGGGGTTACAGGTATCGGAGATAAATAAAGTCGATCGAGAGTTACTTCTGCAAGATTAAACTTATTTGGGTTGTAACTCTCTCCTTTCCCCTTTTGGAGTCTTATTCCGTATTTCACTTCCAAAGAATATCCTTTGTGGATATAAAACCTCTGTTTTTAATCTTGAGTGAACTCAAAAATAGCTGCGTCGTTGAATTTAGCTCCGACAAGCTTAGTCTTCGTCACGGTATTTTGAAGACGGGCGAAATTCTTCACTAAGTCTTGAGTTAATGATACTACAGTAAACTTGTTTTTTTGTCTATCGAAATAAGCGTAAGCCGGAGGCGGTGAGCTCTTTCAAGAGATGGTGATTGTGGACTAGGATGTGGAGTTCGCCCTTTGTACCCGCTCGGATATCGCAGTTAGAGCTTTGCCGCATATCGGTTTTTACGTATTTAAAAGGGAAAAAAAGGGCAAACTCAACATAAAAATTATATGGGTGTATTCATCAAGAGGTCTAGAGTCTGAAAATGAAAAAAAAAAAAAAAATTGTCCGATGTCGAGTTCGCCCTTCGTACCCGGAGCGCCTCATATGAAGAAATTTTCCACTCTATTCTGAGGCGAAATAAAGGATGTATTGCTAGTATAGCACTCTAATGTTTGATGAAATGTCGAGTAAAAGACTCATCTTAATCGAGACTTTTTCCACGTTTTCGCCTGTGGGATTTTTCCGCTGCTCTGTTTTTTTAGCTTCTTCAAAGAAAAGTACAGTTTTTGGAAGAGTCTCTTCCTATCATTACGTTATCCAGGCAGAGCTGAGCCTTCTGTCCCTACTTTAACTTTTTTCTTCTTCTTTTTCTTTGGTTTTTCTTTTTCTGATACGCAGATTGTGTCAAAATTCTCTCAGAATCTTCCTTTTATGTTGAAAATTTCAATGGCGTTTTTCGAATTTATTAACTTTGAGGAAGTAATTGATAAATTAAAAGAAATGAATTGAAAGAAAATAAAAGAAGATTCGCATGACAGATGTTTTGGCAAAAGCCGTTGAAAATTAAGTTACACACTGTGCAAAAAGGATATTATTAATTTATGATCATACAATTTCTCTCAAAAATTTATTTCCTCATCTGATTCGACCCTAATTTTGTGAGGAGCATTCTTTTTTAACAGTGAGGGTTAAAAATTTTGGATTTCAGTAGGACCCCTCTAATTCATCACCCTCGGGTGTATGGTCGGAACGCAAAAAAAGGTCGGATCATCTGAAGAAGTCATTACATACTTTTGAAAAGTCGACAATTTTATTTGAATTTTCATACTTTGGTCGTTCAAAAAGGAAGAAGCTGCTCGTCGATGGGGGTTCTACAAAAATCGAGGTGTCAGATTACCAGAAGTGATGGACCATACCAGGGCGGATTATAGGGGTTCTACTGTAATTTCCAAACATGTGATTTTAAGCGTTCAGAAAATTATATTTAAGTTAAACTTTATCCTTTTGTCTTTCGTTTAGGGACAACGTCAATGTAAGCCATTCCGCAAAGTTTACGTCTTCCCTCATTTGAAAAAACCATCATCCTGAATCTGTAACTATTGTAAAAGAATATTGGGATACCTTTGGCTGTCAGCGACGACATTGACAATACATAATTTTTCACAGTATAGTTCCCCTAAAAATTAAAAAAATTATAATATCTCATCGACCATTAACATTACCGGCTTGAAGGGACAACTATTGATCCCTGCTAATTTCGAGATTTTCGCCATTTCTTCTGGTACCATTAGTTTCATCATGATGCAATAATGATCGAAGTCCTTTCTAAAATAATTATCTTTCCATTGATTGTTTCTCTTTACATCCATGATGCATGTGAACTAAAAAAAATTGCTATTTCTGAACTGGATTATCCTGGAGGTGAAAAGTTAAAAATTTTTGTTGCCTTTTCTAGATAGGGAGGATATTTAAAATGATATATGCCTTGTCGCTGTCGCCTAATGGACTTGAAAGCGAAAAATTGCTGTCCATAGCCCAAGTAGTTCGATTGAGCTTTTTTAATTTGTATGTATACTGATATTCATCTTTCTCGTGACCTGGGCATTGCTCCATTCCTTGAAAAACTAAATCAAACGGTCCCTGAAATTTCAATAGGATCAGCTTTTAACTACTATACACTTACAGCCTTGTTGTCTGAACTTCCATGAATGATGTTTAAGAAATGAAATAATAAGAACAAACTAATATTAGAAAGCATATCTGCTGCTTATTCAAGTTTGAACAGTTTACAACTTATCAATGAGTAAAGTCCTTTTATAACAAAATTTTAAGTATGAACAACAGCATAATCATTCTCATATCTAATAGATTTTATCAAAGAGCGATTTCCTGAACTAATTTGACCCTAATATTGTAACAAATTAGCTTCCTCGCTACTTCCATGTCTAGTTAAGTTTAAATATGACAATGCTATCTTGGCTTTATTTTTGGCAATTATTTTTAATCAGATTTCTGTTTTATAAGACCCATACATTTTGAATTCTCCTCATAATGATGTATTTATTGTGTATTCCATTTTAATTCAATTTCTTTTGAGGTAAGTATTTTAGATTTTTACTGATGTTTAGCGGGAATGCAACACTATCGGCATCTATTAGATTTCCCGTAAAACGTACTCTCTTCATAAGTAGATCTAGCGGAGTTTCTTAGGACTAATTTAAAATTCTCCCTGAAGTAGTAATGCAATATTTAATAATAAGTGTAAAATTAATGAGTAATAACTAATAAAAAAAATAAATAATCGAAGGAAGCTTTAATTCAAGTGTAGGCCGGGATTAGTAGCTTAAATAGCAACGTTTTTTTGGTTAAAAAGGCTTGAAGATATCATTGGAGCAAAATCCAAGATTTCAACCAATAAGGACCCTTAGGAAAACAATGGCGAATTAACGAGATTTTTCAGGATTGGGCGTCGAAGTTTAAGTTAAGAGGCAGTGTTCGGTGCATCCCCGAGCACAAATTTTCTTGTTTTTTTCTTTAAATTTTGAGGAGTAAACGTGAAAAACGTCAAAAAATGGTGTTTATTGGCAAATAATACCAAGAACAAAAGCCCCAAAATTTGCTTTAAAATTTGAAGGGTTTTTTTTCTTCAAAGACCGACAAAAACTCTTAAAAATTATGTCAAAAATTTTAAAACAAAAGAAAATGCCCACAGTTTTCATGAAGGGGTTTATCGGTTCAAAAACTGAGGAAAGTTTTGAAAGATTTATCAGTCGAAAGATTGATAAAATTGCCCATAAATCTGAAAAAAGAGGGGTTTCCTCTATAAAATAAAAAAATAGGTTTTCTCCTTATAGTGGCTGATGAAAACTTCCAAAAATCCAATGTGTAGGGGCTTTTAAGGCAATGTGAGTTGAAGGACCCGGAAAACTATGTTTAAAGGGGTTTTCTTGGTCAAATGAGCCAGAAAATCGTCCAAAAATTAAAAAAGAAAAACTGGTTTTCCGTCAAAAAAACTTGAAAAATGGTTCCTTGGCCTAATGATCGAATGTGTCTTGGGGACTCCATGGGCTTCTTCTCCTCGTAGTCTTTCTTCGTTTTTGAATAGAAAGTTGAGGGACCTACAACATTCCCAGGAAAAGAGATAACTTTCTGATGTCTGATGTCAGTTAATTTAAGCTCAGAATGCTATTTTTGCGATTTTTGAATTTCGAAAAAATGGCGGAGATATGTCTGTTTGAAATTTTAAAAAATTCGCTGCGGCCGAACCGTTGGTCCGATTTTCACCAAATTTTCACCAATTACTCCTTATATTTTTTAAGAATTTTTGGTGCGAAAAAATTGCCACTTTTTTTTTTATTATTTTTTTTTTTTAGTTGGGAGAAATTTCATACTTCTACCCATTACAAGAGGCACATCCCTAGGCGAAAGAGCCCATTATTTCTACCGTGACACTTAAAACATTTTTCAAAAAAAAAAAGAACATAAAAAATTTTTCAAAAAATAAAAAAGGAAAAACCGGAAAATTTTTCATAAAAAAACTTCCCCCTCCCTTATTCTTTCCCTCCTTTATACTTTCCCACCCTTCGTTATACTTTCGTTCCCTTATACTTCCCCCTCTGTTATACTTCCCCCTCCTATATTGTTACTTCTCTTTAAGGAAGCTTTCGTTGGAAGCTCTTCAAACCAGTATTTTTTTCACAAAAAAGGCCAATTTAATGGAAAACTTAGATGAATTTAACACGTCTTTCGATGACTTTAAACCCTAGCGGAAATAAAACCATGGGCGGACTTGATATGACGGAGGTGATATGACTGAGGGGCTGTGGTGATCGAATTTCAAAGCGGAACGCTGTGGAAAACGTCTCAAAACCCTGTAAAAAATGATGTTAAAACGCCCGAACACCAGATAAAACGGATGTTTCTAAACCAGAAAATGGAGGAAAACAACCCAAATTTCGGTGAACGATGTTAAACTACCGAACGTTTATAATTTAAAGGGGTTTTTCCATACCATAAAGTCGAGAAAAATGACTAAAAACTCGCTAAAAAGATCGGGTGTTTCTACAGCATAAAAACCCGAAAAAAGAGATGATAAAACGGGTGTTTCTACATCTCAAAAACATAGAAAATGACTTAAAACCTGTCTTTTTGTTGATTCTAGATCTCAGAGAAAAGGTAACTTGAAAGATTAGCATTTTTGGACCGACGATTTTTTAGGAAGTTTTTGGGGGACGAGTTGTCTCCAGCTTCCCGCAGTTTCCACTAATTCTCTCGTAGATAGGTCCACAGAGAAAAGATAGAAATGATTGTGATAGAGGGAATAGCTCACCTGACGAGGCTTATTAAGCCGAAACGCGTCGTGAGATACCCGTTATCACAGTCATTTCTTCCTCTGTTGTTGGTTAATTGTTTGATAATAAAATCAATTTGCGTATAGCAATAAAAATTTAAAAAAAGTAAAGTAATGCCTTGGCAGCAGTTCTGTCATAAAAACCAACAAGGAGGTGGTGAGTGGCTCTATCTCTTAGAGAAGTGGTGGCGTTGAAGTTTTTGGGGGACGAGTTGTCTCCAGCTTCCCGCAGTTTCCACTAATTCTCTCGTAGATAGGTCCACAGAGAAAAGATAGAAATGATTGTGATAGAGGGAATAGCTCACCTGACGAGGCTTATTAAGCCGAAACGCGTCGTGAGATACCCGTTATCACAGTCATTTCTTCCTCTGTTGTTGGTTAATTGTTTGATAATAAAATCAATTTGCGTATAGCAATAAAAATTTAAAAAAAGTAAAGTAATGCCTTGGCAGCAGTTCTGTCATAAAAACCAACAAGGAGGTGGTGAGTGGCTCTATCTCTTAGAGAAGTGGTGGCGTTGAAGTTTTTGGGGGACGAGTTGTCTCCAGCTTCCCGCAGTTTCCACTAATTCTCTCGTAGATAGGTCCACAGAGAAAAGATAGAAATGATTGTGATAGAGGGAATAGCTCACCTGACGAGGCTTATTAAGCCGAAACGCGTCGTGAGATACCCGTTATCACAGTCATTTCTTCCTCTGTTGTTGGTTAATTGTTTGATAATAAAATCAATTTGCGTATAGCAATAAAAATTTAAAAAAGTAAAGTAATGCCTTGGCAGCAGTTCTGTCATAAAAACCAACAAGGAGGTGGTGAGTGGCTCTATCTCTTAGAGAAGTGGTGGCGTTGAAGTTTTTGGGGGACGAGTTGTCTCCAGCTTCCCGCAGTTTCCACTAATTCTCTCGTAGATAGGTCCACAGAGAAAAGAAACAATATTCGTGCGGAACGCTGCTTCATCACAAAAAGAAGAAAAAAAGCACGAATACATAATAAACACAAGTTCCCTTCCCACCGACTCTAATTCCCTATTAATACATCTCCCAAATTCATTTTGTTTAAAAAGTTACTTTTTGATTGTCTCACGCAACGTAGGCCGTTTAATACGACGTCCGCTCGCGGAAAAGGTCGTGATGTTTTAATAGGAAAAACGACCGAGTTACAAGATGGGAATTTACCGGCATCATTTATCTTTCTAGCGACTTAAGTAAAAGTTATATGTTACCGTTAGAAAACGACATATATTTAACAGCCTTCTTCCATTAACTTTGAACTTTTCTTACGTGCTTAACAACATTAGACAATAGTTTTCCCCCTTTCTTGCTCTAGAATAAACAAAAAATTGTCAACGGATTATTCGATTCTAAAAGTATCCAATGTTTTAACATTTTTCGTCTTTTTGTCCCACATGAATACTTTTTTTTATTAGTTTGTTTTGAAAATTTTGATTTATAAAATGTAAATTTTTTGCACAGTTTGTAAGTGCTAGAGAAAAAAAAAGTAAAAAAACATAAAGAAAACTATGGTTATGATAACACCTCAGAGTAAAGATTCCAAAGATGAGATTGGTAGATATTGAATTTTTTCCTTTTATTTAGTATGGACTACCTTTAAAAATCCCGAATTTAACATTTAAAAAGACCGTTGTAGATGCTGGAGTTTCTGATTTTTAGAATTCTCGGACAAAAAGAAGTCAAATTTAAAAAAAAAAATGGTGTCTCATGTGAATTTAGGGAAAAATAGAGCTAAAAATTCGGTGTTTTTAAAAGTTGTAAAAACAGGTCTTGTGAAATGTCAAATTAATTTGGAGCATAGATAAAAGCAAAATCTGTAATAAAAAATTGGGGTTCCCATTTTAAAGAACAATAATTAAGTGTCGTTCTGGAGTACCCTGTAAGTCCTGTATACAGGGTGTCCGGAAACACATGGCACACGTCTGGGAGTGCGTTAAAAAGTGGTTTTATGTAAAAAAGTTAAATGTAAACCCCCTTCATTTAAATCAAAGACTTTGAATTTTTAAAAAATGAGTCCCATAGGTAAATTTTAACGGATTTTAGCGCAAAAAACGCTAAAATTTGACATTTTTTAAAGTTGCCAAAAAAGGTCATACTTTCAAATCAACTAGAATTTTTGAGTAGACTACGAATCTGAAATAAAAAAAGGGATTCTTATTTGAAATAACGAAGTTAGGTTCTGTTGGGGGCACCCTGTATATCCAAACCCATTTTAAACTACACCATCAAATTCTTTGATTTAAATTAAGGGGTTTACATTTAACTTTTTTTTATAAAACCACTTTTTAACGCTCTCCCAGGCGTATGCCATGTGTTTCCGGACACCCTGTATATCGTCGCGTTAGTTCTAACACCGGACAAGTCATTTTTCCAAGGTTTTCAGGAGAGCCAGAATACGGATTAATTTCTCATTGGAATCAACCTCACCTGTTGGCAAAATCGTAAACTACGCGTTTTCTGTTGGTAATAGGGTTAAACTACCAACGGAATTGGATTCTCTACAAAATTTACCATCAGAAACAATGCCTAACTCAAAATTGATAAAAAAAATTACTTATCCGGTGTTAGAACTAACGCGACGAAATGATATAAGTACTTAACTTTCTCAAAGAAAAATTACCTCGGATATCAAAAAATTAATAACCATACAAAGAGGATTTTAAAAAATTTATAAGACCCTAAAATTGCAATTTAAAACTAATTTTCGAGAAGAAAATACGTCTGCACTGCAGTCTTCCATTAAAAAATATGAAAATAACGTGTAAAAATAATTTTTTGCACAAGTTATAATGAAGGGGTAGTTTCTTTTTTCCGAAGCACACCCCTTCCCTTAAAAAAAGCTTTCAGACTAAAAAATATTATTTTATCGCCATTAAATTATACCGCGCTTATATATACACAACGTTTTCAAAAAGCACGCGAAAGAAGCATTAAAAGAATAAAATGCCTCATCCCTTTCGGTCGGGCAATTTGTCTCGAAGATGTGGGGAAAACAAGAGGAAGATTCGAGGTAAAGAAAAAAAATTTTTTTAGGGCACGAGTTTTCAGGGGGGTAGAAAAGATCCGCCCTACGCTTTGGGAAGGGGTAGCGCCCCTTAATAAACATAAATAGCGAGACCGGAACCGCCAGTTCGACTCAAACCATGGAATCGAACCCACGTCCTTTACGGTAAACAAACCTTTCGTATTTTTTAATTTTTGGAACTTTTTTTCATTATAAATAAATTATTAAACTTTGTTGCACTCTAACTAATGATTTAATCGACTGTTATAATTTTAATGCATGATTATTCAAGTTTTAATTTGGTTTAATAAGCAAAACTATTTTAAAACAAAAATAATAAATATTCTGTAATATAAAAGTTTAGATGTCACGATTGTTCAAAACCTCATCACGACACGTGTCCGTGCCGGGTTGTTTTATTTTTATTTAGGGCTATGAATGAAAAAGATATTTTTGTGTTCAATAATTTTTTTATTTTTATAGGTGGCGCTTTTGATTTATACGACAGGATGATTGAGAAGCCGTTTATATTCAAGATAAACGATAATGGAGGAGGGCCGAATCTTCTGCATCAAGTAAGCTTTTGTTTTGTTCTTTTTTTAGAAATGTGGAAACGATATTTACATACGATAGGGAACCATTGAAGAAAGACTGACATAGTTTTTAACGCAATCGAATCGATTGACGTTCAATCACGCAACGGGGGATTTATAGAAGTGGTCGTGAATGACAGAACAAAATTTTGGGCTGCAGCAAACATAGGGGATCGGACAAAAATTGCGGCAGTGGCTTGTCCGAAATTTGGCGTGCAAACGGTTGATTTTGATCCAAGTTTCTCTATGTTTATTTCTAAGCCCCTAAGGATTAAAATAACTTCCTTTTGAGAAAGTTAATAAGTTAAGATATTGGGATAATGGGGCTTGCTTGTTGCGGTAGCGATCCCACAATACCGGTAAGTCTTGCGGGTTGTCTATTTTGAACAGTTTTGGGTTCTCTGAAAGTAGGTATTGCATATTTTATCTTGGGCCATTTTGTTTCAAACAACAAGAGATCGCAGCACTTTCGCCCCTAAAATTACTTTCCTATATTTGAGCACTAATAATCGTCGGAAAATTTTTTTCAAAAGCTCTTTCTCGTTATTTTGGGATTGTCTAGGCGGTCTTGGGAGCAGTTTTTCCGAAAAAGTTTTCCTTTGGAAAATGGAAAGCTTAGTTTTCGACCAAAACATTTTTTCCAAAAAAACTGCTAGCCATTTTGTAGGTTTTGGCGAGTTTTTTCCAAAAACATATTATATAAGAAAATCCGAGGAATAGTTTCTTCGTAATCATTTTACAAAGATTTGGAGGAAAATGCCGGGAGTGAAAGAAACTATCCCCCTTTCAATCAGAGGCCGGATTTAAACCGTTTGTTTATTTACAATCGCTGCATCAAGCCATCAATAATTTGCTCCCGAGGTGATTTCAATTTTTAGGTGAAATTTTCTTTCTCACTGGGGCTTTCGCCATATTGGCTTTTAGAGCCATCTTCAAGTGGCCTGCCTATAATTTACGGAGTGTGCAGAAGGATTTTTTTCGGAATGTAAAAAATCATTCTACACAACCCTGGGATTGAACCCCTAACCTCGTGGTTACTTTAACATCCTTACCCTACAGACAATAAAATTGATAATTTTCTGCAATGAAGTCCCTCAGGCAGCCTCAGTTAGTAAAATGCCCTTTACTATTTCGTCGCGTTAGTTCTAACAACGGCTACCTCATTTTTTTTATCAATTTTGAGTTTGGCATTGTTTCTGATGGTAAATTTTGTGGAGAATCGAATTCCGTTGGTATTTTAACCCTATTACCAACAGAAAACGTGTAGTTCACGATTTAGCCAACAGGTAATGCATTGATTCCAATGCGAAATTAATCCGTATTTTTGCACTCCTGAAAACCCAAGAAAAATGAGATAGATTTTAGAAATAACGCGACGATTTAATATAATTCCAAAATACACCAGACAGAAGATGGGTTTACAAAAAAAATTCCTGTTTATCCTAAATGCAAATCTGTTATCGCTGCTCGTCGGAAATCAATTCACCCCTAGATTCATCCAGAGATCATGAGCTTTGCTTGCGAGGAGGAAAAAATTACCCCTTCATATTTTTTTGAAACAGCTGTGCATTTTGTAAACAAAATGATGGTCTTGAAAGAAGAGTTTCCAAAAAAAAAGTCTATGAGAATAAAACTTTATTGAATCCGTTACACGTGTATCAAAATTATGACGTGACCGAATGAGACTGGTAGGAGAAAAAAAAAAAAAAGCAATAGGCAAACTCATTTCCAAAGTTCTTAAATGGAGTCGAAACCCTACTAAAACTTCAACGTCATAAATCATACGTTTCCTTAATATTGCGTTTCCGATTTATTGTCTATGTACTATTTTAAATTAAGGCGTGTATGATTTTTCGTGCAGTATGATAATAACGATAAACATGGTGGGTGGGAGGTTTGCGGGAAAAGGAGGTTGAAGGCGTTCACTCGGGTCAGCGTGACAGCTCATCGTTTAGGTTAATTCTTTCACCACCTGATGCTCCTTTGTTATACCCGCCACCCGCGGAATTTTAATCAATCACGTCACGCCCCTCGTCAAAAATAACACGTATTTAAGTTTTTTATGGTACTAAAAAATAAAACTGTTCACCATTTTTTTTGTTGCATTATTATTTCCCCATTTATTAATAAACTTCCGTGACAAAAATCAGTCTTTCTTAAAAGTTTGCTGATTTGAAAAAACCTTGTCCCCGACATGAAACTTTATATTTAAAATATAAAAATTGCGCTATTTCATGAACTAAAATAAATTCAGAAAATTATTGTCGCAGCGTTTAAAGATAAATTGATAGTTGATGACGTCAATAATAACCTAGTTTTCTGCATTAGGTTAAACATAACCTCTTAAAAAGAATTATTAATAAAATAACGCTTTGATTGTCTAATAAAATTGTCGCAGGTTGTGATAATGGCCGGAATCCACGCCACTGTCTAAAATTAAACCCGGATAAAAGTTTTCCATTTTTGTCATTTTCTAAAAGTTGAATAATTTCCTTGGGTGTGTATGAAACTTGCTGCATAAAATTATTGAAAATGCTTTCCATGATTTTATGTCTAAAATAAAACTTGTGCGTTCTGGAAATCAATTCTTCCGGGTTTCGTGGTTTCATGGCACATCACATCAGCAGGTGTTAAATGTTTGACAGGTATTTAGTACCCTTTATAGGAAATGAAGAAAAAAAAGGAGGTTTTTTTGATTAGATTTCTTCGATCAAACTTCAAAACGTTTTACAAAATTGTCTGAATGTTTGATCAATTTTTTTAGGTGTTCCTAGAAAGGGGTTGGCAGGAGTTTAATGAAGCTACATGTGCGAAAGAAAGATGGAACATTTGGTGGAGGACTTCTGGCTTCCCAATGTCGCACTACAAGACATTAAAAGGTTGGCAGGTGAGACAACAGAAAAATTCTTCTTCCTTTAACTTAAACAATATTTCAGTTCACCAACCACGTGCCAAAAGCGTCTGCGATATGTAGAAAAGATTATTTATCACGTTATTTAAGATGCATGAAAAATAACTTTGGCTATATTTTCGATTTTAGGTGAGTTTTTACGTGTTGAAAAGTTAGAAAAGGTGAAAACTTATGATTTACGTCTTCATTATCTGCAAACCTTGTTTTAAATAAGGAGGGATGGAAAATTTATTATCTTTTTTTTTATAAACAGAGATTCAAAGGTGTGCGTGTTAAGTTGCTATTTTTTGGGCGGTACAACTCGACAAACCCCTCTCGCCTTCTTTAAACCGTTTTTATGGTTTTGCATCGCTAAAATACCTTTATTGCGGATCACGACAGACTAACGCGTTTAAACGCTCTATTTATAGATAGGGAAGTATGCGGGGAACTAGAAATAACTCTCGTTTTATCATTGGATTGAATCCGTTTATCGGATGTGGAACGCAATTTTATGGCCAAAATATGAGAGCAAGGACGGGGAATTTTTATTATTGGCAACAGTGAAGCCTGACGTCAAGCCTCAGTCCTACCAATTGATCAACCTTTCTAAAGAGGCAATAGATTTTATACATTTGTATTTTCCATATTTCCTAATCCCCGGTTTCTATTTGTGTATCAAAATAGAAGGTCTATTAATCATTTCAGACAAACTTTTGATTTATCACGAGATAAAAATAACAAAAGATAGTGACTCGCTTCTAAAAAAGTCTTTTCAAACTTATTATGAAAAGATCGAATCGTCAATAAATCGGGGACGTGGAAACTTTAAAAATAAAAACCTTTTGTTTTCAGCCCTGAAGCTTTTATATTGCCCAAAGATTATTCCAAACTTGTTGAAACATGTAATAGACTTGACGATATTTGGATATGTAAGCCGGTAGGACAAAGCCAAGGGAAAGGAATATCGATATTTCGGGTAAGATCTTCTTTTTATATTATTTTTTTATTTTGTTTTGATTTTTAGAAAATAAGCGAATTGACGTTCGACAGCCATACGGTTGTTCAGAGATATGTGAGAGATCCGCTTCTTATTGGTGGATACAAATTCGACCTGAGGCTTTACGTCTGCATACCTTGTTTTCACCCTTTGACCATCTATTTGTATCGCGAAGGCCTCGCTAGATTCAGCACAGACAAGTTCTCTTTGAACGACCTAAAAAATAGATATGCTCATTTAACCAACTGCTCTTTAAACAAACAAGGTCCTGGGTATTCGGAAATGAAAGATAAAGTTGGAGCAGGTATTTCCTTCTTTGGATTTAGAATTGTTTTGATTTTTTTTAAAGGATGCAAATGGACACTGAAGCAGTTGAGGCATTATTTGA
Organism: Orius insidiosus; assembly: GCA_014119065.1. Taxonomy (NCBI): domain Eukaryota; kingdom Metazoa; phylum Arthropoda; class Insecta; order Hemiptera; family Anthocoridae; genus Orius; species Orius insidiosus. The sequence goes on along the minus strand of JACGAQ010000067.1, from coordinate 191,568 downwards.
AGCAGAATGAAATGGACGATTGGCTTCTTTGGCAAAGGATAGTGAACATGATAGTGTTGACGGTGGCGAGCCAAGTTTCCGGGATACCGACCACTCCGAATTGCTTCGAGTTTTACGGTTTTGACGTTCTCATCGATCAAGATTTGAAACCGTGGTTGCTCGAAGTGAATTCAAGCCCGGCCTTGTGTACGGACTGCGACGTCGATCCGGCTGTGAAGAAACCTCTTCTTCACGATATGTTCGACCTTTTGGGCCTTCCGGTTTGCAACACGGGGCTTTCCGTCTTTTGCGAAAACGGCGTCAGCGACGAAGAAGAAGTACTGAACGAAGAAGAAGAATTCCGTTTTATTCAGAAAACTGCCAAAAGTGCGGCGAATGTCGTCGTCATGGCTCAAAAATGGAAAAATCACGTCACTGTCCCTTTAGAAGGAAGCAAATCAACTTCTTCGGTAACTTATTTTCATTACTTTCTCAAGGAGACTAAAATGCAAATCCACAATAACCAATTTAACTTTGAATAAGGGTATTGCACGCAGAGATGGGCAAAATCATAGGAAATATTTTCAGCGTTTAAGAATAAGATTAAAATCACACTCGTGAGTATGATTAAGAATAAAATCCTAATCACAGAGATGATTAAGAATCAACTCTTAATCACAGGAAATCTGTGATTAATCCCAGAAATCTGTGATTAATCACCGGAATGTTGTGATCAATTACAGGAATCTGTGATTAATCATAGGAAAATAATGATTAATCATAGGAAAATAATGATTAATCATAGGAAAATAATGATTAATCATAGGAAAATAATGATTAATCATAGGAAAATAATGATTAATCATAGGAAAATAATGATTAATCATAGGAAAATAATGATTAAACATTGGAAAATAATGATCAATCATTGGAATCTGTGATTAATCATAGGAAAATTATGTTTAATCATAGGAAAATTATGATTAATCATAGAAAAATAATGATTAAACATATGAATCTGTGATTAATCATAGGAAAATAATGATTAATCATTGGAATCTGTGATTAATCATAGGAAAATAATGATTAATCATAAGAAAATAATGATTAATCATAGGAAAATAATGATTAATCATAGGAAAATAATGATTAATCATAAGAAAATAATGATTAATCATTGGAATCTGTGATTAATCATAGGAAAATAATGATTAATCATTGGAATCTGTGATTAATCATAGGAAAATAATGATTAATCATAGGAAAATAATGATTAATCATAAGAAAATAATGATTAATCATAAGAAAATAATGATTAATCATAGGAAAATAATGATTAATCATAAGAAAATAATGATTAATCATAGTAAAATAATGATTAATCAATGGAAAATACTGATTAATTAATCGTAGGAAAATAAAGATTAATTAATCATAGGAAAATAATGATTAATCATAGGAAAATAATGATTAATCATAGGAAAATAATGATTAATCATAAGAAAATAATGATTAATCATTGGAATCTGTGATTAATCCTAGGAAAATAATGATTAATCATTGAAATCTGTGATTAATCATAGGAAAATAATGATTAATCATTGGAATCTGGGATTAATTAAGGGAAAAGCTTGATTAATCATTAGTACATTGTGTAATCACAGGAATCTGTGAATATTGTCACCTCTGATCACAATTTACTCTCAAAAACGAAAAACAAAAAATCTATCAATCTCTAAAACTCCAAAATTTTAATCATTATTTATAATATTGACAAATCAAAATTTTAAAGATTCCAACGTTCCGGTGAATAATCACAGCTTTCTGGGATTAATCACAGATTTCCTGTGATTAAAAGTTGATTCTTAATCATCTCTGTGATTTTATTCATAATCATACTCCTGAGTGTGATTTTAATCATACTTTTACTACGTGAATACGAATTTAATCTTATTCTTAATCACAGAAAAATATTCCTATGATTTAAAATCTTAATCATATTCATGATTAAGATTGTGCCCATCTCTGATTGCACGAACGGCTATGAAAAATTTATTGTAAATTTTACTGCGAAAAAACAGGTGATTTATCTGGACCTAACTTCCGTGAATTAATTTTTTTCTTCTCCACTTAATTTTTCTTAATATCAAGGTTTTAGTTCGATTTTTAATCCTGGTTTGCCATTAACAATGAACTTGAACTATTTCAATGACCTTTTACTCCTGGGGAAATGAGTCTTTCGGTTATAGCCATCTGGGTAGTCCTGTCCCTTTGGCGCAGTGGATAGCGCGTTGGACTTCTAATCCAAAGGTCGTGGGTTCGATCCCCACAAGGGATGCTTTTTTTTTTATTTTATTTTTAGTTGCTGAGGAAAGATTGTAAAAATAAAAGATTACGATCATCCTGTTCATCTTTAACGTTATCCGCAGCTCAGAAGAAGCTTCCAAAAAGAAAATCTGCTTTGTCAACATGCATTGTTGGCGCTTATACTGGTAAAAATAATATTAAAATTTTAATTATTTATATTTTTTTAAAGGAAATGAAGGAAGATATGGTTTCAAATATGATATAATTGATGATTTTGTAAAAAAGGAGAAAAACAAAAGTAAATGGGACAATGGAATTGACTGGAAGCATCCGTCGAGCAGTGCTGGAGATTGGGTGCGAGTGTATCCTTTTCGTCCGGCAGTTCAGGAACCACGAAAAAGCAAATCGTGTTCTTCCTTCGTTGCCGTCAAAGCAGACAACGGGTGGAAAGGCGGCAACAAAGAAATCCGCGAAATCGTCACACAAGTCTCCAAATATTACAAAACCGCCCGTGACTCTTTTGCAAAGAACAGATCATCCGACGATTCTGCCAAAGACGGATATTTAACCGCCACCGCCAAAGTTTGCGAAGAAGTCTGGCATCCTTTGTTATAGCCACCTTTTTTTCTACTTGTGATAAGCACTTTGACCTTCGCTTGGTCTTTCACAGGCAAAATAATTTTTTTTTCTAAAAAGTGCCAACATTTTGCTCACATCAGCTGAACGCCATGCTGAAAATTAAGCAAAACAAAATTAGAATAAAATATTTTTTCCTTAGCTAATGCCATAACGCCAGATTTGGTACTTTTACCTTAATTCTGAGCACATTTTTCTAAATAATTTAATAACGTATACTAAAAAGTGTGATATTCTTAAACCAAAGAATATTTTTAAAAATCAAAATAACTTTTTGACTGAATAAAATCTTAGTAGATAAGTAGAATTTGAATTAGTTAAGCATTAGAATGGCTCTCTTTTCTAATTATAAAATTAGATGAATTAGTACATAAAAGAGCTGTGATTAAACTCTTTTTTTTATGAAAAATATAAAATGTGTATTTTATTATTTCTGTCACTTAGCACTATCTAGCGGTGAAGAAAGGTATCAACTGCGCTACTGTTAGTGCGGACCTTGATCTTTTGACGCCAAAATAAAGGTTCCTTAAAATATTGTGGCAGGTGCCCAATTTGAGGCAATGACCCTTCAAATAAAAATTAGTTTACAAGGAACAAAATAAAACAAAAAGGACATTGAGGGTATTACAATAACTTTTCTTTTAGAATATTGAAAGAACTGTGAAGTGAAAAATTTGGGTTCCACGGAGGACCGTCCCTTTTAACTTTTCAAATATTTAAATTTTTTGCTTCCTCAAAGTAAGTTATTGTAATACCCTCCATACGGATTTTCCCATAATTTTAAGTACATTCGTGCCTAATTATCTTGGTTTTTTTTTTTTCAAAATTTGCAAAATGGCTGAGAAATGGTTGGATCTTCACCAAAAAATATTTCTTCTTTTTTTCGATCAATAAATCAATTTTATCCTGAAAATCTTCCTTTGAGGGTACTACAATGTCTGTGTTTCAAAATTTAATATACTGAAAAACCAGCTAAAGTTGCCGGTTTCTGTTCTTCTAAAAAGGATTTTAATTTTTTTGGAGGAGGTGAAGATTCTAATCATCCAGCGGCGAAAAAAACCCCACTTTTTTTCCACTCACGTCCTCAGGCAGCTAAAAAGACATATAATTTTGTAATTACGCCCAAGCACCCAGGAAAGTTCCACACATGATTCATCTTATTACGTTCCATTGTTACTTTCTCAACTTGAATTACGAATAAAACGAATCTATTTTTGGTTTTTGAGTCCTTTTCTTTGGATATCCTGTGGTTTTTTTCTAACTTTGTTTTTTAGTTACCTTATTCAAAGCGGAACGACGGACAAGGGCCCTAAACGAAACAAGGCTAGGGACAATTACCCGACCTAATAATACCTTTCTGTTTCCTCTCCAACCCTTTCACCGCCAAAACATGAGAAAAAATCTAGAAAAACAAGTACTTTTTTCCAGCAAAATAAGCTTCAAAGCTAATCCTGGAGTTGGCAACATTGGGTTTAAACGCGTCAACAAAAACAATGCTGCCAAACTCATTCCTTTTGGCCAATGACATCTCGTTTTTTGTTTTTGAAACGAGCTTCCTCTCGAGGCGTTCGAGAAAAATCGATGTTATCATCTTGATGAGGCAACTGATCCTGCTTTTCTCATCAGGGCGTGACTGATTCACCAAGCTTGAAATTCCATCGATGTATGTTTCCACGATGATTTTACACGTTTTTCAAGAATGCCAAGTTTTGCAACAATCCCTAGAAACAATTGAGAGTTTTTCTTCTTATTTTTTTTATTATAATTATCAGGTGTCCCCGATTAACCTTGACGGAATGACTCTTTCTGGAACTCTACCATTGTCGGCAGATAGTACATTTCCTGCACTAACAATAAAATTATATTTCTAAGATTTTCCCCCCAATTGAGAAATCCTGATTTACAGTTTTAAATTAAAGTATTTAGTTTTTTCGAAGGTTGAAACAGAAAGTAGCAAGTGACAACATGACCAAACATACAAAATCTTGTTTTTTTGTCATAAAAAGTGAGTTTGGCCATGTTTAAAATGTAGGTTGATTTTTTTTATCTAAAAATTGTTTTTAAATCTACTTTTTTAACTATTTAATTACTTATTTTCTATAGTTTTTGTGTTGGCTAGACTGATTAGATCGATTCGAACATGAACCCATTTCTCACTAGAAAAACTGTCACTCCAGACATTTTTTTTTTTCTTGATAAATGACGTTTTCTTTTCAACGCCTAGATAGAAACATCAATCTAAATGAAGGTTAATATTTAAAAAGAAAAAAAGTAATTTTTTTTATCACTTGAACTATACAAACCTATATTACCAAGGCTGAGGGGAAATTAAAAAAAAAAGTCATTACCGGGAGTGATCGTATACAAAATTTAAAAAAACATGTTTTTTATTGATTTGTTTACGTCGAAAGTTGGCAAAATAGTTGTTTAAAAATGTTTCAATTTATTTTTAATTGATTTAACTTTCTAAACGTGATGAAAATGCTGCACGGTGAACTGACTTATGAAAGTTTGAAGAATTTACTTTTCTTTGTGCGTAAAAGACGTTCGATTTGGCCGAAGGACTAATAGGAAAAAGAGTGATGGCGAAGTTGGAAAAGTCATTCTGTGGCGAGCACGAACGCGTTGAATATTCAAGAACGGTTTGACCGAGAAGGTTTCGTTCTTCAGGAAGGACGTCCGGAGATTTGCATTTTTCGTCCCGACCGCCACCTTCAACTGACGCACGTTCGTCATTTACTGTTTGTCCGCTTTTTTAAGATATTAATTGTTCGAAAGCCACAATTCCATCAAGTCCATTTACGGGAACTAAAGTATATCTTTGTCTTTTAATATACGGCGAGGATTTTTCCGTTGAAGGCTCGGGACAATTCTAGACATGAGGAAACAAAAAAGATGCTACCTTGTCATGATAAAAACATCGACAAGCGCTGATATGGATGGGGAGAGTTGGAGAAAGGAAAATTTTTTTAAATTCCGGATTCCTAGATATATTTCTGGCATTTTTGAAAATTTTGAAAAAATTTAAAATATTTTCAAGATGTAAGGAAAACTAGGATGTTCGGTCAAAACCGTCCATAGAGGGTATCACAATTATTTCTCTTCAAAAGAGTAATATGTCATCTCCTATCTTTGTGACTCAAACGATTTTTTAACTTCCTCCAAAAAAAGATGTTCCAATACCAAGGTGGTTGTTCAAATAGGTCTCCCAGAAAAAAAGATAGACATTTTCAAGGAAAAGAGGATGGTTCGTTCAAAACCGTCCTTCGAGAGTAAAACAATAATTTTTCTTTGAGAAAGTTAAGTATGGCATTTAGTTTCGATTTCATTTGAAGGAATTTAAACTTTCTCCAAAGAAAGATACTGTAATACCATCGATGGATGGTTTTTCGAAATGGGGTCTTCCTGAAAAAAGATCACTCATTTTCAAAATATAAGGAATATTCGGTCAAATCTTTCGAGGGTATGACAATAGTTTTCTTTGAAAAATTTAAATATGTCATTTCCTATATTAAATTCATTCGAACGGATTTCAACTTCCTCCAAAAAAAAATATCGTAGCGTTTGTTTTAACACCGGCTATCCCATTTTTTTTAAATAAATTTTGAGTTTGGCATTGTTTCTGAAGGTAAATTTTGTGGTGAATCGAATTCCGTTGGTAGTTTAACCCTATTACCAACAGAAAACGCGTAGTTCACGATTTTGCCAACAGGTGATGCATTAATTCCAATGAGAAGTTAATCAGTATTTTTACCCTCCTGAAAACTTTGGAAAAATGAGATAGCCGGTGTTAGAACTAACGCGACGATATTCCAATACCATTAATAGATGGATTGTTCAAATAGGTCTTCCAAAAAAAAAGTCACACATTTTCAAGGAAAAGAGGAGGTTCGTTCAAACCCGTCCTTCGAGGGTAAAACAGTAATTTTTCTTTGAGAAAGTTAAGTACTTGTGTCTTTTCGTCGCGTTAGTTCTAACACCGGATAAGTAATTTTTTATAAATTTTGAGTTAGGCATTGTTTCTGTTGGTAAATTTTGTGGAGAATCCAATTCCGTTGGTAGTTAAACCCTATTACCAACAGAAAACGCGTAGTTTACGATTTTGCCAACGGGTGATGCATTGATTACAATGAGAAATTAATCCGTATTTTGGCTCTCCTGAAAACCTTGGAAAAATGACTTGTCCGGTGTTAGAACTAATGCGACGATTTCCTTTCGGTTTCATTCGAACGGATTTTAACTTTCTCCTAAGAAAGATACTGTAATACCATTGATGGATGGTTTTTCGAAATGGGTCTTCCTAAAAAAGGTCACTCACTTTCAAGATATAAGGAATAAATTTAGTCAAAACCTTGGAGGGTATCACAATAATTTTATTGCTATTAAAAGTTACAGAGGGAGAAAGAATGAAAAAACGGATATTCCACGACCGGTTTCGGCGTAATACCCCTCATCAGGTGGACTATTTCCTTATTTTTCATTCTCCTACACTTTTTACTTGACTTTCATTAGACGGTATTATGGACACTGCGTAATAATATCAAATGATTACTCAAATAATTTTATTTGAGAAAGTTAATATGACATTTGATTTCGGTTTCATTCAAACGGATTTTAACTTTCTCGAAAGAAAGATACTGTAATACCATTGATGGATGGTTTTTCGAAATACCCGTCTTCCTGGAAAAAGATCACTCACTTTCAAGATACAAGTAAGGAATAAAGGAATATTCGGTCAAAACCTTCGAGGGTATCACAATAAATTTTCTTTGAGAAAGACATTGATATTTCCTGGGTTACATCGAACGGATTTTAACTTTCTTCAAAGGAAGATATTGTGATACCGTTGATTGATGATTTTTAAAACTGGGTCTTCCAGACCCTCAAGAGACAAAATGACCCGTGACTGACCTATAGGATGGGGAATAGAGGCCGTTTTTTTCATCCTGGGGCGATTCTCGTTCGAGATACGTCAATTCCTCCACGGCAATTTTCATATTGGATAAAACATGGTGCTGAAGTCTTTTGCCGGAAATAAACGGTCTTGAAAGGTCAGTGGATCAAAACTGAGGAGACTTTCGCCTTGGACTTGGTCTTGCCTTTGAAAAAACACGACAAACTGCGGTTAGACATGAACAAATTTTTATTTCTTTAACTCTTAATTTCTGGGTGGATTTAAGGTAGAAACGTGCCAAAAATAGTAAAAGAAAGGAGAAAAGTTTTTAAGTAGCGCGTATAACCACTCTACAAAAAAGGGCCGTTAAGACGTTTTCACTTTTTGTTTATAGCTTCTGGAGAAGAAGAAAAAATGGCCTTGAATATTCGGATTTAATGATCACTTAAAGTATAAAAAGCATAATAAAATTTTCAGCTCGTTAATTATTGAGTACTTTTCAGTTTCTTTTTCGGCGCCGGAGAAAATGTCAAAGTGAGTGCCTATTTTTTTATTTTTTCGCGAAAAAAATCACGGTGGAGGATTTAATAAAGCGGGGGTGGATAAACGAAAGGAAATGGCGAATCTCCGATCGTGAGTTATAAATCTGAATGAGTGAAAAGTGCCTCGACGCACGATATCTTTATTGGAGGGCACGGAAACGGACGAAAGGCCGGGGATGGGTCCTTGATTCTACCCGCGATGACGTGAAAGAATCGAACGAAAATAAAAGCTTTTTAATTAAAAGAAAGGTAATAATTAAGGCAGCTAATTTCGAAAAAAGGTTTTTTTTTTTTTTCCGAGGACGCAAATCTAACCAATAAAATAGTTTACCCTTTACATTATTCATAATTGGAGATTAGGTACCCACGCACTTAAATCCTATCGACCCTGGAAGTACTTATTTCTAAATCTTCACCTCATTTTCACCTCTTTTTTTTTTTTTTTTTTTTTTTTTTTTTTTTTTTTTTTTTTTTTTTTTTTTTTTTTTTTTTTTTTTTTTTTTTTTTTTTTTTTGCTTTAACGATATTTTAATTATAAAAATTTCAACTTTTTGAGCCCTCAGGAATCAAAGACATAAAACTACAGAATTTTAAGAAGATGCTATTAGGGAAATGTCATTTTTAAGACAATTTTTACCCTTTTTAGACAAAAAAGAAGACCAGTAACTTGAAGACTGAATGTTCTTACGAAAGAACTGGAAGAAAAGATCTTGTAATACCCTAGACGGTCGATATTTCGAAATGGGTCTTTTGAACCCCTTATAATTTAAATAGATCTTCATTGAGAAAGAAACGAAATTTTCAGGCTTCAATTTTTAATTTAATCTTTTTAGGGCTTCACTTCAATTTAGATTTTTTTTTAATAGGTCCATTGTCTTAAGGCGGATCTGACCACCAAATTAAACAGAGAGGGAAGATGCCTAAAATTACTTTCCTATATTTGAACACTAAAAATCATCGGAAAATTTTTTACAAAAGCTAGTTCTCGTTAGTTTGGGAATGTCTATGCGGTCTTTGGAGCAGTTTTTCCGAAAAAGTTTTCCTTTGGAAAATGGAAAGCTTACTTTTCGACTAAAACATTTATTCAAAAAAAGCCGCTAGCCATTTTGTAGGCTTTGATGAGCCCTTTCCAAAAATATGATATAAGAAAATGGGATGAATAGTTTCGTCGTAATCCTTTTACCAAGATTTGGAGGAAAAATACCTGCGCGCTTATGAAGAATCTCTATCGCCCCTTTCGAGCTATGAATCCTCTCAAGGTCCTTTCAGTTTTTTCTCAGCCCTATTTTCCTATCGAGTTCCAACTATTTATTGTACACAATCATTCAGACTTTTTCAGACATATTAGCTTTGTTCCAACCGTAGTTTGAAACTGGTTTGAAACTCCCGGAGCATGCGCACAAGGATTTGGACGTCGTATTTGACGACGTTCGAATCGTTTTTCCGTCAAACTTGACGTGCAGATCCTTCTGCACGTGCTCCAGGAGTTTTAAATCAGTTTCAAACTGCGGTTGGAACAAAGCTATTGTAATACCCTCGGTGGTTGAGTTTTTGAAAATCGTCATTGAAACCCCTTACACTTCGAATAGATTCCAGTATTTCTTGAGAAAGAAACAACATTTGGGATTATTTTGACTCTTTTGTGATAAAATGATGTCCCTTAACTTAATGATAGAAATGCTGTGATACCCTCAATGGATGGTTGCTATAAACAGGTCTTTGAAAAAAAAAATGATGGCGTGTCTGTTGTGCTTCGTCCCCGTTTTTTCAGAACACTTTTGAATGCGATTTTCATTCAACTTTCCTTTTTCATTGTGTAAGATGGAGGGCCAATTTGAAAATCAAAATAAAAGCAATATGAGTCATTTTTCAAAGAAAATAATTCAAAACAAACCGATTTCACACACATACAAAAAAACTGCGTAAATCTTAAGTTTCCAAGAAAAATTTTCACGTTGGCAAAACCCGAAGCGGGGGATGATTTTTTTAGCTCTCGGGGCCTAAGAAGTGTGGATGGCGGTTGACGGGGAGGGGGATCTCCGGGGGTTTTTCCCTGCTCGCGTCTGTGCCGACAAAGTACCAGGAATCGAGGGAGCCCTACGTCGGAGGAAAAGTTAAAAGCCGCACGCAGCGGGGGACGAAGTAGTACAATCGTAGTGGGGCTCGCGGATCATCATCAAAACAGTCTCTCGTGAGGCACCGTTTCAAGTACATCAGACACGCGACAAACATTATCAGAGCAGGTAAACACATAAACTTCATTTTTCAAAAAAAAAAAAATAATTCCTCCCCCTCATTAAAAAAAATACTTTTTTTTGTTAAAAAAAGTTTATTTTATCATCATCGCATTTTTGAGGGGAAAAAAAACTCCCAGGGTGTTTAAATTAAGAAGTTGAGCCAGAAAAAGCCAAGCAGCTTAAAAAAAATATCTACCTAAAATAAATAAATAAAAATTTTAAAAAATCTGACGATGTAGCTGTGTGAAACGTTACTGTCCACGGTGTCTTGTCCAATCCTTCTAGGAGTTATGATTTTTTTTTAAATGTTTTTTTATTACAAGATTATATACCCTGAAAACAGTCAACATCTCGATTTCCTTTAAAATTTCTTTAACTATCATTCAGCCAGACTTGCAACCTCAGAGATCTCCCGTCCCTCAAGTACCGAAATCACGAATTTTGGTTTGGAAAAATCGAAGTTGAAGTTTTGTGCCATTTTATATTTTTTACCAACCTATTTTTTTTTTCCGAAAAGTAAGTGTTTTTTATTTATAAACCGCTCCCTAAAACGCGTAGAGATTTCCAAAATAACAAAAATGAGATTTTGTAAATTTTTTACCGTGTTTTTTGGTGCTCGAATATAGGAAACTACTTTTAGGCATCTTCCCTCTCTACCTAACGGTTGAATTTTAATGTCTAATCACTGATCCTCCTTAATTATTTACGTTTTTGTGAAAATTATATGCCAAGTATGTTCACATGATAAAGTATTGTTTTCAGGCTACAATGTTAGTCCAAAAAATTATGTTAATCGGTGTAACTAATCGTTTTGAACTTGTCATTTTTGAAAAATAGCCAACTTGACATTTTAAGAATAGATTTGAGATAATAAGAAATTTTTCGGACTAGATTCTCAATAAAGGACGCCCACGAAAAAAGAAAAAAAAATTCGTTGAACTCCGGATTATTTATACTGGACGAGAAAGGTGTAATTATCGAGATACGCAGGTGCCCTTTCTTGGGGAGCGAGAGTCATCCTCTTACCGAGAAATTTCTCCGTACCAAAATGAGACAAACGAGGGCGTGGAAAAGAAGAAAAAAAAAAGAAGCGAAAGGATTCTTGGATCGAAACGTCATTCTTGTTCTTCTCATTTAAAAAACGAGGAGTGCGAAACCAATCTCCGCATGAAAAAAAAAAATTTCAAAATATCCTCCGGGCAACCTCCCATGAGAACTCGTTAAGTACGCGATAATAATTATAACTCGTTTATAGTCCTTTTGATGAATCCTAATTGAAATGATGATTTCCCTTCAGGAACACCTGTCCAAATCTACAAGATATCTGTTCAAATTTTTGCTGTAGGCGACGAACTGGAATTCCTTTTATCGCTTCTGACAATGTCATCGCGGACAAAAATTACGTTAGATAATAGAAAAGAAAATTAACTAAATTACGTGCTGTCATGCACGGACATTATTAAAACTAATGAATTTCTTTAGAAAAAAGCGCTTATTATCATATATCCGTAGCCACGCATACCGTTCCCTTTAATTCGCACTAAAAATGTGTTTTTAAAACAAATTGAATAAGGACAAAAGTTTTACTAATTGGGCCTGGCATTAGGAGTCTTTGAGGGAAAAGGTCTTATCCAAAATGTCAACATTAAGGTCGCCTCTACTTTTAACCTTTATGACCTAAATTGTTTTATGTATTGAAAAATTATGAAAAAACTTGTTCTTAAGCCGGATTATGACAAGGACTTATAAAGGTTAGAAAAATTTTTAAAATCAATTTTCAATTTTGTTATCAACGCGCGGAAAGTACACGATTAAGTAATTAATTCGAAATGGAACACGCATGTTTTGGCATCATTAATAATTTATAGGGTTCAAGGGGTCAAATGTTTTATTGCAGCTCTTAAAAGTCTTTTTTGTTTGATCTTTCGATCCGTTTTTAGGCCCAGAAATAGATTTTTCCGTTGTTCGTATCTATTGGACCGTATGACGTTGAAACCGCAATGATTTATGCCGAGAAAGTTTTTTTTTCCCCATCTCTTTTAATAACTTCCTGGAAAAAATACGCTCCAATTACTCCAATTTTGTTAATAATTTTTTTATATAAAATAAAATTGCTTAGATCAAATTCTCATTAAATTTAAAAAATGTTGAAAGTTTGAAACACGAAGTTATACCTATAAAAAAGCTTTTAGTGTCGATCAAACTAAAATTAAATGCTTTTGTTTATAAATTGTTTTATAAATTGAATATCAATAGAAGTTCACAATAAAGGTCAATTTTCGCGGAAGAGAAAATTCCAAATTAATTGGAGATTTTTAAACAGAAATGATGGAACCTCAATGGCTGTTATCATTCTGTAACCTGATCGTGGAGGCCTCCATGCAGTGAAGAGCCACTGGTACAAATAGCGGAAGAGAAAATTCCAAATTGGAGATTATTAAACAGAAATGATGGAACCTCAATGGCTGTTATCATTCTGTAACCTGATCTTGGAGGCCTCCATGCAGTGAAGAGCCACTGGTACAAATAGCGGAAGAGAAAATTCCAAATTAATTGGAGATTATTAAACAGAAATGATGGAACCTCAATGGCTGTTATCATTCTGTAACCTGATCTTGGAGGCCTCCATGCAGTGAGAGCCACTGGTACAAATAGCGGAAGAGAAAATTCCAAATTAATTGGAGATTTTTAAACAGAAATGATGGAACCTCAATGGCTGTTACCATTCTGTAACCTGATCGTGGAGGCCTCCATCCAGTGAGGAGCCTCAAAATTTAGGCGATTCAAATAATTTTCAATGTCCCGTTCACATTTTAAGCGATCTCTCTTCTAGGTTCATGGACATTTGCGTGTTCGAGACGTTAAACGCACGCGTTTCTTCTACGTCACAAAAATAAGAGCACGCTATTGTTTCTATTCGTGTCTTCACAAGAAGAAAAAAAATAAAAAGATCCGTTTCTCTTTTAAAACTGAATATTTCGGCCATAAAAAATAGGAAATGGCCGAGGGAGAATCTTGATGATCTCGCGTGTTCGGAATGGGTCGATCTTGGGCCCTTTTCACCGTTTTTAGTCACAAAACGCGTTCGGCCACCGTCCGAGTTATGTCCAGTTATTTCATTCACCGGCTTTGGTCCGATCTCGGATATCATCCCGCGCAAGCGAGGGCTTTTCTCATGAGAAGGTAATGTCTTCTTTCTGAAATCCGGCGAGACGTTTTAATCGTTTCAACGAGCAATTCAATTGGATGTATCCTGTGAATTTAAAAAGCTTCTCTCACCAATCTACCTTAGTTTTGGGTCAAATTCCCTGGCAACTGAAATAGAAACTATCTTCATTATTTTAAATGGGAAACTTAGATCCCTTTTGAAGAACCGAAAAAATATTGTGATTAAAAAATTTTTTAAATACATCTTTTGAGACTTAATTTTGATAATTGACATCCTTAAAAACTATAAAAGATATTATAAGATGTATTACTTTCATCACGCGATATCTATTTTTACAACATGATAAGAAAAAACGACTTTTTCGCTTTTTTCAAAGATATAAATCGAAAGAAAAATTCTTTTTCAATTAAAATTTTCACAAAAAAATTGATTTTCTTGGCAATTTTACGAGCTATAAAACTTTTTTCCATTGAAGAAAAAATGAAAGAAATATTATAAAAAGTTAGTATTCCGTTTACTCGGTGAGTTTACCGTGGTTGGAACCAATCCAAGCGTTTTATATCCGAGTTGAATATTCATTACAACCCAGGATGATGACTACGAAGCATAAAATAGACAACAACAAATTCAAGAAACGTAACCGACTTTGAAAGAAAAGAAAAATCACTTGTAAATTTAACGCCAAAATCTCCCATCACTTAAATGACTAATTTGTCAAAACAGAAATCGATATTCAAATAATCTATTACATTGCTATGATTTTATTTTTATTTTTTCAATTAAAAATAGATCTGTCCTTCCCTCTAATTGGAATTTGTCGTGTCTTCCCGTTTATCAGTGATTTCATATTATAAAAAATTGGGTTGAAAATCGACTTTTATTTCAAGGGTATATCATTTATTCTGAAGACAAACTTTGCTTGCGGGAGAAAAAAAATTCCGGCATTTTAAAATCTCGAGTGGGCTATTTTGAAATCTTAAAAGCTTGAAATCCTTCATGTTTTAAAAGAAACTGATTAAAAAATAAAATGGAAGTTGGCAAAGGGAAGAATATGTTATTAATATCTTTAAGTTCTGCTGGCCAAAGATACAAAATTAATTAATGAACCGTTAATTTTTAGTTTGGAAAAAAATAAGGTAAAATTGAAATAATTATTATAAAAGGACAGTAGTTTGAGATTGTTCAATCGAGCTTCTTGATGACGGAGGATTCGATTTGAAAAAACGGGGTCGTGACTAAAAGAACTCGTGATCAAAACAAAAGAGGTTTGAAAACCTTTCATTTTCTGTCTCTCGGAACTTTGGCCGTCACGTCGCGCTTTTGTACCGCAGCTGCGGGGCTTCGGGAGGGTAAAAAAAATTGTTCGGAACGCATGAAAAACCGAGACAATCATCGAGCAATTACCCTGTTCAGCACTTGACCCGGAGGTGTTAAAAATATAGCATGAGGTTAGTTGAATCATGTTTAAACACGATGGCTACGTCATTGTTCAAGCACGACTGTTTTTTAAATTAAATTACAACGTGGAAATTTTATCTTTTTTTTTTTTTCAAAAACATCCGGCATCTCGTGAATTCTTATTCGAGGGACTCCCAGATTGTTTATGGTGCTTCCATAATAATTTTGGCGTAATCAAGGGTTCAATTCAAAAGGTGTTTTTTGGATTTTATGGTTTTTTTTTATGGTTTTCTGCATGGAAATGATGGAACCTCAATGGCTGTTATCATTCTGTAACCTGATTTTGGAGGCCT
Source organism: Orius insidiosus (assembly GCA_014119065.1). NCBI lineage: Eukaryota > Metazoa > Arthropoda > Insecta > Hemiptera > Anthocoridae > Orius > Orius insidiosus. Next base: position 176,053 of record JACGAQ010000067.1, on the reverse strand, counting down.
CCATCCAGTGAAGAGCCACTGGTACAAATAGCGGAAGAAAAAATTCCAAATTAATTGGAAATTATTAAACAGAAATGATGGATCCTCAATGGCTGTTATCATTCTGTAACCTGATCGTGGAGGCCTCCATTCAGTGAGGAGCCACAGGTACAATTTTATGGTTTTCTGCATGAAGTTTAGGGAAAAGAAACGTTTTGGTTGCATAAAATTTATCTCGTTTTTCTTGGGGACACCGGAGGGCATGAAGCTACCCGTAGCGTTTGTTCTTTTCTATGCTCCGATGAACAGATAAAGAAAGGGAAGAAGATAAAAACTAGAGAGCTCATTATGATCAAGAGTGAGCATTTAGAAAAACTAGAAAATAAAAAGTGAAAGGGTTTTTTTTCCTCCATGTGCAAAAAAAAGTTTGAATATTTAACTCAAGCTTTTCTATCTTTGATGTATGGTCTTCATCGTGTATGAGTGCTTTTGATAAGCATTGAGTTATAAATATTTTGACTGAAAGATCACAGACTACTAAGCGGTTCCAGATCAAAAGAAATATGGCGTCTGGCCAGTTTTAAATAAAGAACATCAATTATTTTCAGAATGCCGGAGAAAAGAGGACGTCTCAAGAAGCTGATAGGGATGAGCGAAATGTCAAGAGCCGGCGATCTTGGAAAAGCGGTCGTGGCCGAAGCAATCGGGACTCTTTTCATCACATACTTTGGATGTATGTCCTGTATAAATATTCAGGAAAAAACAGACAATCCTCCAGACTTGGTGCTCATCTCGCTCACATTTGGTTTGGTCGTCGCAGTCTCCGTTCAGGTAAAATTAAAATGCTGCCAAAAAAAATTTGCTCAACTTTTTTTTTAGGTCTTAGGACATATTTCTGGTGCTAATCTCAATCCAGCTGTCACATGTGGGCTTTTAATCACAGGAAGAGTTACCATCGTAAGAGCAGTTTTGTATATAGTCGCGCAATGCTGTGGCGCTATTGCTGGAGCTGCGATTCTTAAGGGATTCACTCCTACTGATTATGTAGCGACGCTTGGAAATACAGCACTTGGTTTAAAAATGACGGCTCAGCAAGGGCTTGGAGTTGAGTTCATGCTTGGATTTCTTTTGGTCTTGACTGTCTTTGGAGTCATCGACCCGAACAAACCTGATTCTAAAATTCCTGCTCCGTTGATGATTGGACTTGCTGTTGCTGTAGGCCATCTTTCATCCGTCGACTACACTGGATCAAGCATGAACCCTGCCAGGAGTTTAGGATCTGCGCTCATTTCTGGAAACTGGGCCGACCATTGGGTACAATTAAAAAATTTGTTTTTCGAAAAATTTATTATTTTTTAGATTTACTGGTTGGGTCCTATCCTTGGAGGAATTGTGGCAGCTGTTCTATACTCAACGCTTTTTGCCGCACCACCGCAAAGCGAATACACGCCAGTCGCTGGCGGCGCTACAGAGGTACTAGGTGATGGGAATCATTAAAAAAATGATAAAAACAAACGAATTCTTTTACTTAAATTTTATTTTTTGTAGATGAAAGGACTGGATAAGACTGAATCAAATCCTTGATCGGTGCTTGGAAGCCGCCTGGCTTCCGGAGGCTTGTCGCTTTTTACTCCGAAAGTCTCTCCGCTCCCAATACCGCAATGACCTTTGCCACATTCCAGGGTTGTCTCAACTCCCTGGGCCTGGTAAACAAAAATGCTTTTAATTTTTACTTTTCAATGTATTAAATATTTTTTAAAAAAAGGTCTCTAAGATCTCAAAACACTGCCGGTAAAAACCTAAGCCGTGGATAAAACTAGCTTTTATTGCCTTATTAACGTACAAAATTTTAGAAATTAGTTTTTATAAAAGTATCCTAGACTGAATGTTTCTGCTTTGTATAAATCATCAGCAATAACCCTTAATAACTATTTTGAAACTTAAAAAATTCACTTATTTATTATATTTTTGATCCTAGCATTTCATTTATGGAGCTTTTACAGCTTATTTTTGTACAGAAAATAGAACAAATACAGTTTCTTCTAAGAATAGTGATTAATTATACTTAATAAATTATATTTTTCCTGTTTTCAAATAAAAAAAATTGTAATATTTTATGAAAAATGAATGTTTTATTCTCCCTCCAAATAAAAAAAACACCTCTGAAGTAAGGAAGGTGTTTAAGGTGGTAAAAAGTGATAAAATGCCCAAAAACAAGATGAAAATGTTGAAATATGGAAGGACAAAGTTTTTTTTTTCCGTTATCTTTCTTTTTATTATTTGGTTCCTCGTATTTCTTGAATTTGTATTTTTAAGAAAATGAGATAAATTATTGTTTATCATTAAATATTAAAAATAAGGATTAATAAAGGTTAAAGTTCTAATTTTTTGGGTTTTAAATGCGCCCTGATTTCCTTTTATTCTCTCTCATTTCAAAATTAGCTTTTGGCCAGCAAGGTATGAACTTCTATTTTTCAGATTTTCTCATTTTTTAAAACTTTTTTTTGCCATAGATGTTACCACAAATGTTATTAACATGCGTATTTTTAATTTTTGAATTCTCTTATATATCTGGAAATCCAAGCCAGGATAAAATTCCAGTTGAAATTAACAGATGTCTTAGCGCCGACAAGCATAAACTTTCCCCAATGCCTAATATGCACGATTTGCCCGGAGAAGTAAGATCTCTTTGAGGGAAAAAAATAGTCAAAAACCTTTTTTTAGTGCAAACCTTGGACTGAACGTTCCTGTTGTGACAATGATCGTGCAGAAGCGATCAACTCTGACAAAGAGGATATTTTTAATCTTAACAAGAATTTGTGCGGCAATATGACTGAAGAATGTAAAAAATACTTTAGAAAAGAATCATGCTTTTTTGAATGCTCTCCCAACATTGGGTTATGGTTTGAAGAGGTAAAAATTATCAAATCTTATGGTTCATTTAAAAATTTTTTTTATTAGTTTAATTCATCGAAAGAGTACCAAAGATTTAGAAATGTCCCGCTTTGCAAAAGGGACTGCGACGACTGGTACAAAGCATGCGCCGAAGACCTCACATGCACCGAAAACTGGTACACAAACGAAAAAACCTGCGACTCAAACAAAAAATGCACTAAAATCGGAAAAATGTTTAAAACAGCAGAAGATTTCTGCGAAAAAGTAAGCTCTAAAATCGACCCAATTTCAAATTTTTATCCTTTTATTTTAGATTTGGGACAACAGTTACAAAGTCACTGAAAGCAACGAAAAATGCATGACGTTTTCTTTCGATCCTAAAAAAAATCCAAATGAAGAAGTCGCCATGAAGTTTTACCAACAGAAAAATTCTGCACCAGTTTCCAATAATTATGTTCTTGTTATTATTATGTTTTTAGTTCCCTTTTTATAAATTAAAATTTTTAATTGTTCCTTCATCAATATATTGTTCATTCCCTTAGTAATTTTGTGACAAAATAATGTAATAAATAATTTATATAAAAGTTCGTTTAATTCAAAACAAACAATTGGATAAGTGGACACAAGATGGCTGCCGCAAGGTAAGAATTCAACCCCTATAGAGGTCTCCCTCGTTACTCTGACGTCAGACTCCCGCCAATAATAACGGCGAGAAATGAGAAGTTGCACTTGCTCAATTTTTTCCATTTTTCAAAACTTCAAAAATAAGGTTGGAAACTTACTAGAGTCACCCAAATTAAGTCGAAAGATAGAGAAAAAAAAGATATTCTGAGTTAGTGAACTTAGAAAACGGTGGGTCTTTTTGACACCATAGGGTCTGGGGGAGTAGTAAGTTTTCACCCTGTATTTAGATTTTGTTATTTAATTATGAATACGGTCAATGAGTGTTAAAAAAAGGTTTTGATGGAGCAGTTCATTTGTTTACATTTTTATGAATGGATTAAAGTCTTCTTCTACCTCCAGTAAATTTTAAAAACAAAAGACAACAAAGCTGGAGTTCAACACGGAAATATGGAAAATGAAATGGAAGTTGAAGAATCGCCCGAAATAAATAATAATTTTCATCATATGAGTGATGAAGAGTTAGAAAAGAATTTTGGCTCATTCACCAATGGTAATTGTGAATTTTTTTAGATGTGTTTTTTCTTATAAATTTTTGTTATTCGTCAAAAACGATCGGTTTTTTTTATGAAAACATTGCGGAATATGTGCGAGATTACAAACACAATTTGCATGGAACAGATATGTTAACTAATTTCAGGACAAGTATGTAATGGGTAACTTTACGCACAGGGTCTTCTTTATAGGATCTATTCTATTGTCATAATGGGTTATTCAAATTGTCTAAATATTTTAAAACTACAAGATGATTTTTTGGAGACACCTAAACTGTTTGGGGATTACATACAACACCATTAAGGAGCTACCACTTTGGCTTTCTATTGGCTTTTCAGGCAATAATTTGGCTATTTTGTTTTAGAGTACAAAGTAGAATGTAAAATAGGCGAAGGCTCCTTTTCAGAAGTGTTAAAATGCAAAGACAAACAATCTGGTATGATGATCGCGGCGAAGCAGCTCAAAAAATCTTTCCGAAGGTAAAAAGAAATGGTAAAAACTTGATTCCTATTTTTTTAATTTGCTCACAGTGCGACTCACGCTTCGGAACTACCTGAACTGATCGCAATGCGAAAACTGACCAAACACTCCAATATCCTCCACATGCTCGAATCCCATTTGTAAGTCCTTTTCTAAAATATGGAATGTTCAATAATAAATAATAGGTTTTATTTAGCGACCAGCTTACCGGCAAAGTGACTTTAGTCTTCGAACTTATGGACATGAGTTTATACGATATGATGAAAACCCGAAAAAGGTATCTAAATATCTGCTTATTTATTTTTAATCTTTCTTTTAGAAGTGTACCTGAAGTGCGAGCGAAAAATTATTTATACCAAATAGTCAAAGGTGTCGACCATATTCATCATCATGGGATTTTCCATAGAGACATCAAGCCAGAAAATATATTAGTTAAAGTAGGTAAATTTTAATAATAATTGTTATATTTATTTAATTTTATAGGGAGATTTGTTAAAAATATCAGATCTTGGTTCTATCAAAGGTATTTATGCTCGCCATCCTTATACTGAGTATATATCGACAAGATGGTATCGCTCGCCTGAATGTTTGCTTACGTCTGGATTTTATGGACAAAAAATGGACGTCTGGGCTATTGGATGTGTATTTTACGAACTCCTAACGTAATTGTTTTTTACAGTTTTATAGGTTAATCCGTGAGCTATTCTTAATGTTGTTTTTAGGTTAAAACCATTGTTTCCTGGTTCGAGCGAGATTGACCAAGTGGCTAAAATAAACAACATTTTAGGCACCCCAAGTGCTCGATTGTTAGCAAAGTTTAAAAAACAGTAAGTAATAATGAAAAAACATTTTTTTTTAAATAAAATATTTCAGCAAATGCAGAAATAGCAGTATATGCTTTCCATCGAAACAAGGCACAGGATTGCATCAGTTGATCCCATTCATAAGTGAAACTGGGCGAGATATATTTAAACAAATGATAGTTTACGATCCAGATTTGAGGATCAATGTTAGAAGATTAATGGACCATAAATATTTTGCAGAGTACAGGTTGGTCTGGATTCGTTATAGGCAGCTGGTTTAACTTCTTTTTTAGAGATAATGAGATGTTCCAACCGCCTAGTGTGTCGCGGAGTCAAAATGAAACTGGAGCTAAGGCAAATTGGAGAAATCCAGCACTTTTGAGCTATCTTACTTTGGAGAAGCGAAGGCGTCCAAAAATAAAAAATGTATTATTTTTTTAAATAATATTTATTGAATTTGTGTTGTAGAAGAGGATCAATATGAAGCATACTGATGTGACGGATAAATCGTCGACAAGGATGGCTATAAAAAGAGTGGGAGCACAAAAATTGATATCGGAATATTTAAATGTGCCACCACAGCAAAAAATCATTCAGCAGCAGTCGACCACTACTTTGCAGCCACCTGCACCGGAACCTTCACAGAATTCCGTACATCGTATACAGCCGATGGTCCAACCGAGAAAACCCATTCAGAACACAATTGATTCGCAGATCTCAATTCAACGTTTAAAACGCCCAAATTTGTCAGTTGGGACACTTTCGACGGTTAAAGCTGCTGCTCCGTCTCTCGCTCCTCAACCTGCAGTCATCAACCCAGCCCTTGAAAAACTCAAAGCACGACTTAACGCAAAAGGCACTACACAAATCAGGCCTCAGATTATCAATAAACTATCGATGGTTAATAAAAGCCAACATCTTTATCCTGGTAACTTGCTTTTTAATAATTTTCAACATTTTATTTGATAACATTTCAGATCCGAATCCAGCCAGATGAAATAATGGATTAGATATTTAAGGTAATTTTTTAAATATTATTATAAGGGGGATTAAAACAAATGAAGTTAAATAATAATATATTAAGCATAAAATAGCATAAATTCAATAATTAGATATACAATTTAAAGTTATTGACCAAACGAAGTCTGGATTCTCTTTTGGGTCATGCTGATTTTATCGCCAAGGCTTAGAGCCATTCCTTGGCTTTTGGCTCTGATTCTGATATGGCCGGTGACAGGTGCGTCGGGTTTGTTGAAGGGCTTTTCGATGCTGAGATTCGCCAAAGCGTCTTCGCCGAAAATAGATCTGGCGTACATGTTAGCAGCCATGAAGCCGCATTGTCCTCCCAAAGCTTTTTCTGGCGTTAAGCATTTCATGTTGGTGCTTTTCAAAAGATGAGCTAGATATTCGTGAAGGTCGGTCAAATTGGTGTTTACTGATACTTTGTTTTCCCATTCGAATTCTGCCCACATTTGTCTAAATTCGGTATCGGTACAGCTAGCAGGGACGATGTAGTCCATTATATCGACGTGGATATCATTCAAAACGACGACGTTTCTATCCGAAGCTGCTCCAGTCACATCGTAGACGATGTTGCCAAAAATGATACCATTTTCAGTAGAGGCGACTTTCACATTGGCTTTAATGTTGCAAAAATCATGCGGTGCCAAAACGCAAGGTTGTGGTTTTTCTACAAGCTTGAGGTCACCTAAGGTTGCCAATTCTAATGTGCAGTTCTGCAGAGTGTCGCTTGTCTGGTTGACAACTAAGACATCAAGGACAATATCATATTGGTTGACGTGGACGTACGCTTCAGCATAAACTGGATCAGAAAATCCAGTAAGTTGAGTCACCTTGTTCAATTTGCTTGCAGAAAAGAATAAATCTGAAGACTCGCTTCCGCTCACTGCTGTACCTGCCACAGCCTGATTTAAACTTAGCTCAAAAACGTTTTCAGTGCCAAGATCAGATTTCATGGATGACAGCTGCAAAAATGAAACTGGATCATCAACTTGAATCGCCTGGACAGTTTTTTCTTTGGCTTTAGATACATTAGTCTCTTCATTCTGCTTGGCGATGAGCATCGCTGCCAAAGCATTTCTGCATTCTTCAGTGAATATTTTTGTAATCAAAGGCATGTGGGTGTTCAAAACTCTTAAGCAAAAGAGCATCCTTTCAGTGTCGTCGTTATTTGAAGGTTTACTTGGCAAGCCAGATATTCCAAGGTGTAGCATACAAGCAATTATCGACATAGCTTCGGAGCAAAAGTTCTGTGCTTTAGATTCATCTAGTTTGATATAACGGAGAGAAAGTTTGACAAGAGTCGAAGCGACAGCAGCACCGATGAAAAAGTCTCCATCCATCAAATATTGACGAAGTGGCGGCCTGTCTTCTTTTTTGGTCATAGCAACCGTATTGAAGATTGACTGAGTAGCGTACGTTCCGTCCGAAGTAACCAATTTGGTGGCGGCAACAGTTTGACCGGTTTCTTCCTGCGGTTTTTCTCCGGCTGCTCTTTTCATTTCATCTTCGACCATCGGGAGATCTCCTAACGTCTGCTTTATTTGCTTCATAAGTGATATCATGTCTTCTTTTGTATCAGAATACTCGCCCAGAATCCACAAAGCTGCACGATGTACTTTCACCGATTTGATAGAAGGGAAAACTTCTAATAACTTCTCAATTATCAGATTTCTCAAGTTTTCAAACTTTTGAATGGCCTCTCTCATAAAGACGAGGACATCGTATGAAGCAAGCTCGCTTGTATCAGACAGAAACTCCACCAAAACTGGAATTACGGAAGCAGCAACATCAGGAAATTTCATACAGCAAGAATGTAATGTGCGAACCAGCAATTGACGATATTTCCCAGTGTCTTCATGTTCGGTTGAATTGTTTGTTTTAGCAACTTCTTTTTTCAGCATGAGAACCATCTCTTCTATACATCTTGAGGTGGTCAAGTCTAAAGCCAAGTTAAGCGCTTTTTTTCTCACTTCCATATCTGTGCTTGCCAAAACACGAAGAATGTCCATAACCAAATCCTGAAGAACACGCTCGTAAGCTGGAATATCCCTTAAAGCTATCAATCTGTCTAAAACAATCAATTTGACGTTATTGTCGCTTTCTTTGATGATAAGGTCAATGTAGCAAGATGCAGCGGCTTTGATGGCTGTAGGAGCGCTTGATAATGTGATCAACGTCCCAGCAGCTTCGTATCTGACAGCAGGGCTGCTTGAGTTCAACAAGTTGTATATGCAACGGATAAAACGTGATCTTTCAGATGGATTCGCATGGCACACTTTGTATATAAGCTCGACAATAACAAGTTGAAGAATATCACCAAATGTGGTGACTTGATCTAAGCAAGATGCCAGATATGATAAAGCACGATCCTGATCGGCATGAAGGAGCATCAAAAAGGCATTTCTTTTACAGGACATATCTTGCTCTCCGTCTAAGAAGTTAGCGATCAATTCTGGAGCATCGGGAATCAAAAAATCGAAGTTTCGGTAAATCGTGAAGATGGCAAGAACTGCGTTACGTCTTACATATGAAACTTTGTGTTCCAAGCAGGAACGAATCGCTGGCATAAGCGGTTCGAGAAGTTCAGGCTCTTTAAGTTTGCAGAGGAACCTCAAAGTTGAACCACGGACAAACTCGTTCGGATGCTGAAGATCTTTACGATAAGCATCGCAGACCAAAATCATTTCTTGAAGTAAAGTCCCGTCTGGGGACGTTTTAGGGACGATCTCCCAGAAGATAAGAAGAAGCTTTTTTATCATATGATCCTGTGATGGAAGTACAAAGCGAATTATATGCATCAAAAGGCCGGGAAGGCGTTCGCCGTTCGCGATCATATGAATGACATTTTTCAAAGCTTCTATTTTGGTTTTAATATCACCCTTCTCCAAATCCTGTTTGAGCTGCATTTCGCTCATCATCTGGTTGTCCGGGAAGTTGATGAGCGTGTAGCACGGCTGCTCGACCGTCGACATCGTCATTTTTAATCGAAAAACCGAAACTTTTTTAATTAGAAATAAATACCGATGGAAATCACACAATCGTCCACGTTAGCACTCCCAACTTAGATTACTCTTGCTTTTGACGTCATCCGTCAATGTAGCATCGATTATTTGCTATCGATTTATGAATAAAGGCGCTTCTCCGTAATTTCAATTTATGAAGAGGACCCATCGATGTATATACTAAACCAATATTTAGTATATACATGGTTTAGTATATACATCGATGAGAGGACCCTCTGAAAAAAATAATAATTAATAAATGAATTTGGTAAAATCCGCCCTCAGAGGTTGTTTCTTGGGATAAAGGCTGAGAAAACCATCGATGTATATACTAAACTTGTGGAGAAAACGCTCTACAGTCCTTAACTGTTGCTTCCCCCTCTTCTGGTAGATGTAAACACCAAAAAAGGGGTGTTTTCACACTGAAGACCGGAAACACCTAAAAAGTGCAACACCCTTTAGACCGAAAACGCTCAAAAAAGGTGTTTCTCCAACTAAAATGCCCAATATGACTTTTATATTATTATTTTAGGGCTAAGTTATACAAATTTTAATTTCTTAGAATAAAGATGCTCTACAGTCCTTTATAACTGGTGCTTCCCCTTCTGGTAGATCTGAAACGCCAAAAACGGGGTGTTTTCACACTGAAGACCGAAAACACCTAAAAAGTGCAACGACCAAATTTAGACCGAAAGCGCTCAAAAAAGGTGTTTTTCCTACTGATGAACGAAAATGCCCAATATGAATTTTATATTTAATTCCCGAGGGTGCTGGGTATTTTAGGGCTAAGTTACACAAATTTTAATTTCTTGGAATAAAGACGCTCTACAGTCCTTTATAACTGGTGCTTCCCCTTCTGGTAGATCTAAAACGCCAAAAAGGGGTGTTTTCACACTGAAGACCGGAAACACCTAAAACGTGCAACACCCAAATTTAGACCGAAAACGTTCAAAAAAGGTGTTTTTCCAACTGATGAACGAAAATGCCCAAAGCATTCTTCTGGTAGATCTAAAACGCCTAAAAAGGGGTGTTTTCACACTGAAGACCATAAACTACGGTGCAACACCCGTATTTAGACCAAAAACGCTCAAAAAAGGTGTTTTTCCAACTAAAATGCCCAATATGACTTTTATAATACCTATTTAATTCCCGAGGGTGTTTGGTACTTTAGGGCCAAGTTACACAAATTTTAATTTCTTGGAATAAAGAAGCTCTACAGTCCTTTATAACTGGTGCTTCCTCTTCTGGTAGATCTAAAACGCCAAAAAGGGGTGTTTTCACACTGAAGACCGGAAACACCTAAAAGTGCAACACCCAAATTTAGACCGAAAACGTTCAAAAAAGGTGTTTTTCCAACTGATGAACGAAAATGCCCAAAGCATTCTTCTGGTAGATCTAAAACGCCTAAAAAGGGGTGTTTTCAGACTGAAGACCAGAAACACCCAAAAAGTGTAACACCCAAATTTAGTCGGAAAACGCTCAAAAAAGGAGTTTTTTCCGACTGAAAGCGAAAATGACTAATACGACTTCTATATTTAATTCCTGAGGATGTTGTTTTAGGGCCAAGTTACACAAATTTTAATTTCTTGCAATAAAGACGCTCTGCAGTCCTTTATAAGTTATAACTGATGCTTCGGCAGATCTAAAACGCCAAAAAAGGGATGTTTTCACACTGAAGACGGGAAACACCTAAAAGGTGCAACACCCAAATTTAGACCAAAAACGCTCAAAAAAAGTGTTTTTCCAACTAAAATGCCCAATATGAATATTTAATTCCCGTGGGTGTTGGGTATTTTGGGGCTTCTCTGCCCAGAAATAAAGAAGTTACAAAAATTTTAATTTCATTTTTCTTTCTTTGTTTCAGGATTCAAATAGAAACTGCGAGAGACTGAAAAAATCCCTAGAATTTTTGTTGCTTAAATAAATGAGAAAAATAATTTTTGAATAATTTTGTAATTTTGTTTGTTTATTTTTTTTTTGTATTCATTGCTTTTTTTTTTTATTTTAATAAATTTATACGAATTAAAAAAAAAATTAATTTATCACAGAAAAAATTAATAATCGGCGGCGTTATTAGCAAGGTAATCTCTTCGCCCGATGTTGGAAGCTTGTTTACTTTGAATCGCTTCAAGTTTTGGACAATTTGTAATCCGATGTCCCAATCCACCACAGTAACTGCAGCCTCTTTCATCTAAAAATAAATTTATAAATTTTATGCTAAAAAATGAAAATAAATTTACCTCCAATTTCAAGATATTTTTCACTTTCGGATTGCAACTCGGCCAAAAATGGAGGAACTTTTTGTTTCGCTTCCATCAAAAGATGTTTCAAATCTAAAAGAACGCTTTCATCGTTTGCTTTGTTGATAAATGTTGTTGCCAGCCCTGTTTTTCCAGATCGTCCAGTACGCCCAATCCTATGAACTATAAGGCTGTTGATAAAAACAAGAATTTGAAATATTTTCAATGGTTTACCATAATTTTCTACATCGTCTGGCATATCGTAGTTGATAACATGTTGGATGTCAGCAAAATCAAGACCTTTCGATGCTACATCGGTAGCAACCAAAACGTCTTTTTTTCCATTTCTGAATGCTTCTACACTTCTCGATCTTTCTTCTTGATCTATAAAAAATATTAATTAAATCAGTTTTTTTAATTAAGAAAAATACCTTTCCCTCCATGTATGGCGACAGCTTCAATGCCTTTGAGTAGCAAATATTCGTGGATGGCATCCACATCTTGCTTTTTTTCTGCGAATATTAAAACAGGCGGAGTCGTTTTTTGTAGGCATTCTAATAGATAAACGATTTTCGCTTCTTGTTTGACATATTCGACTTCTTGTACGACATTTATAGACGCAGCACCAGCTCGGCCGACGTTGATCGTCACTGGTTTAACGAGTGCAGAACGAGCGAAGTTTTGAATCTTTTTCGGCATTGTCGCAGAAAACAACAGCGTCTGTCTTTGACCCTAAAAAAAGTAAAAATCAAGCAAAAATAAGAAAAAAGGGGGTTTTTACCTTAAAAAATGAAAATATCGTCCGGACGTCTTCTTCAAAACCCATGTCTATCATTCTGTCTGCTTCATCCATACACAAATATCTATAAAAAAGTTGTTTAATTTTTAAGAAATATATAACATTAAAAATACCTGCAAATGTCCAATTTGACCATCTTTTTATCAAGCATGTCCATCAAACGCCCAGGTGTAGCAACCATAATATGGACACCACTAAAGAAAAGTACTAATTAAAAGAGCTTCCAACGAAAACTTCCTAAACCATATAAGAGGGGGAATTATAAAGGAGGGGAAGCATAACGGAGGGGGGAAGTATAAAGATGGGGGGAAGTATAAAGGAGGGGAAGCATAACGGAGGGGGGACGTATAAAGGAGGGGAAGAAGTATAACGAAGGGGAAGTATAACAGAGGGGGAAGTACAAAGGAGGGGGAAGTATAAAGGATAGGGAGGTATTTACGATGGGTAAGTATAAAGGAAGGAGGTTGAATTATGAAGAAGTAGAAGTTATTAATGAGGGCGTTTTTTAAATTTTTTTTGTTTTTTTTTCGAAAATTTTTCTTAGTATCAAGGTAGAAATAATGGGATTTTTGCCCAAGGGAGGTCCCTTTCGTGAAGGGTGGAAGTATGAAATTTCTCCCTACTAAAATGATAATTAATGTAAAAAAATGATATAATTTTTTAAAACCAAAAATTCTTAAAAAATATAAGGAGTAATTGGTGAAAATTTGGCGAAAATCGGATCAACGGTTCAGCCGCAGCGAATTAATTTAAAATTTCAAACAGACATATCTCCGCCATTTTTTTTGAAATTCAAAAATCGCCCTCGTTAGTTTCTTGTCCACCGACTAAAGAAAATTTGGTGAAAATCGGTTGAAAACTGTGGCCGTAAAGTTTTCCGGAAAAAAATGCTACGACCGGACGGCCGGCCGGCACCACAGACAAAGTTGAGATTGGTAAAGATCAATATTCAATTTGACCCTCCAGAGTTTGGAAGACCCTTCCCCAAAAACCCGATGTGGAGGGTATCACAATAACTTCTCCAAAAAACGAAATTCCAACTTACCGTCCGATCACATCCAAAGATTCTCCAATCGGAACCCCTCCGATTGCCAAAACACATCTTATTTGAGGGAATCCATGTTTTTCCAAATATGAAGTGTAATATTTAATAATATCATGAGTTTGCTTCGCCAATTCTCGTGATGGACAAATTATAAGTCCTGTAATCATAAGTTAATAGTTGGTCAATTATAAATTTTTTGTTTACCATAGGGTCCTTCATTTTTAATAAAAGGCATTTTCATTTCTTGCTCAAGGCAAAACATGATGATAGGAAGTAAAAAAACTAAAGTTTTTCCTGAACCTGTGAATGCAATGCCTATCATATCTCGCCCTGACAATCTGTAAGCAAAAAAATCAACATAGAAAACAAAAATTTATACAAAAGGCATCATCAGGGATGCCAACTAAATGAAGATAATATTGAAAGAGATCGTATTTTTTAGATACTAAACCCTTAGGAAAACTCAGAATTTCAGGTTCTTACATTGTTGGGATGCCTTGAATCTGAATGGGCGTTGGCTTGTCAATATTTTTGGACATAAGAGCATCAATAAGTTTTCGTGGAAATTTCATTTCTTCAAATGTAAGACAAGGAGGAGGCACATCATCTCCTTCGACTAAAATTCGATATTTTCGCCTTATACGTTCGAAAGTTTCTTCGCCCAAATTGATAATACAACGAGGAGGCTTCCAGCTTGTTTTTAACGATTCCTCATACTGGATGCCCTTCGCCAGCTCAGCAACGCCCATCAAAGCTTTTCTTTCAGCAACACTTTCAAGAATCTTTTCCTCTTCCTTCAACTGTTTTTCCATCGCACTTTCCTTCTTGGCTAAAAATTTGATTAATTTAAATAAAATATAATGAAAGAAAAGAAACCTTCAGCCATTTTTTTGAGCTCGGTGTGCTGGTCGAGAAGACTTATGTTGGATTTTCGACCCCAAATTTTTCCATCTTCTTCTTCTTCTTTTTCATTTTCGCTTGAAGATTTCCCTTTCGCTTCCTCAACTTTTACCTGAAATAAAAGTTAATAAAAAGGCCAAACTTTATTATTATCAATCAGTGTTGGGCATAATCATAATCATAATTATGATTATGTAATCACAAACCTTAAATATGTGATTAAGATTACAATCGTAAACATATGAACATTCGTAATCATAACCACAATTACGCTCGTAATCACAACTTTTATAATTACGCTCGTAATCACAACTTTTATAATAACGCTTGTAATCACAATTTTTTTAAATTAAATTACCCAGTAATCATACTTTTTTCATGATTAAATAATATATTATTTATTTATATATTATGATTATTGATTACATGATTTCAAGGTTTGTGATTACTAATGTAATTTTATAATATGATTACCTACATTATTTCAAGGTTTGTGATTAAAATTATAATCATAATTACAACTCATAAACAATGATTATAATCAAAATCATAGTTATGATTACGCCCAATACTGTCTAGAATAATGGGCATCAAACACTCAGCTGTGTGGCTTGAATTGGCCACACTAAGGGAACTGAGTGTTTGTTTTACAAAAAGTTTATTTTAAAAACTTTTACATCGCCAATCTTCACCTGTGCAAGACGTCCTAATTTAAGAAGTTGATCTTTCTTCCTCTCCCTTAAAGGAACGTACGGAGTATAATTTGAATCTGAATCACTGCTAGATGATCCCTCTTTTTCCAGTTCTTCTCGTCGATACCTCTGCATAAAAACATTTTTTTAAAATTATATTTATATTAAATAGATTTATTTACCTTTATTGGAGGTGGTGGTAGGTCTGCCATATTTTTTTATCCCTTAAATTTATTCAAGAAAGTCAATTTTAGGAGTAAAGAAGCCGGATTTGTTGTGAAACATTAGAACCTCTTTAATGGTTATGGTAAGGTAACCTTTTATAAACTTCTCTTCATAATTGATAAGAGATAAGGAACTGTTTTGATTTTTAGTAATTTGTAGTAAAAATGTCAGAACCAAAACCAGGAGACGGTTTGAAATCTTTGAAAACGACACATGCGTTTAAAGTCATCAATTTTGAACTTTATTCTGCTCCTGTGAGTATTTTGTTTGTTTAGCTGGTCTACTATTTTTTCAATTTCTTAAATTTGATGAAATCTATCGCACTCTGCTGTTTAAAACATCTTGTCCTCTAATATTGTTCAAATCTATTTCATCCAGCTGTTTAATTTTTGTGCAATTGCCCTATGCTGGTTAAATGTTTTTTTTACTGCCTATGCTGGTTAAATGTCCTTTTTTTTTACTGCCCTATGCTGGTTAAATGTAGTTTTTTTACTGCCTTATGCTGGTTAAATGTCCTTTTTCTACAGCCCAATGCTGGTTAAATCTCCTTTTTTTACTGCCCTATGCTAGTTAAATGTCCTTTTTCTACTGCCCTATGCTGGTTAAATGTCATTTTTTTACTGCCCAATGCTGGTTAAATGTCCTTTTTCTACTGCCCTATGCTGGTTAAATGTCCTTTTTCTGCTACCAATAGCTGGTTAAATGTCCTTTGTCTTCTGCCCTATGCTGGTTAAATGTCCTTTGTCTTCTGCCCTATGCTGGTTAAATGTCCTTTTTCTACTGCCCTATGCTGGTTAAATGTCCTTTTTCTGCTACCAATAGCTGGTTAAATGTCCTTTGTCTTCTGCCCTATGCTGGTTAAATGTCCTTTTTCTACTGCCCTATGCAGGTTATATGTCCTTTTTCTGCTGCCAATAGCTGGATAAATGTCCTTTTTCTACTGCCCTATGCTAGTTAAATGTCCTTTTTCTACTGCTCTATGCTGGTTAAATTACTCCTCATAAGGATATTTTACCTCATGGTAAGACGTATCCTAAGAATGCTGTTCCTATAATTGCTAGGAGTATAACTGTCAATTTATTAAACTTTTTATACTGCTTATTGCTGGTCCTTTTTCAACTTTTTTACCTTGATCAAATCTACCACACCCAGCTCTTTAAACTCATTGGCCTCTAATATTGTTCAAATCTATTGCATCTCCTAGTTTTACCGAATATTCTTTTGATTTTCTTAGTCACATTAAATATTTTAAACTGTACAGAACTTTGCTGCTTTTCTAGTGGTTAAATTTTTTAAGTTACCTCATTTCAATTCATGAAAAAATGATTATAAATTTTTCTTTTCTTTTTTCAGAATAAAGCGATCATGGGATTAGGACTTGTCGCCATAATTGGCTGTGCCAGTTACATTGCTTATATGAGAAAGAAATACGAAGGAATGGGATATTATCCAGCCATAAATTCAGAAGGGAAGGAAGTCTTCGTTAAAAAAACCTCAAAATGGGATTGACTGCTTGTTTTTATTAAAATTTTTTGTTGTACATAATTGTATATTAAATTTAAATTAGTTTACACATTGATTGTTTCATTTTTTTAGATTTTCCTTTCTTTTTCTTCTTTTTGACCTTAAAGTGCAGTTTTATTATTTAATAAAAATGAAAAATGCAATTTTTACTTGAGATTTTTTTGATTTTGGTAGTCTAGGCATTCCTGGGATGAACATGTAGTATCCACCGGAGTCTACACCGTAAAGTGGCTGTTCTGGACGGAAGCCGGCTTCTGCGTAAAAACGCCAAAGGGACAACGGATCAGCGTTTTCCTTTGGCCATTTTTTACCGACCACATAACCAAAAAGAAGCTAAAACAAAACTTAGAAATATTATTTTTTTGGTAATATGTACAAACGAGTATTATTGTGAGGTTCATGTAGAAATTTAACGGTCGGATGGGAAGCATCTCTTATTTTATGTTTAATGCATGCTCTCATTACCATGTTTTTTTAAGGCCTTTCACTGTCTCGTTTTCTATGAAAATAGAAGCTTCAAAAAGCCTCACTATTTAGTTTTACTTTATACAGTTTATTTATTTTGACTATTTTTATTTCATTTTATTTTATTTTATTTCATTCACTAAAAGGAATTTATGTTGTTTTTTTTCTCCACGAAATGAACCCTATTATCCTCTTTTGGTGTAATAAAATTTTTTTATTTAGTAGGGAGAAATTTTATACTTCCAACCTTTGCGAGAGAGGCATCCCTTGGGCAGAAAGCCCATTATTTCTACCTTGATACTTAAAAAAATTTTCAAAACAAAAATAACGCAATTTTAAAAAAGAAAATCCGGAAAATTTTTCAAAAAAAACTCGGAAAATTTTTCGAAAAACAAAAAAAAATCGGAAAATTTTTCGAAAAACAAAAAAAAATTGGAAATTTTTCGAAAAACAAAAAAAAATCGGAAAATTTTTTGAAAAAAAAATCAGAAAATTTTTCAAAAAAAAAGAAAACTTGGAAGATTAAAAAAAAAACTTCCCCCTCCCTTATAATTCCCCCTCCTTTATACTTTCCCTCCCTTCGTTATACTTTCGTTCCCTTATGCTTTCCCCTTCGTTATACTTCCCCTGACTTATACTTCCCCCTCTGTTACACTTCCCCTCCCATATACTTCCCCCTCCGTTATACTTCCCCCTCCTATATTGTTACTCCTCTTTAAGGAAGTTTTCGTTGGAAGCTCTTCAAACTAGTACTTTACTTCTTCAAAATCATTTAATTCTTCAAGTAGTTGCTGTATTGATGCCCAGGCAGATAATTAAAAAAAAAAAGTGATTTCTCTGTGAAAAACAGGAAAACTCAAACAATCTTGTAAAAATTGGTTTCTCCATGGAAAACTGAGGAAAGCTCCTAAAAAATATTGTAAAAATAGGGGTTTCTATGTAAAAAATCTACAAAAAACTCCTAAAACTCCTGTAAATCCTGGCGTTGTGGAGGCTCCGCATCTTAAGGGGCTTAAAAAATCCTACGAGTTAGGGGGGGGGGGGGGTTCTTCTGGAAAAAACCAATGAAAACTCGTGAAAACCCGTTAAAAATCCTACGAGTGGGGGGGGGGGGTTCCCGTGAAAAAAAAACCAATGAAAACTCATGAAAACACGTTAAAAATTGGGTATCTCTGTCAAAAATCCGAGATAAACTCCTAATAATCCTGTAAAAAGCGGTTTCTGGTGAAAACTTGATCGCGATTTTTACCAATTTTTCATCGAGTACTTTTTAAAATTTTAATATTTCAGACCAGTAGTTTCATACGAAATTCCAGCGTTCTATATTTTTTCCCTGAATAAAATCGAATTTAAAATTTTTATTTTGACCTTTAAGATCATTAAAAATTAAATTTTTAGCCGTTCCTCTCGAATAAGGGGACTTATGTATACAAGTTCAGCAGTGCGTTCCTGTTATGGAGGCTTAGCCTACTCAAAAGAGCCCTATTCAGTTTCTAATGATCAAATTCAATCCAATTTTCCGGTCAAAGGGCGCCTAGGATCTAGCACGATTGAAGGGATTTAATTTTACGGTTGATGCTTCAGCGTGTAAACAAGCATCTATTATTCATGTTGGTGTTAAATTGAATGGCGTCTCGATGGCTCCATTATCCAGGCTACGCCTCTTCATCCACAATAATTTTCCTATTCAAACTGTCTCTTGACATCTTTAAAATATAGACCTTCAGAATCAAATGTGCCAATGGCCTTTCTTTAAATTACAACTTTCCGCAAGGTTTGAGCAATTATTTCAATAAAAGCGTTCAAAATCTACGAGAAAAAAATTTTTATAGTCCCTCGGCTGGCCTACTTTTCATGTTGGAAAATTTCATTAATCGGAAAACCGCGAAAAAGGGGTTTTCTAAACGTTTCTTTTGTTGTACTGGATTAAAGGCTCAAAAAGGGGTTTTATATAGCGAGCCGTCAGAGAGAAGGGAGATCGGGGATCCCCTTTTTCAGTCACCGCGAGACATGCGCGGACGTTTCCCGTGTGTGGGAAGGCCCCCGAACGGTGGGGCCTTTGAACGTCAAGCCAGAACCGCCGGGCGCGAGCTTGGACAAACACCATCTAACTTTTTCGAAGCTTCTTCTCCGCACACATGCGCGTATAAATTAGAGACAAACCAAAAATCTCGTTTGTTTCATTCGGATTTGAAGTTTTTTTTTTCTTTTCGGGTTTTCACCCCTACCGCACCTCCATTATACAAACCTATCGACTGGAAACTGTCTGTAGACCGAGATTAGGTAAGTTTATACATATTGATTCATCACTCTTTAATATCCAGCCTCTATTTGAATAATTTATTCATAAAATTATAGTATTCTACGTTATTTTAAGATGTATTTAATTTATAAACTAATTTTTTCCCCCCGATTTTTAACTTTTTGTTATTAACTGAAGGGTGTGGAACTAAGTAAACAGAGTCGCAAGCTGTTTAAAAAACATAAACGTCCGTTTTTTAATTTTTTAAACACAAACCTATTATTAGGCTATTTTATAATTCCATTTTAGATGGCACTTATGGACTTAGAGTAAAATCAAAAGAAAAATTAAGTGATTTTTTAAAAGTGATTTGGCTGAAAACGTTGGATTAAAAATCAAATTAAAACTTAAGTTTTCATAGTTATTTCTAATTTTTGTAAGTCCTATTTATTTTTCATTTCCACAAAGATAAGTTATTGTGATACCCTCCATGTCTCTGGAAAAGGGTGACAATTTTTTGAAAAAGTACTAGTCTGGAGCTGGACGGAACTTACTCAAAGTAGGGAAACGTGAGTTTTCATCTCAAATATAAAAAAATTTTTCAGTAGAAAGGTAGAAAAAATAAAGTCTTCGCCCAGCCAAGCCACTCGGAACCGGCGAGAGCACCCCGAATTTCTCCCTATGTATGTTTTATACTATATGGAGAGCGCCGCAAAATCTTTGAGCTAGTTACTATAGTGGGGAGAAATTTGGGGTGTTCTCCTGAGCGAAGAGTTATAGTTTTTCTACCCAAAATTTCTATCATAAATCCCACTTCTGACACTAATATAACAATTTTGTTTATTCAAATTTATTTTTTAGCAAAAGGAGTCCAATAGTACAAACTATAGAATAAAAACGAGTTTGATTTTAATGTTGAAAATACAATTTTACATTTTTATACTTTTTGGGTTGTGGTTTCTATTCCAAAGTCCAATAGCTAAAAGTGAAAATCGTTTATCTAATCGACATAACTGACAGAAGTGGTTCGAGGGTCGACTTGTCTTCGAAATATTTATTATTTTTTGACAGTTCCGTCGATTCTTTCGTCTTTATAGATTTTTTTTCTTTCACCTTAAAAAGTTTGGCTGAAAAAAAAAGTGCCCTAAATATCCAAGAGCGTGA
Source organism: Orius insidiosus (assembly GCA_014119065.1). Lineage (NCBI taxonomy): Eukaryota > Metazoa > Arthropoda > Insecta > Hemiptera > Anthocoridae > Orius > Orius insidiosus. The sequence goes on along the minus strand of JACGAQ010000067.1, from coordinate 155,399 downwards.
AGAGCGCCGAAGGAAAATTAGAGGGTCGCATCTGTTTTTAATTAAGGACCCCCATTCTCTTAAAAAATTGTGCTTTTATAGCCTTTTTAGAAAAAGAATATTTTAATGGCGTCATTAAACTAAATTTAGTTCCTTTGTCTAAAGTTAGTTTTTTTTAATAATTAACTTCATTATTAATGTTTTTCTTGAAGTGCTTATTTTAAATTTTTTTCTTGCTAAATCTAATTTTTTTAGGTTCATAACTGCCTCCATCATTCATTACAAAGATGCCGACATTTATGAAGATCTCCAGAGATCAACCGTCATGTATCTTTCATTTAAATTTTAAATTTTAATGTTGTAAAATTTAAATGAGCTCTTTATTGTTTTATCTTCTTGGTTTTAAAAGCAGGTTTTACCTTGAATTTTGCTGGGAACTGTTTGCTCGCGATTATGGGTGGGAAATGAAAATAATAAGAAATGGGTTTTAAGGGGTTTCTTATAAAAAGAAAAAAAGAGGGAAGCCCGTAAACAAATATATTTGGGTCTTTATTATACGTCCGTGGGATACACGTACACATTCCGGTTTTGCGCACACGCATACGCATATTTTCTCTCCCCGGGGTTGAATAAACATAAGAAAAAAGAAAAGGGGTAGACAGAAACTCCTTTACCTTCGAGTTCCAACGTGAGCCGCCTTCCTTTAAGGCTTTCCGCACGTAAATCATCGTTATTATGCGAAAGGTGGCATTTTCCGAATTTATTTCTCGTGGGAAAAAACGATTTTCGTATGAAGAAAATTACCCGGTACTTCGCTAAACGGTGAAATCGTTTTATAAAAGATGAAAAACTTCCATTTAAAAGGAAATTCTCAAAGAGAATTTGTTCTCAGCTAATATTATGTTTTTGGCTTATTCAAGAATGAAAGCTTATTCATGAGCTCTTTTTCTTCTTTTAATATCAGAAGTGGGATACTTGTTTATTCCGCCAAAAACGTAGGAAGTTGCTGATTGTGATGCTTTTTCGATAGTAGGCACGAAAAATTGTTGAATTGCCGTTTATTTATTTTGGGAAATTGATTTGAAGGATCTTCTATATTAACAGACTTTTATAAAGTTTTTTTTCCCCAAACGTGTTACACAGCAGAAGGTGGTTAATTTTGCTGAAAGTTTTTTGTTTTTCGATAGATATTTTATCGTCGTATTTGAAGTTTAAGTTTGCTCAATATCCGAGTTGGTGAAACAAAGTTTGGAGATGTTTGAGGGCAGGCTTAACGAAAGTTTACTCCGCTCCATCATTTAGAAATGAATTATTTATTTTGTGGTTTTGCCGTTTGGTTGAATGTATGATTATTTGATGTTTTAGGGTGATGCAGAGGGCGAAAAGGCGATGACGTTGGATGAGACGGGCCATCCTTCGGCCGAAGTCTGGAGTAACGGTTCGTCCCTCCTCCTACTTGAGCCATTATCGCAATGCCATTCGTGGTCGCCGATCAACCACATCTACTTTCAATTGGCGAACGTGTTTTACTTCCTTTCTTATCTAGCACCGTCGGGCCTCCACGGCCTTCTGTATCTACGTTCGACTCTTCTCGTCGGATGTGCGTTTACGGCCCTTTGGGGAGCGACAGTTCGATGCTCGCTCGACGCGCTCCTCTGGAACGCAAACTTCGTTCTCATCAACCTCGTTCACATCCTCATCCTCCTCTACAGACTTCGCCCTGTCAATTTCACAAAAGAAGTCGAAGAGGTAAGCCTAATCTGATCAATCGATTAACATTGCGGGTTAATAACTCAATAGAAAGGCGTTGAAGCGAAACTTGGAAGAACACGCGACCCGATGGATTTTGTAATTTATTCAAGTCCACTCACCTCCGTTTTATGTCTCACACAATCAGAGTAACGACGCCCCGCAAAATCCTTTAAGTCCCCACGAACTCCCTATATTCAAAAGATTATTTCTAAAGAACCAGAAGCTTACCTCGATTTTGTTTTTGTTGAACAATAAGATTTCTTTTGGAGCCTGAAATAACGTAGGAAGCAAAGTGTGGGTTGTGCCCCGGGGTTTTTTTTTTAAGTTTCACCAGTTCCATATTATACGAGAGAAAGGGGGAAAAGGCGTAATAAGGTTCTGTGCTTCCGCACCTGAAAACTGAGCAATAGTTGTATTTTTTGCTCCATGCAATCTTAAAAAGTGCCAAGGTATAAGAATGTCAATGTTTGCGTTCGGACCTACTGGGGCGCGACTGGCCGTGTTAACAAGTTTCAAACCTTTTTGTTTTAATGAATCATTCATGACCCCCAAGAAACATGTTGCAGATAAAGGGATTTAGTTCCAGGGAGTTTTTTTTGCTTGCGTTAGTGTAACCTCGAGATAAGGGCTCTCTTAGGGCAAGCTGACCGCGATAAAGAAGTGGGCGCGGTGGACGGAAGTAGTCTCTCCGTCTGTGCGACGGTAATGTCCGAAAAGCACGACATCGCAAGACCTTCCACGCCCGACACCTGTTGATCTACGTTCCTTAATGCATGCCCTCCTTTTCCCGGGGAGCGCGAGTCGATCTTTAGAGCCGTCCGCATGAAGGCCCCTTAATCCGAAATGGTTGAAAGCAACCTTTTCACCGCACACTCAATCAACCCTGGATAAAGTTAAAATCACTCAGATTACCATCGCTTTTCGATAATAAAATTCTAGACTCGATCAATAACATTGAAAACGTGCTGACCTAAAACTAAAAGTCAAAACTTTTCTGCAAGGATGGTTTCTGGCCTAACTTCTCCCTCAGTTATGCGGCGTTCCCTTGTTCTCTGAAAATTAGATTAACGTCATTAGTACGGCCCCCACAAAGCCATTAGCAGGTATTGTCTAACTCGAAATGTGAATTACGCTCACTCACATTTTTATGAAAACGAAGAACTTCCTCGGATATTTCGAGCCGGTCGTAAGATTCCGATATGTTTTATGGGTTCCGGTGCGTTGGAACGGCCGTACCGGACATTCCGGGGATGGTCAATAACACTAAAAACGGTAACTCCAATTTTCCTCCCTCTGCCCTTTTATCATAGGTCATACCCAGATCGATATTGGTCCCTTCTCTTTAAAATTCCGAACATAAATTTTTTTTTCCATTAACATCCGTCGCTATTACATGACGATGGACGTAAACGTGATTGTCATCGTAAACGGGACGTTTGGCGCGGGAGTTCTATTTCCGTCCTCGGTAGACTCCGTTAACAAGACAAATATTGACTATGTCAGCTGTAGCAAGACCCTCGGAAGGCTTTAAATCAAATGGGTAAACTCGTATCGTATCTCCAGATCTGCATTTCCTTGATTACAACTTTAATCCCCACTAGTACTTGATATTCATGACAATATTCCTTGATGGGGGAAACACGCTTCCTGTATTAGATGCGTTTTATGGATTTCGTGCTTGGAGTTCAATTCGATTTCAGGATGAATGTTTCACGTAAAATATCTTTGGATTTTTTAAAATTACGGCAACGAAGCCGGAGGCTTCGCAATAACACGGATCAGTTTCTTCTCCCTCGCAGAGAAGCTGTTGTAAATGCCCTCAAGGGACGGTTTTTAGAATGAATCGACCTCGTTGGACGATTCGTGATTGTCTTTCGTGCCGGTTCTTCCAAAAACTGATTCAATTTTCACTATCTTTCCCTGTCGTAATTATCTTTGCATGCGGTGGCTTTGTCACCCCAAGAGGGCCGTCCGGAGGCTTTCGTCCATTGCGTTGAAATTATAGCAGTGGTTAGATCCATGGGCTTTGTATGACGTTAATCTTTCTATTCAGAGGTGTGTCCACGCTGGGGGCACACATCTCGTCCGAAAGTATTCTCATCCTAAAGTATTCTCGTCCTAAAAATAATAGAAAAAGAAAAAATATAAACTGTATTCTCGTCCTAACAGGCTACGCCCCTTTTTAGGACGAGATGACAGTAGGACGAGAAGACATTCGGACAAGTGGATTTCAATTTTTAGACAATTTTTTAAATATTATACTTTAATAAAATAGAAATCATCTCGTCCGAAAGTATTCTCGTCCTACGGTCTTCTCGTCCTACGTTCTTCTCGTCCTAAAACAGGCTACGCCCCTTCTTAGGACGAGATGACAGTAGGACGAGAAGACATTCGGACAAGTGGATTTCAATTTTTATACAATTTTTTAAATATTTTACATACTTTAATAAAATAGAAATCATCTCGTCCGAAAGTATTCTCGTCCTACGGTCTTCTCGTCCTACGTTCTTCTCGTCCTAAAACAGGCTACGCCCCTTCTTAGGACGAGATGACAGTAGGACGAGAAGACATTCGGACAAGTGGATTTCAATTTTTATACAATTTTTAAATATTATACATACTTTAATAAAATAGAAATCATCTCGTCCGAATGTATTCTCGTCCGACGGTCTTCTCGTCCTACGTTCTTCTCGTCCTAAAAATATGTGTAAAATAAAATATTACTTAAAATTAAATGAAAAGTATTCTCGTCCAACTGTCTTCTCGTCCTAAAACTAACGTACAAAAATTGCTGCGTCGCGGTCGGAGAAATGCGGCAGCGTTCCTCCCCAGCAAGTCACGGTCGGTTAGTTTGTTTATTTTTGCGAGAATCAGCTCGTTTTGTGACACTAGGGGTTAATTTTTTTCCTCTCGCGAGGATGTGCTCGTTTTTTTGACACTAGGGGGTTATTTTTTTTCCTCTCGCGAGGATTTGCTCACCCTGTAGGCGGCCTTGGGATGGATGATGAGCTCGGTAGGCGCAAAAAGGAGTTTAAAACTGACTTGGGTGGAACGCTGACGCATTTCTCCGACGCAGCAATTTTTGTACGTTAGTTTTAGGACGAGAAGACAGTAGGACGAGAATACTTTCGGATGAGAATACAGTTTATATTTTTCCTTTTTCTATTATTTTTAGGACGAGAATACTTTCGGGCGAGAATACTTTCGGACGAGATGTAGGCACTCTCCACACTGACCGAGGGAGCTCTAAACTTTGAACTGTTTTATGAACATGTTAAAATGTTGTTTTATGAACTAATTTTCATAAATGTTCGGAAAGGGTCTAACAAGCTTATGATTTCGTGACCTGGCGTGTATGACATACAAACATAAATCTAGTGTGTAGAGAGAGGATATTAACTTTTTTTGTCTGATACATAATAAGTAGCTCTAATTTTAATTAACACGAGTCGCATACACGCGATGCACGTAAAAGTTGCACATTTTAAATTAACCCTTTTCTCTCGGCGACCTTTTTTTTCCTCAGTGCGGCATTCAACTGGGGCGACCTTTCCTTTTCAGAGCGTCAAAAGGTAGAATTTAATTACGGATCGATCCGTCGAGAGGCTGCGGGGATTTTAAATGTTTTTTTGCTACCAACAATGGCTGTCATGGAGTTTCCATCTCGATTACGTTATCTTGTCATGATTTGTCCTTTTCTTTCGGACGTCTCTCTTCTGTACAAAGTTTTAGAATATTAACAAACTTCATTGCGCAGAATCGAGACCCAAAGCGTTTCTTGAATCCATCAATTTTCCGTCCTATATGGCCCTAATCCTATTACGGACCATGTAATTCAATTAAATTATAATTGAATCCGGACTTTTTTTTCCCTTCCAATTTTAAAGTTCATAAAATGACGTTTTTCTGTGTAAAAACTTTTTACACTAGATCGATAAGCGTGAATCATGATGTCGTGATGAGCACATGTTTCCGCAGCTCATTCGGGAGAGTTAATTCCGTCAAAAAAACGTTAAAAGAATCCCTTCGCGTGACTTCTGCGTGTCCTATTATTTTATTATGCTATTCACGTTTTATTGAGTGGAGAACACTTTATCATACCTTTGTACGTAATACGCTAGTGAAAAATAGTAAATTTTTGATTATTTGCACGTAATGATGGGAGACCACCTGTTGTGGACACACGATCGGTAAAAGTTTAAGTTATTCAGTCATGAGGTTCATAATAGAAGGGATACCCTGCTCCCTTATCTACTCGTTTTTTCTCTTTTATTTATTTAAAAGGATAAACGGACTAAAAACAAACGAAGTTTTTAAGGCTCTTTTGTTGGTATTGTATCGATTTTTATGCATCTGCAAACTGAAAGATATAAAGCAGAAGTTGGAAGAAAGATATAGGTTAGATCTTGAGACTATGATGGATGAAACATGAAAGAAATGGATTAAGGGCTCCGGAGAAAGAGATCTCAACAAAAAGTGACGTCACGTTAAGTATTTAACTTGAAAACTACTGACTCTGACGGTTTTAAAGAAGGGGAATCCCTTTTTATTTCTTATACTTTTTTGGTTCAAAAACGTCGAAACCACGGCAAACTTGATCAAACGACCTTCACGGTGTCATTCCATGTGATGACGCAATATTCAAAATGGCAATATGTCACGAATCTTCCATTATCATCATTTATCTTAAATTATTCTCATTGCAAAACTTGATTAACTGACTTTTTAATGTAAAGAATTGTTTGCCGACATAATATTGGACTTAATTAGATTGGACGTGAAGAGGAGGTCGGATCAATAGAGGCGTTGACCCTAAAACTTGTTGGTTTTGTGAGGGGAGGAAAGAAAAAAAAAGCTGGAAAAGTTTCCTGAGTCAGGAAACTAAAAATTGGAAAATTACTTTTTGATGTATAATCTTTTCTTTACGAGTTTATTTGCAATTTTTTCTTTTATAGGTCTACGAAGCGGTTTTCAGGCCGTTAAAAGTGACGAGGCCGCAGTTCAAGAAGGTGCTTTCCTGTATGAAAATGATTCGTCAGCTCAAGTACCAGGAGGTCTACGCCCAGGAGAAGGTCACGAAAGTGGACAGCCTCTCTTTGGTCCTGTCAGGAAAGTAAGTGTTTCGTGTGCTCTTCCAAAATCGATGTTAAAGAGGAAATGCGGTAGATATCAGAATTGCAATGAGGCGAACAACAAACTGTTTAGAAACACGACAAAGGAGCTTAGGGGAGCCCTTAAGCCCTTTTTAAATTTTTAAACGCCCTTCCTCGAGATAAGAAAATGAAGGTTACTATCTCGTCGAGTGTGCTTCTCTTTAAGGGGCCTTCTTGTTATAATCTTCTTTTAATTGGGCTAAAATATTCAGAATTTGCACTATGGTAAAACGAGGATCGATATCTTTGTAGAAAAACTAAAAATAAAGTAAAAAATTTAAAGTTTACGAGATAAAACATTTAAGGTTAACCTGTCATTTTCCCGCCAAAATAGAATCTCACATCTTATTTTGATAATTGTTTTTCCCTCACCTTCAACAAATATAACATTTTGCCTTCATAAAAAGAATCTCAAAAAGGAGAAGCAAATTTCCCTCAACTCTTTCGGAAATTCTCGGGGCTGCAGCTGAACGTGAAGTCCGACCTACTAACCTCAAACCCTCTAATCCCATTCCTGTCCGCAGATTAACGCATTGTTAACTTCATTTCACGATTTTGTTTACTAAATATCAATTTTAATCCCACATAAAGTTTGAATTATTAAGTCAAGATGTTGGGAGTCAAGAGGGGAGAAATCACGGATTTTTATAACTCGCAACCCCTCCATTAAATTAGACGAGAAGTAGTTTTAAAGTTTCTTGGGAAAGAAAAGTTTTAAATGTCGAAACGGGGGTTGGGGAAATGAAAGGTTGTGGGTTGTGTTTAAGTAATTGATCAAGTGCCTTCTGAAGGGTGGGATATCCCATTTCGTTGATGAGGCGGCGAGAGAATCCGGCCGCTCGGTTGACCTATCTTTTACCCAGAACGGTGGTTTGGGGGAGAGCTATAAACGAGAAGAACATTCGCAAGTGTCCTCTCTTACCCTATCGCTGTTCCTAACGACCCACTTTGAGAAATCAATAGTCGACCCACCAACCCCCTCGTCCTTTCACGTTTCAATTAAATCCGCCAATTGTTGTTTTTTTCTCAGTCACGTTTTAATATTTCTTCTTTTTTTCACCCCTTCAACATAAAATTCAATTAATTCTTGTCTTCTATATTTACGGATTTATAGGAAGGTCAAAAAGTTCGCGTGATAAAGGATGAAGGAGAACTGCGGGAGGGGAAAAACCCTTCCGCCACTTTTGGCACAAACTTCCTAGCGAAACTCGCTTTTTCATTGGACTTGGTCGATACTCAGGCATTGCACCCATAAAATATCCTCATTGCAGTCGAAAAACAAAATTCAATCTTGAAAAAGGAATAAGATCTACTTTCTCTATGAACCTTGGCCTTTCGGCGAAACGGCTGTAACGTCCATCTTCATTTAACCCAAGAGTTTCCAGTAATTTTAACGAAAATGCCTTTAATAACTCTATTATATTCTCCGATTTAACCCTGATCCCACATAATCCTCCATTTCAGTTCCATTATAAAGGTAATTTAATTTACATTTAGATTCCTTTTATGATAGAAACAATATGGCGTTAAATGCCAGATTATCTTATCAATAGAAGCCATAAAAATGGTGGCAACTACGGTCTAACGCGGTTTAAATTATCGTGATCATAAAAAGCGTCTTTCTTTCTTAAATCGGAAACGAGTAGTGTAGCGTTAAGGTTACAAAATCGAAAGGTTATGAGCGTTTTTCTGGTTACAAAAAAGAGGTTAAAACGAAAGATAAAGTTTTCCCTATTCAAATATGCAAATGAAACTCTTTCATTCTATTATTATCTTCTTTGAGAAAATTAATTACTCAAAATTGAATAGAGGATCGATCTCGTTCCCATCGTATTTAAAAAAAAGTTTTTTTCTTTTCTTTGATGTGGGAACGAATTTTTTTTCTCTCTTTTTTGAAAATTACTTTTTTTTTTATCCGGACACGTCCAAGGTTTTAATTAGTAAAACTTCAACAATGAGATTATTTTTGAGGTTTCAAAAAGGCGGGATGCCATCTGCTTATAAATTGGAAAACCGGAAACGCAGAATGGCGCTGCCACCACCTAGGAACATATGAGGCGCTCCGGGTACGAAGGGCGAACTCGACAAAACGTAGTTTCGAGATATTCGCATTTTAAAGTTTTATGTTACGGGCGAACTCAACAGAAAAGTCATGCCCTGGAATGGGAAAAGGAGTGGGGGTTGTGGACTAGGATGTGGAGTTCGCCCTTCGTACTCGCTCGGATATCGCAGTTAGAGCTTTGCCGCATATAGGTTTTTACGTATTTAAAAGGAAAAAAAGGGCGAACTCAACATAAAAATTATATGGGTGTATTCACCAAGAGGTCTAGAATCTGAAAATGAAAAAAAAAAAAATTTGTCCGATGTCGAGTTCGCCCTTCGTACCCGGAGCGCCTCATATCTTCCTTATTATTTTTTTGTTAACTTCCTTAATTTTTAAGGTCAAAGCAAGCGAAAGTGAATTAGATTTAGGTTTCCTTTGAGCTCAGTAAACATGATACTCTTTCAAAACGTAACGAAAAGACTAAAACTTCTGTTTTTATTGCGAAACTTATTTTAACAGAAAAGACGTTACCTACAAAATGTAATAAATCATGTAAAACTATGTCACAAGGGAAAGAGGAAATACTAGAACGCGTATGCCCCGAGGGAGAAAACCGAATTGGCTAAGAACGTGCTTCTCAAGAAATAAAAGGAGTTATTGATTCGAAATTTCGCAAGGGATAGGTGATTAAACTCAGGGTTTCATTGAGGCAAAAATATGTTTTTCGGGGTAGAAAAAAATTGAGATCGATCCTAGAATCGCGTCGGGTCACGTGAGGTTGACACGGAAGTGAACACGTGAGCGGCGAATTGACATGGATGACTGACAGCATCCCGAGTTTCGATTAGGTTGAATAATAAAGGATATGCACAATATTAGGTTGATGTGGATTTGAGTGCATGACGGATGAGTCGAGAGGGTCAGCATACTTTTTAGAAATTAAAGTAGTGGTTTGAAGAAACCTCCCTCTAAAAAGTATGCTGACCCTCTCGACTCATCCGTCATGCACTCAAATCCACATCAACCTAATATTGTGCATAGTGCTCTTCAGCTTCCAACGAAAACTTCCTTAAAGAGATGTAACAATATAGAAGGGGGAAGTATAAGGGAACGAAAGTATAACGAAGGGAGGGAAAGTACAAGGGAGGGGAAGAATAAGGAAGAGGAAAGTTTCTATTTTTTTGAAAAAATTTCCTAGTTTTTTTGTGAAAAATTTTTTAAGTTTTTTTTCGAAAAAATTTCCGGGTTTTCCTTTTTTTGAAAAATTTTTCGGGTTTTCCTTTTTTTTTTTGAAAAATTTTCTAATTTTTTTTCGAAAAATTTTCCGGGTTTTCCTTTTTTTTTTTGCGCTTTTTTTTGAAAAATTTTCTAAGTTTTAAACATTTTCCGGGTTTTCCTTTTTTTTGCGCATTTTTTTTTAATTTTCTCATTTTTTTTTTCGAAAATTTTTTGAAGTGACAAGGTAGAAATAATGGGCTCTTTGACCTAGGGATGTGCCTCTCGTAATGGGTAGAAGTATGGAATTTCTCCCTACTAAAAAAAATAACTATTAAAAAGTGGCAATTTTTATACACCAAAAATTCGTCAAAAATATAAGGAGTAATTGGTGAAAATTTGGTGAAAATCGGATTAAAACTGTGGCCGTAAATATTTCCGGAAAAAAATGCTACGGCCGGCCGGCACAACAGACAAAGTTGAGATCGGTAAAGATCAATATTCGAATTGACCCCACGGGGTCTGGAAGACCCTTCCCCAAAACCCCCACGTCGAGGGTATCACAATAATTTCTTTAAGGAAGTTAAAAGGGGAAGAAAAATAAAATGTAGACTCTTCAATCAACAAGAAAACTTCTTAAGAAACACAGATAATCTTATCGGTAAAGCGTCTCACGTCCGTGATTAAAAGAAAATGTTGTGAACTTCCCTATTTAGACGTAAAGATTAAAAAGGTCTTTTATCTCCATTGAACCCTCGAGACTAGTACGTGAGAAGAAAAGGCTTCTAAACATGATTTTATAAAAAAAAGAATTATTTTACGAGTTCAAATAATTCAAAACCTTTATGGAGGGACGTTTCCCGTTGGGCTTACATGTTGGCTCGGCGTAAACAAAGTTGTTAGCCGGAACCCTCTGGCAACCAGTAAACACAGAAATGCCTCCGAATGAAATTTCTTCGAGTAAACAACTCATCCGCATCTGGCCTCTTTCATAAAACAAATGCTTGTTTTTTAATTTTATTTTTTATTATTTTTTCCAGATTAGTCGTGTCTCAAAATGGACGTGCTCTTCATATCGTCTTCCCCCATCAGTTCCTCGACTCTCCCGAATGGTTTGGAGTTTCCACTGATGAATATTTTCAGGTTCGACTTTCTCAAAATCAAATTTTTTCTTTTCCTCCCCTTAAAAAAAATAAAAACACCAGTTTAAATGGCAAAAGAATTCCTAACCTCATGTAACAGTATGCATAGGTTAAAACAAAAAGTAAAAGAGGATAACAAATTTAAAAGTATGTAGGGAAGTCCTCAGGGGCAAATAACGAGCAAAAAGCCCCCATGAGGTTTCTTATCTCAAATTAGTCCTCTCTCTCCCAAGCCTTTTCCCCTAATTTGCTGATTGTTCCTCGTTTTTTCCCTTAAAGTGTCCTCACATAACCTATAGCATTATCAATGCCATTTCTATTTCCAGTTTTTACATGTTTAATCTTGTCTAATGCCATTTTTTTAGGTATCTGTGACTGCAATGGAGGAATCAAGAGTTCTCCTATGGCACAGGGACAAACTGAAACTGTCAATAATAACCGATCAATTTTTACAAGCTGTTTTCGACCATATTTTAGGGAGGGACGTCGTAAAAAAATTATTGCAGGTACTTAATTTTAAAGCACTTTTCTTTTAAAAACTTGATTACTTTAAATTCAGGTTAGCGAAACAATGTCTGCAACTAATAACCTTAACGGGCATTTAACAACGGGTTTCGGGGACGAAAACGATTTAGAAAAGCCGATGGTGATTGTCAAAAAATCCGGTGACGGACCAGGAATTACAGCGCTAATCAACAGACAATTACAAGGTATACTCTGTATAATACTTCACGCTTTCTGCATGAAATTTTTAAAAAAAGAATAAAAATTAGGACAATAATCACATTAGCTTTATGTTTTATTTTTTTTATAATTTTTTTTTCGCATGTGAATGGTCCGTGTAGAATTTGAAGAGTCGCAGCCTTTGTTAAACAGTGGAAATCTCGCTTCCTGTGTCAGTTTGATCAACTCTAACTACTATAGAAGGCAGTGACAAAGGGGTAAGAAAAAATAAAATTTTAAGTTTCAAACAGGGCAAAAAAGATGCCAAAAATACATTTTTAACAATTAACGACATATGAGGTAAATTTTTTTTGTTGAAAACAAAAACAAGCATGAAATACAGCATGAAAATGTTCACAAGCACACAATTTTTAAGCATGAAAATAATATGGGTGGCTCAAAAATTGATTTTTTGTTGTCAATTTTGAGCGCCTAAACACATTTTTTTTATAAGAACGATATCAAGGGAGAAACTTAGGATTAATATACTTGTGTATATTCCTAGCCATGCCAAGGATCAAATATTATTGCCTTGGTGAGTAAAGAAAAAAATTTAAAAAAAGGAAACCTTAAAAGCATGGTTTATCTGGCATCCCTTTCTGTCGTAACCCCATTGCATGTTTATCTAAATTATAAATTTTAATTTTTTTATTAAAATTTCAGCGTCGGATGCTAACGCCTGGCGACTTGGAAGAATCGAGGAGACAGATCATGAGACCCAAGTTTAAAAAATTCTGACAAGTGTAAATATCACTAAAGACATATTTAACTTTGTGGAGAAAAAATGTAATCATTAATTTATTGATAGTTTTTTTTTTTCCAGAGAAGGCAGAGTTGTGGGACAAATGAGGCGCCACAATTTTTTTTCTCAGGCCCTTATTTCTCCCTTTATTTTTGCTCATTTGTCTCAGAACTCATATTGATTTTTTTAAATAGTGGGGAAAAGGCAGGTTCATTTTGGAAAGATTTTAACCCATTTTAGTGCCTTTGAACGGGGTCTAAAATATCAATTCAGAAATTCCTTTTAGGCTCAAATATCAGTATTAGTTTTTCTTTTTAGTTTTATTATTTTTCTACAAACAAAAAGTCATATCATACATCATATCTGTGTATATTATTTTAAATGTAAAAAAAGTGCATGATTTCTTGGAAACTTGGAATCCAAGTTAGAATTCTGTGACAATAAAGAGTTTTTAAGAAAAAGCTCTCCAAGGATCCAATGTTTTTTTTTAATCCTTTCACCTGAATAGATGTATATAAAATATTTATTTTTCCCTCAATAGGTGACATAAATGTGCTAAAAAATTAATGTTTGCTTAAATGTACTTATACCACGAGAGCGCCAAGTGCCATTGTATCAAAATGTCCTGTTAAAACACTTTTGTGATATTTATAATCTCATTTTTTGTTTATTTTGAATGTTTGACAGGATTTTCATGTATAGTTGAATATTTGTAAAAAATAATGAAAATTAAAGTTATGTTGGATTATTCATTTTTTCAAATCTTCCTAAAGAAAATACTGCATTAAGTAACACTTTTGAGAATTAAATTATCTTAGATAGATAAACAATTTTAGCAAATATGGCCTAGTCTCTATTAATAGAATTTTAATTTCAAAAAATGAAGTTTGTTTTTTTGTTTTTGTTTGGATGTGTAAATGCAGCTAATATTCTTATAATGTTGCCATCCCCGATGTATAGCCACACAAAGAATTTTTTGACCGTTTTTAAAGAGCTGGCAAAACGAGGACATAACGTGACATGCATAAGTCCGTACCCGCAGAATACGAAGTTAAAAAATTGGAATGATATTGTCGTACGAAATACGCTTCAGGATGTATTGGGTAAAAAAATGGTTTTAGCTCATCATTTAAGTTTTTCTTTTAGCTGCGATGGGAAATATCGATATGACTGAGACAGATGGAATGTGGTATGATTTGACTGGTACATGGTGGTTTTCGATGATTCTTTTTGAGTTGGTTGTACAAGAGGAGCCAGTACAGAAGGTGATCAAAGATACATCATCATACGATTTGATCATCACTGAAACGTTTTTCGCCCATGAGCCATTTCTCGCTTTGGGCCACAAGTTTAAAGCTCCCGTTATAAGCATCAACGCCTACGGTATCACCCCTACGATCGCTCACTACACAGGAAACGATTTTCCCTCTGCTTACCTCCCGAATCGAAAAATGTTGAACAGCGATAAAATGTCGTTTTTGGAAAGAGCGAAAAATACTTTTTACACCCTCTGGGAAATTTATGGAGCCAACTTGTACTATATACCCAAAATGGTTAGTTTTATCGATTAAAAAACATCTTAACATTTTCTAATAGGATTCATTGATGAGAAAACATATTGTATATCCAGGATCGGAAAATCTTCCACATTTAAGCGATTTATTGAGAAATTCCTCTTTGGTTTTGGTGGAATCCCATTTAGGTTTACACTACCCAAGGCCGCTGCATCGAAACGTCATTGAAATCGGAGGAATCAACTTAAAGGATGGTGACCAACTTCCTGAGGTACAGAAAACAATCGTTAAAATAAATAATAACCATATTTTAGGATTTAAAAGCAATCATGGACAATGCCTCTCATGGTGTCATCTATTTCAGTTTTGGCTCAGCATTCAATTTCACAAAACTTGAAGAATCAAAACAAAATGAAATAATTACTGCATTGGGGAAAGTTAAACAAAAAATTATAATGAAATATGAAGAAGAGAAGATGCCGAATCAACCTAAAAATGTTTACATTAGAAAATGGCTTCCACAAGCTACAATTTTGGGGCATCCAAATTGTAAACTGTTCATAACTCATGGAGGACTGCATGGGTTAATGGAGTCTTTATATCAAGGAGTACCATTGGTCGCTATCCCTCTTTTCTCTGATCAGAAATTCAACGCGAAATTCGTTGAAACAATCGGTGCTGGAGAGGCTGTTCGCCTCAAAGATTTGACAGAACAAAAACTACTTAACGCCATAAACAAAGTTTTATCAGAAAAAAGGTAACAGCAAACATTATTTGATGATCTAAAGCTTTTTTTACAGCTATAAAGAAAACGCTGAGCTGAGGAAAAGAATATTTAGAGACAACCCAATCAGCCAGATGGACAATGCAGTTTACTGGATAGAATATGTGATAAAATTCAAAGGTGCGCCACATCTTAGGCCAGCTGCACTCGATCTTCCATGGTACCAACGCCATCTTTTGGACGTCTTTCTTTTCTTCACAGCATTACTTCTTTCATTCATCACCTCGATCATCATAATAGTCAAATTAATCAAACTGAGCTCTTGTTATTATGTAAAGCCAAAAACCAATAAGAAAATGCAATAAACTGTGATAAAAATAAAGCACTTGAACACCATGAGAGCACCACGTACCACTATATCCCATTGCACCACTTATGTAAAAATTAAAAAAAATCATTTTTATTTGCTTTTTCATTAGGATATTAACCTGATTTTGATATTTCGCTAAATAAATTAAATAACTTTGATTTTTGTTCCCTCTTTCCCTAGCAAAATAAAACTGGACGAAATTGCTCTGGTCAAGGCTGAAATGGTTAGGTAATGTTCTTGAGAGCGTAAGTTATCTAACAAAGATAAACATCTTATAAAAAGGCCCAGACATTATTTAAAGCAGTTGTCATGAATTGAAATTAAGTTTTAATTTTTCTCGACTAGAATATACAATGAAGTTAATTTTTTTGTTTTTGTTCGGATGTGCGAGTGCGGCGAATATTCTTATAATGTTGCCGATGCCGATGTATAGCCACACAACGAATTATTTGACGGTCTTCAAAGAGCTGGCGAAACGAGGGCATAATGTGACATGCGTAAGTCCGTTCCCGCAGAAGACAAAGTTGAAAAATTGGAATGACATCGTTGTACGGAATACTCTTCAGGATTTATTGAGTAAGTAAAACTTTCTGAAGAGCAACGCCTTAATTTTAATACTTCAATAGGTAACATGGGAAACATTGATTTGACTGAAGAAAGTGGGATGATTTTCGATTTGATTGGTTCATGGTGGTTTTTTCCGGTTCTTTTTGAACTTGTTATAAAAGAGGAGCCGGTACAGCGGGTGATCAAAGATACATCTTCTTCTTATGATTTGATCATCACTGAAACATTTTTTGCTCACGAGCCATTCCTTGCTTTGGGTCACAAATATAATGCTCCTGTTGTAAGCATTCATGCTGCCGGCATCACACCTGCAATAGCCTACAACACAGGAAACGATTTTCCCTCCGATTACCTTCCCAATTATAAAATTTTAGCCAACGATAGAATGTCCTTTTTGGAAAGAGCAAAAAATACTTTGTACTCTTTCTTCGAAATTTATGTTGCCAACTTGTACTATATTCCCAAAATGGTAAGTTTGACAAGAAAAATTCAGTTTACATTATTTTTTCTTATAGGATTCACTGATGAGAAAATACATTGTATATCCAGGATCAGAAAATCTTCCACATATGAGCAATTTGTTGAGAAATTCCTCGCTGGTTTTGGTGGAATCACATTTAGGTTTGCACTACCCAAGGCCGTTGCATAGAAACATCATTGAAGTTGGAGGAATCAATTTAAAAGATGGTGACCAACTTCCTGAGGTACGAAAAAAACTTTCTTAACCCTTTCAAGACCGCAGGCGACTTAAGTTGCTCAGCGGAAACTGCGGGAAGCCTCTCTAAGATATTTAATACCTTCGCTTCCCGTGGCGCTAGCGACATGCAAAAACTGGCCATCTGTTGGGGAAGAAATGAACTATGTGATGACAGCATCACTCGTCGCTTTCTGTGCTTTGCTGGGCACTGGGAGAAGTGAGAGGAAAAGTGAGGGGGAAAGTGCTGCGCCAGTCTCGAAAGGGTTAAAAAATTAAAAATGATCATCACTCACCAGCATCACCATTTTTTGATTTCTTCACCAAATACTCCAATGTTTGGAAATGATGCATTTAATTTTTCAGGATTTAAAATCTATTCTGGACAAAGCCCCGAATGGTGTCATCTATTTCAGTTTTGGCTCAGCATTCAATTTCACAAAACTTAAAGAGTCAAAACAAAACGAAATAATTTCTGCGTTGGGGAAAGTTAAGCAACAAATTATAATGAAATATGAAGGAGACGTGATGCCGAATCAACCTAAAAATATTCATATCAGAAAATGGCTTCCACAAGCTACAATTTTAGGGCATCCAAACTGTAAACTGTTTATAACTCATGCAGGATTACATGGGTTAATGGAGTCATTATATCAAGGAGTACCGCTGGTCGCTGTACCTATTTTCGCCGATCAGAAATTCAATGCTAAATTCATCGAAACGATCGGTGCCGGAGAAGCCGTTCGCCTCAAAGATTTGACCGAACGACAACTTCTTGATGCCATAAACAAAGTTCTATCAGAAAAAAGGTAACCAAAAAAATCTTTTTAGATGATCCTATATCTTTTTTACAGCTATAAAGAAGTCGCTGAGCTGAGAAAAAGGATATTTAGAGACAATCCAATCAGCCAGTTGGACAATGCAGTTTACTGGATAGAATATGTGATAAAATTCAAAGGTGCGCCACATCTCAGGCCAGCTGCACTCGACCTTCCATGGTACCAACGCCATCTTTTGGACGTCTCTCTTTTCTTCACAGCCATAACCCTTTTATTCATCACCTCCATCATGATATTAGTCAAATTAATAAAATTATGCTGTCGTAAAAAAGATGTAAAGGCAACGAATAAAAAGAAACAATAATTTTAAACTGGGAATGTAGTTTTGGTATAAAAAGCGTGAATTATTTTACTGATTTTAGGTCCTATTTTCCGTTGTAAAGGTCCACAAGGGATATTGGCGATGACATCGCTGTCTTCTCTTAAAGCATGCATCAAGGCCTTCGGTGTCGGATAAACGCTCACAATTGCAGCTGCTTTGTCCACCGATACTCCACTCAGTTGAATCAAATGTTTTATAAACATTTCTTTCACTGTGTAGTTCTAAAAAAATATTTATGGACAAAATTATTTAAGAAAAACTAACCCTCGTTTTAGACATTCCATGTATAAAACCTTTATAAGTCTGGAGTAGGTGGAAATCGCTGTTAGTTTCAATCATGCAGTTTTGAAACATCTCTTTAGAACACGAATTTAACACAGCATTCTTAAAAATACAAATTAACAGAACCCCATCACACTGCAATCTAGTGTCAATTTTGGCAACTTAGATGTCAAATAGGTTAAGTCTCATAGGTTATTTTGTTCAAATTGAATATATGATCCAAACATATGAGACAACCTGCTTTAGAAATCTTGAAGTTTGGCCAAAATATGACTTTCAACCACAAAATTCAATACCGAAAAAATTTGAGTCAAAATATTCGTCAGCCTGCCAAGGTGAGCGGCGGTTTCTTTCAAATTATTCGTCTCTTTTAAATGGAATTCGTCATTAACCTAAAATTAATTTATTATTAAATAATAATTAATGAACATTATTACCAAAGTATTTATGGTGGCTTGGATTAAAATATCTTCTGACATGGTAACTCGAAATTTACATTTTTCAATTATATAAATCACAGTGTGCTTTGTTTCTTTTAAACGATGCTAAAAAAAAAGGAAATAAACAAAAAACAAATAAAATTTTAAACAAACCTTTTGCTCATGATATCGGCCATCTTTTATTGAATGATAAAAATCGTCTAATCTTTTTCGTTCAACGATATACGGGAGGACGAGTTCTTTACCATTTTGATCTCTTGCTATCCATAAATAATCTCCGACGTTCAAATGACGGATTTCATGCGGTACACTCATTTCTGACAAAACTTTCGTTATTGTTGTCTTTGAAGATCTAACAGAATTTTTAAAATAAAATTAATTTTTATTATGAAAATTACTCTGAAGTGGTTTCTGCAGTATCAATGAGAAGGAAGATGCTGAAGGATCCAGGTAGGAAAATAATATGTTCTTCTTCAACATTTTCTGCGATATTTTGACTGTTTGGTTGCGAATCGGTAATTTGGCTATCAACTATATTTTGACTACTAACTGCTTCATTATTTCCAATTTGAGCCTATTAAAAAAAGTAATAAAAATAAGCAAAATGTACTCCACATTTACTTTTGTTGGTTTTTTTCTGATCCTTTTCGTCGGAGCCATGACTGAAAGTCCGTTTGAGACAGAATTATTTTCGTTGGCGACTGACAAAACGACCTTGACTGAAACTGTAGTGTCCTTTGCGTTTTCGCCATTTTCGTTGGAACGCTTTTTATTCGAGTGCTTCTGAGCCAATTCTCTTCCAGTCGTTGTTAGCCGATACCTAAAAAATAAATTAAAAATAAGGATGTTTTTTGAAAATTACCGGTCGTTTTGAATATAAAGATAATTTTGAAGGACGGACTGTAGGAGAAAAACGTGAGTTTCTGATTGGTTGGCACCAGAAAACTCGGAGACATCTTCCACAGTTAAAAAACCTGAAAAAACTTTAAGTAAAACTCTTTGATTTGAAATAAACAAACCCTTATAATCTGGTTTTTGTTCTTTATTGTAAATCCAAACCAATAAAGGAATATAGTCAGCATTGACGGAAGCTGAAAAGAATCAAGGTAAATTTTAGTTGCCACGACTTCCCCTACTAAACAGCATTCGGCATAATCATAATCATAACCATGATTAAGATTATAATCATGTGTTTATGTGTTGTATTTGTGATTATTATTGTAATGACAAACCTTAAATCGTAATCATAATCATAATTACATTCAAACCGGCTCCGTGGCTGGAAGGTTCAGTCTTGGACTTCCACCATTGGAGACCGGGGTTCGATCCCGGGTTGGGTGTAGGGATTTTTGTTTGGAAGTTAAATTCCAAATAAATATTCTTCCACAAAATCCGCGATAAATTGGTCTGGCCACTCCTCTGGAGTTGGCCCTGATAGGGCGCCACGGCAATATGGCGAGAGCCCCCGCCTGGGTCCTCCCCCCTCCCTTAAATGGCCTACGGGCTAGTCCAGAAAAGAAGAAGAATGGATTTAACCGATGAGGAAGAAGGCCTCTTGCTCATCGGTTAAAATCCCATTCTTCTCTCTTTAAAAAATAAAAAATAAAAATTACATTCCTAATCACATTTTTTTAATAACTACGCTCGTAATCATACTTTTTTCATGACTAAGCTTGTAATCGAACTTTTTTTTCCAAGATTACGATGATGATTACAGCATCATTCTATTCTTCATCATTCTTCTCTCTTTAAAAAATAAAAAATAAAAATTACATTCCTAATCACATTTTTTTAATAACTACGCTCGTAATCATACTTTTTTCATGACTAAGCTTGTAATCGAACTTTTTTTTCCAAGATTACGATGATGATTACAAGCATAATCATGCAAAAAGTATGATTAAGAGCGTAATTATAAAAAATTGTGATTAAGGATGCAATTATAATTATTATTACGAATGTACTTACGATTGTAATCATAATCACATATTTAAGGTTAGTGATTACGATCATAATCATAATTACACCTCATAAACACATGATTATAATCATAGTTATAATTGTGCCCAACACTGCTCCTAAACCAGGCAAAATACCTTGCAGATGTCTTTTCCACCTGATATCCAATCTTTCACAGAGATCCCGAGTGAAATGCTCAAGAATAAAACAGTCGTCAGCTTTACTCAATAATATGGGATACTTTTTTAATGAAGAAAGTGCCTAAAATATTGAATTTGAAAAGTTAATGTTAAGAATTTGATTGTTTCTTACGTTTTGCAAGTCGGTTTTCTCTACACCACTCGCTTCTCGGATGAATTCGTTGAGGAAATCTTCAAAAAGAGGATTAGGACGCTTGGGGATTATAGTAATTAGCTTTCCGCCGTATGACATTTATAATAAATTTTTTTAAAGACAATAAACAAAAACAAAACACTGTAAAAAATTCAAAACATAGAAACCTTTCTGGTGTTATAACAAAGGTTCGATATCAGTGGAACCAACGTTTTATGGAAGCCATCTTTTCTTCCCTTATAGGGAAAAATCTGGAGCGGGCCCAATATTTCATGACCGGTTTCGACCTAATAGGACTCATAAGGTTTCCTCTCTACCTTCCCGCACACTTGGAAAAATCGTTGCTATATCCACAGAAAATTTGAGAGAGCAGCATACAGAAAGAAGTTCACCTGAAGAGACCTATTATGCCGAAACTGATCGTAATGTTTCGTAAAATGTTCGTAACCGGCTTAATGTTTTTCAATTCCTCAGATCGATTTTTTTACTATGTATTTAATTTGTGGGAATCACAAAATATGTTCTAATCTAAAAAGAAAAATAATAATAATAATATACCACAACACATCTTAATTTTTCACTCTAAATTAGTGGTGATGAACCATCCTAAAATTGGTGACCCACGACGAACACAAACAAGAACACAGCGATGAAACAATAACAAGCATCAGTATCGGCATCAGCATCAGCATCATCAATCAATTGGCATCAACAGTTCCGCAGCAGTTCGACTTACTGAACTGGTGGAACTCCCTCAACTCGTCAGCAGTTCCGCACCTCTTCAGCTGATTTGGTGGAAATTCAACCTCGGAACGAACTTACCTACATCTTCGACACTCGACAGCTCGACATTTCGCGTTCCAGCATCCGCACACGCATCTTCGACACACCATCGCTCGACACACAGCACCTCAAGCCTTCACCCATCTTTTCTCCGTGGGGGGGGGGGGGGGTGATGAGGGAATCATGTTGATGAACCATCCCACAAATTTTATATTGTAGCAATCGAAAATTTTTATTATAAATTTGAATAGTTCAAATCAGGAAAACGCCTGCGAGCAGATTTGAATTTCATCCTAAGCCTTATTGGGTCGACGTTTTCTTTCATCCATTGCGCAGCGAGCGTTTTAAATGGATACCCGACTCTAAAAAAATAAAAATAGCATGTACACTTAAGCCAATTACTGAAATAGTTCGTCTTGTCTTCTGTCGCCCCATGATAGAAATCGTACGGGTTCTCCAGGATACGGAAAGGAATCAGGCGCTTCTTCTTTTTTTACGTCCAAACATGGATCTTCTGAAGCATAAAGTTTATTATAGTCCCTAGTTTTGCTTTTTGAGTACTTGAATCAAAAAGAACTTGTTTGTGTTCGCATCCGGAGGTCGAACAGCAAGTTTTACATTCAAAAGAATGACATTCTTCTTCGTTTATCAAATTAAAGTTTTCTTTAATCTCATATTCTTTATTTTCAGCCCTTTTCGCATACTCTATGGGCTCTTTTCGGTTTTTGTACACTTCGCCCGGAATGTAGTTGTTAGGTGAATCAAGGCCGAGTTCGCGGAGGAAATCGATTTTTGGCGGCATTTTGTAATGTTTGCTGATGCATGCATCGTCGATGTTTCCGACAGGAGATGGCTGCTCCAGACGTGATTTATCAGCATACCAAAACGGCGGTGGTTGCACTATTTGGCTGAAATTATTCCTCCATTTATAAAATTGTAGCAATTTAACCTCCTAATCTATAACCTCCTCTAATCTATTCACCAATACGTTTTTAAGATGGCCGATTCAAGACGGCAACGTAAGCCGATAAATGTCCCAACTATTGAACTTAAACAATTTGAATTTACTTTGTCTCAGAATATTCTTCAACATTCTGTTCTTCTTGATCAACTTCATTTTTAATCTTTTTCCGTTTCCTTTCGGAAAATGCAATTCTTTCTAGTTCAAGAGCATCCAACATTTTTTTTCTGTATTCGTTTTTAATAAAATCCAATTCATAAACGACAGATCTTGGAAAAAGGCTTAGCTTTACTGAAATTGAAAATAAAATAGAATAGAAAATTATAAACAACCAGGTTTAGGCTCAAAATTGGTTTTGTATTTGTTGAACACCGTTCTAACTTGATATCCTATTTTGTTGATAGGCTGGGCGAAAAATGCACGATTTCTGTTCACTAGATAGCGACGGTTGAGGTCCGAAATGGGCGAAGGGATAGGACTAAAAAGACAGTTAAAAATTTGATTTTTGAGCCAAATTACATGTCTGCGCCACATTTGAAATGTTTATGGTCCCTCGGGGTCTGAGAATATTTTGGGTCTAACTTCGCGATGCCGATTCCACCGTATTCCGTGAAATGTGTGCCGTAGGTCGAATCTAAAAATTTGTTTTATGGAATTCAAGATTTTAAAAAGGGAACCTTCTGGAGACGGGTCTTTTTGTAAGAAAAGCCCGATGTTCTTCTGGGTTTCCCGCGGCGGAGCGTCCGGAGTGTACTCGCTGCACGATGCGATATAACGGGGAACTTTTTGCAAACTGTAGTTGTCTGGATATTCATAATTTTTTTCTAAATTCATACTAATTTTTTTTACCTAACATAAATATAACTAATAAAGATTATAGCACATGATTTTGGCTGAACAGCCATAAGATTCCCAAAAAAATCCAATTTGCAATCTAACACCAAAAAATGTACTAGTTTGAAGAGCTTCCAACGAAAACTTCCTTAAAGCGAAATAACAATATAGAAAGGGGAGGTATATAGGAGGGGGAAGTATAACGGAGGGAGAAGTATATGGGAGGGGAAGTATAACAGAGGGCAAGAATAATGAAGGGGGAAGTATAAGGGAACGAAAGTATATGGGAGGGAAAGTATAACGGAAGGGGAAGTATATGGGAGGGGAAGTATAACAGAGGGCAAGAATTATGAAGGGGGAAGTATAAGGGAACGAAAGTATAAGGGAGGGGAAGTATAACGGAGGGGGAAGTATAAGGGAGGGAAAGTATAACGAAGGGGAAGTTTTTTTGTTTTATTTTTCGAAAAATTGTCAGTTTTTTTCGAAAAATTTTTCGATTTTTTTTTCAAAAGTCGAAGTTCGAGTTTTCTTTTTTAAATTCGCGCTTTTTGTTTGAAAAATTTTTTAAGTTCTTTTTTTCGAAAATTTTTTAAGTGTCAAGGTAGAAATAATGGGATTTTTCCCCAAAAGAGGTCCCTCTCGTAAGGCGTGGAAGTATGAAATTTCTTCCTACTAAAATGATAATGTAAAAAAATGATAATTTTTTTCAACCAAAACGTTAAAAAATGCCATAAAAGTACCAATAAGACCTAAAGTCTTCCATATGCACCAGAAGAATAGTGGGGGTTCTACCCAGTGACGTAACATTTGATAAACGTTCTTATTGGCTTAAAACTTGCGGGAATCTTTATCACATTTTGGCGGGATTGTCACTGATAAGAGATAGTGATTACTGATTAAACATTTCTTTGTAAAGCATCTATGAAAACTAAAAATGTCCAAGAATAAAAGGGGAGTTAGCGCCGATGAAAAGAAAACGAGACTTCTCAGTTTATTTCATGAGAAAAAGGAATTTTTTCAGTTGAAGGTATTCTTTATTTTATTTAAAACTTTCAAAATATTTTTTAGGACTTGGAGAAAATTGCTCCGAAAGAAAAAGGTATAACGGTCCAGTCTGTAAAAGACGTACTTCAAAAATTGGTCGACGAAGGCCTCGTCCAGACTGACAAAATTGGAATATCTACTTACTTCTGGGCTTTTCCTAAGTAATAAAAATTTATTATTAAATTGTTTCATCAAAATTTTATTTCAGTGATGCTGCTCGGGCGAAGCAAAATGAAGTTGA
Organism: Orius insidiosus; assembly: GCA_014119065.1. Lineage (NCBI taxonomy): Eukaryota > Metazoa > Arthropoda > Insecta > Hemiptera > Anthocoridae > Orius > Orius insidiosus. The sequence goes on along the minus strand of JACGAQ010000067.1, from coordinate 130,742 downwards.
CAGGCTTGAAAAGGAAATCGAAGTCACTAGAAAAGCTCTTTTTGAAACAAAGGATAAGATCATCCTAGCCAGGGTATTTTGATTTCAAATATTGTAGTTAAAAGACTCTTTCTGTTAGGACATCTTAAATAGCTTGCAGACTGATTTTTAGCTTTAATTACAGCAAACGTTTTAGGTAGGGCGAGAAAATTTTGATAGACGAACTCAAGCGTTGGAGCAGAACAAAATTATTAAAGCGGAAAACCAATATTTGTCGACAGAACTCAAAAAATACGATACAATCGACCGAGAAAACTTTGAAAAACTCAAAGAAGAGAGTCAAGTAAATAAATTATATTAAAAACATAAATACAATTTTTTTAGGTGGCCAAAGAAGCTGCTAATCGATGGACGGATAATCTTTTCTCGGTGAAATCTTGGTGCAAAAATAAATTTTCATCGAAGACAACGTTTTGAACAAATCCTTCGGTATTCCGGGCGATCTTGATTATATAGAATAAGTTTTTTTGTTATCTTTTGCTTGTATAAAAATAAATTGGGATTAAGTTAATTATGGATTAATTGCTCCTGTCGTCTCCCTCAGGCTTTGGTTAAAGAATTCCTAAAACTTTTCTCATTCGTGTAGATTTCAAGCTTCATCTGAGCCCTCTTAAGAAAAAGTTTTCCAAATTTATTTACACACACTTCTAAATGTTTTATATCTTAAATAAACTTTTTAATTGAAAAGAACTGGCTCCTGTCTGGAAAAAACAAAGGATTTTTTTTGTGTGTTTTTAATATTCTGGTCTATATAAATAATTTGGTTGAAACTTTTCACTTGGAAAGGGATTTTATGTACTGTGTTCTTAAAATTTTGGTCCATAAAAGTACCTAATATTTGGTTGAAAATTGGTAAAAATCTGATGGAAATTGTGGCCAAAAAGTGTGCGACATTTTTGGTCATTTTCACCCTATTTGGTCTTTAAGACTCATAATTACCATTCCACTAAGGGTATCACAATAATTTAATTTTTTAAATTTTTGGCACACCTGTAAAATCCCTTTACAGGTCGAATAACTTGGTGAAAATTGTGGCCGTCGAATTTTATAGAGAAAAATGTGAACATTCAGGGTCGTTTTGACTCAATTGGCATTGGGATCTTGAAGGCATATTTGCGATAGGTAAACCAACTGTCAAGGGTATTACAATAACTTTTTTTGGGAAAATTATACTATTAAAATCGATAATTTTCATTATTTCTGAAACAAAAATTGGGGTTCTAACTTGGAAAAAGGCCGTTAGCGACGACATCTCGTGATGCAGAATGTGAAGTTGCTTGAATTTGTGGAATCTTTGAACAAAAATAAGTGGAATTTAAAAAAATGAGTCTCTTAGGTCGATTTTAACGAGTTTTAGCGCAATAAACGCTAAAATTTTAAATTTTTTTAAGTTGTCAAAAATGGTTGTATGAATAGTCAAATCAACTTGAAATTTTGCGTAGATTACGAATCTGAAATAAATACTGGTTTGAAGAGCTTCCAACAAAAACTTCCTTAAAGAGAAGTATCTATGTACACGTATATAGGAGGAGGAAGTATAACGGATTGGGTAGTATATGGGAGGGGGAAGTATATGGAAGGGGGAAGTATAAGTGAGGGGAAGAATATGGGAGGGGGAAGTTTAAGTTAAAGGTAGTATAATAGAGGTTGAAGTATAACGGAGGGGGAAGTATAAGGGAACGAAGGTATAACGGAAGGGGATGTATAAGGGAGGGAAAGTATTATACAGGGTGTCCGGAAACACATGGCAAGCGTCTGGGAGAGCGTTAAAAAGTGGTTTTACGAAAAAAAGTTAAATGTAAACCCCCCTTAATTTAAATCAAAGAATTTGATGGTGTAGTTTAAAATCCGCCTGGATATACAGGGTGTCCCAGACACAACCTAACTTCGTTATTTTAAATGAGAACCCTATTTTTTATTTCAGATTCGTAATCTACGCAAAATTTCAAGTAGATTTGAGTACTCATATGACAATTTTGGACAACTTTTAAAAAATGTCAAAATTTAGCGTTTTTTGCGCTAAAATCCGTTAAAATTGACCTAGGAGACTCGTTTTTTTTTAATTCCACTTATTTTTTCCCGAAGAATCCAACTGTCTCAAATTTGAGCAGCTTCGCATTCAGCATCACGAGATTTCGTCGCTAATGGCCTTTTTTCAAGTTAGAACCCAAATTTATAGTTCCGAAATGAAAATTAGCACTTGTTGAAAGGAATTTTTCTTTCGGACCACAAATTTTGAAAGAGCTACAGCGTCTTTTGTGTTATGCATCAAAAATTAAAATTCCGTCGACAAATCGCTAATTTCCATTTTTGAAGTATGGAATTTGGAGTTAAACTTGAAAAAAGGCCATTAGCGACGAAATCTCGTGATGCTGAATGCGAAGATGCTCAAATTTGAGACAGTTGGATTCTTCGGGAAAAAATAAGTGGAATTAAAAAAAAAACGAGTCTCCTAGGTCAATTTTAACGGATTTTAGCGCAAAAAACGCTAAATTTTGACATTTTTTAAAAGTTGTCCAAAATTGTCATATGAGTACTCAAATCTACTTGAAATTTTGCGTAGATTACGAATCTGAAATAAAAAATAGGGGTTCTCATTTAAAATAACGAAGTTAGGTTGTGTCTGGGACACCCTGTATATCCAGGCGGATTTTAAACTACACCATCAAATTCTTTGATTTAAATTAAGGGGGGTTTACATTTAACTTTTTTTCGTAAAACCACTTTTTAACGCTCTCCCAGACGCTTGCCATGTGTTTCCGGACACCCTGTATAAAGGAGAATTTTCCAAGTTCGTTTTTTCGAAAAATTTTCTAAGTTTATTTTGAAAATTGTCCGAGTTTTGTTTTTTTCCCAAAAATTGTCCGAATTTTTTTTTTTAAATTTTACAAGTTTTTTTTTTCCGAAAAAGTTTCTAAGTATTTTTTTAAACTTGTTTTTCCAAAAATTTTCTAAGTTTTTTTCAAATTTTTTTTTTCGAAAAATTTTTCGGGTGTTTTCCTTTTTTTTTTTGAAAAATTTTTTAAGTTCTTTTTTTCGAAAATTTTTCAAAGTTTTTATTGTCGAAAAATTTTCCGGGTTTTCCTTTTTTTTGGGGGGCGCGTTGTTTTTGCTAAGAAAACTTAATTTTCTGATGGATTTCTAAGAACCTTTTGAGTATAATTTTTAGAAAACAAAATGACGCAGGCACCAGTTGAAAAGGTTCGACCTTTACCATCATTAATCAAAGGTCGAGAAATCTTGCTTTAGTTTTAATTATATTTTTTTCCGTTTCAAAAATAAGAGCTTTAATATTTTTCGACGTGAAATTTTTAACTTTCTAGAGAGAATTATAAAATATTAAAGAACAGCTCCCGAAAGTAGGGATTGAAAAGGGTTTTTTTATTGCGTTTCGCCTTTTGTTTATTTAGACTGGATCGCGTTAAGTAATTTTTAGATCCTTGTAATAAGTCAAAAGCGTCGAATTTTGCAGTTTCATTGAAAGACTTTCTCGTCAAAATTGACTTGGGCTTGTTTACAAGTGAAATTCGCCTTTGTTGTCTTTTGTGGTCTAAAAACAAAAGGTTATTTTTTTGTTGTCGCGGTTTTCAAACGAAGAATTTATTGTAGCTATTCTTAAATAGAAAATTCATCTTTCAACGCCATTTTTGGTGTTTCAGAATTCAAAAGAAAGTTTCAGGGTTTATAAATTGGCCGCCTTAAATTTTGGGGTGATCCACCTTTTATACTTTGTACTAAATTTTTATATCCAAGTGTATACGTGTCGACATAATGACGGTTCGCCACAATGCATTTGACCATAAAATAGCAGAAATTGTGAGTTACCATAAAAAATCTGCTACTCAACATTAAGAAAATAGTCGAAAACGTTCACCATAGTCACCATAGTTCACAATAGTCGAAAACGTTGACGTTCGTTTCAACATATCGCAGTTGAACATAAAGGAAACTTTCATTTTAAAGAACTTGTCGTTTCGCCATAAAACTGTTTCTGCGTTCGGGCATAATACATCTCACCATAAACTAGAGACAGCCAAAGAGCGAGCCAATTTTCGTCTTTTAAAACGCGATTATGTCGAAACGACAAAAACATTAAAACTTGACAGTTCACCATAATGCAATTCGCACATACTCGCGAGAGGAAAAAAAATTAACCTCCTCCTGTCATAAAACGAGTTGATCCCATTGGCTGCCTGTTTGCTTTTCCTAGTTTATGGTGAGATGCTTTATGTTGAATTGCGTTATGGTGAACTGTCAAGTTTTAATGTTTTTGTCGTTTCTCCCTAAACGCGTTTTAAAAGGCAAAAATTGTCTCGCTATTTGGCTGTCCCTAGTTTATGGTGAGATGTATTATGCCTAAACGACAGAAACAGTTTTATGGCGAAACGACAAGTTTAAAGAGAGGCTTTTATGGTGAGAAGCGTTATGGTGACTTGCACTTTTTTTTATGTCGACTTGCATTTCTTGAAAAAGTCGTTTATGGCGAAACGCTTTATGTTGAAATGTATTATGCTCAAAATTTTTAACTTTTGAGAGCTTAATGTTCAACTGCATTATGTCGAAACTCATTATATTGAACTACAGATTTTTTATGTCGGAATGAAGATTTTTTAAGTTCAACTGCTTTAGGGTGAAATGCGTATGTTGAACGGTTTTTTCCCTTTTTATTCCACACAACTATCTTACGAAGAACCATGAAGCCCCCCCCTTTTTTTTGTTCTTTTGCTGTTAGGAAGTTCCGTCGGTTTACTCTCCAGACAGGTATTTTATAAAAGATTAATCATCAACTTAATATGTCTCCGGACGTCCAAAAATAAAGGCGTGCGGCGTCGTCCCCTCCAGAATCCCAAGACTCGGCTCCAGAGAAAGTATGCCGGTCAAACATCTATAAGAGAGACCCACAAGAATCCCGACCTTGCACTTGAACCCAAGGAACCATGCACGCCGTAAGTACATTTTTTCCCTTCTACATTTTTACGTATTGAAATTCCACATAACACAAAAAAAAAAAAACTTTCTAGGAAATGTACATAAACAACAATAAAAAAGTTTTCTTTTATAACTTGAGTGCATTTTTTTCTTAACTTTTTTATGTCATTTCTAGAATGCAAGAAGTCGTAAAACGTGGTTATTTTATATACTTCAGCATATAATACACATTTTTTTTACGTCTTTATAACATTCATATTGAACCAGTTTTCTTAGTGTTACTAACGGTTAAATCTTTTGTTTTAAAAATCCGGGGTGTCGACGTGCTTAAACAATATTGTGGAATGAGCTAGATTTCCAAATATAACATAATATTATTTAAAACTTTTAATTTTATGAAGATGTAACTTTCCTTTTATTTTTTAAAGTGTTAGGAGTTAGGAATTCACGGCGGAGATCTGTGTGTCTAAAATTTTGTTTAATTCGCTGCGGCTATTGGTTCTATAGTCACCAAATTTTCTCCAAATACTCGGTATATTAAATAGAATTTAGAATTTTAAGGGGGCGATTGATAGTAGGGAGAGATTTGGGCTGTTCAGCCGCGTTCCGTGTGGCCTGGCTGGGAGAAGACAATTTTGTCTACCTTGTGATAGTAAGGATGAAAAAACATTAAATTGTATATTTCCCTACTTTGAGGAGATTCATGGGAGTCATAATTTTCCTTTTACAATATTGGTTTTAAAGAACTTTTTGCACCAAATTGGCTCACAGGTTTACCAACATTTTTTGGGTAACACCAGACTTTTGGTAGTTTTCCTCGATATTTTGGTCAAAGTCCCTCAGAGCCTTTTTTTTGGTCGTTAGTTTAGGCATTTTTCATGAAATTTTGCCTGAGAAACTTAATTTCTGATAGTTTTTCATTGACCCTTGATTAATGAGCGATTTGAAAAAGCTCCATCAAAATTTGGATAAAATAGCTCTATTTTTTTCTCTAATTTCATTTGCTGAAGAAAACCAAACACATATTTTCTCGAAACACCGAAACCCCCTTTTTTCCCCTTTGTAAAACTCTTAAAATAAAGTGAAAACGCTTAATTTCTGTCTCACACACTTGTGGAGGATGGGTTTTTTTTTCAGAACTACTCATCGAATTTCGACCCCCATATTACGAAAGTCAAATAAAATCACTTTCTTCAAAAATCATTTGGGTAAAATTTAACCAAAATCGAAGGGGAAAAAAACGAAAGTAATTTTAAATATTATTTCACGCCTTAAAACCTCACAGATAGGAAAGTAAATAAAATTAAAAATCCTGCGGTCTTGGTCAAATTGACCAGAGGCAATTTTTTAACACTTTTTCTCTTGACTCAATAAGGTCAGAAAAAACGAGTGGACTAATAAAAGGTGTATTATTACGTTTAATTTAACTCAATAGAGATCTCAGCTTATCTTGTACTGTTACACCGTGCGACTTTTATAAACGGCCGACCTCGTTGCTCATACCTATTTTTTAATTTCATTTTTTAGACTTCGAAAAGCCTTTTTTTTCGTCAACGATGTTATAAAATGTAGGCGTTCTAGAAAATTAGGATGAGACTTTCCCAGAAAATCGTTCCGGATGTTTTGATAAACTGAGAAACACAAAACTTTATAACCGATGTCATAAAAATCGCTTTCTAAATGCTTGATTTTATACCCATTTTGGGTCTAAAATGAACTAATCTCGAAAATAAATATTTCAGACTTTTATCCCGTTTAAAAATAAAAAGTAGAGGTCAGAAACTGGATGAGAACTTCTTCAAAGAGAATAAATAGCTTTGTTCGAACCGCAGTTTGAAACTACTGGAGCATGCGCAGAAGGATTGGACGTCAAATTAGACGTAGTTCAAAATCGTTTCTCCGTAAAATCTGAAGTCATCTGTCGTCCTTGACGTCTAAATCCTTCTGCGCATGCACCAGGAGTATCAAACTACGGTTGGAACAAAGCATAGGAGGGGGAAATTCCTAAAAAACGTGAGGAGTATACAGTGAAAATCGGACCAACGGTTCCGCCGCAGCGCAGTTTTTAAAATTTCTCCACTGAAGAAGTTAAGAAACGTTTTGGGGAATTTTTAGTTCAATTATTTAGGAGGAGTTTGTAAAAATTTAGTAAAGCGTTTCGGAAAAAATGCTACGGCGGGCCGGCCGGAACAACAAAGTTGAGATTGGTATAGATCAATTGAGGCGCTCCGGGTACGAAGGGCGAACTCGACATCGGACAAATTTTTTTAACTTCCATAAAGAAGTTATTGTGATACCCTCGACGTCGGGTTTTTGGGGAAAGGTCCTCCAGTTTTTTTTTTCATTTTCAGATTCTAGACCTCTTAGTGAATACACCCATATAATTTTTATGTTGAGTTCGCCATTTTTTTTCCCTTTAAATACGTAAAAACCGAAACTTTAAAATGCAAATATCTCGAAACTACGTTTTGTCGAGTTCGCCCTTCGTACACGGAGCGCCTCAATTGACCCTACAGGGTCTTTAAGACCCTCAAAACCCGACAAGCGAGGGTAAAACTATAACTTCTTTAAGGATAATACAATAAATAAATAAAATTTTGATACCTATTTTCTAAACTGAGAAAAGAAGAATAAAAAAATTTGGGCACCCAGTGGGATTCGAACCTGTGACTTGATGGTTAAAGATCCAAACCGATGGCATAGCGCTGAACTAGTCGTTGGTACGAATCTCACTAGGGGCGGTCTTTCGCAAAAATGAAGGAGATCTGTCTGTCTAAAGTTAATGCGCTACAGTCGATCTTCACCGCATTTTCACTAAATACTCCTTATAGTAAATAGAATAAAAAAAAACCATAGGTAGAAATTTGGGCTGTCCACCCGGGTTCAGTGGGGCCTGGCTCGGCGAGACTTACATTTTTTCTACCTTGATACTTAATTTGAGGAATTTCGGCCAGCTTAGTAAATTAGGGTCTTAAAGACCTGACAGGGTTAAAATGACAGGTGGTATCACTGTATAGCACCCTTGTGGTGCGGTTTGATCCAGTATGGAAGTGGTGACATAAATAAAAAGTATGACCAAGGGGACTTGTTACGGTTTCAGTGAACCCGTCACTTTCTAGATCGTCCAGACGGGAATGCAACGTACGAAACGTGACTTTGAATCGAGATAACCGAAGGACAAATTGCGTTCCTTATCTTAACCCGTCGAGTTAATTATCGAAAACGGCCATTAAAGTGAAAATTAGTTTTCACTAAAAACAGATTGAAAAAAAATTTTTCTTTTAGACGAAAAAGGCTGAGGGTGTGGGATAGAAAGACGGAGGCGCTGCCGTTACACCAGGAATTGGGTGAGCTTACCAACTAGGTCATGGCAGTCTGCATTCCTTCTTAATAAAAAAAAAATCTCCCGTCGGTCCGATAAGTCTTCCGCACTAAGAAATCTAACTTTTTTTTAGATAACAAAATTTTTTTTTCTGTCGTGAATGAAATGTGAAAACAAGGATGCGCGTCCGGAATTCCGATCTAAAACTCGTTAAAATATGAGCTTTTGAGGTGTCACTTTCTTTTCTGGTACAAATAAACAATATTAGATCCAGAGAAACCTGATATTCCTCTTATTTAGGGTCTAAAAGCGAAAACGTAATTAATTTTCAAAAGTTTTTGGGATTAAAAATAATGAACCAGCTGGATGAAAAAGATGTGTATATTAAAATTTTAAAAATGAGTTTTTTCTTTTTTTTTTCATTAGAGGAAAGACCGCTTGTTAGAATCAGGTTGGGATGCGACCTGAGTGAAAGGCATTGTCAAATGGATTACTTTCTTGCTGAGTAGCAAGTCTCGTTCGACCTTTCCCTCAAAGACCAGAAATCACTGCGTATAAAGTAAAAAAGGGAGGGAAAGAAGAAAGAAGGGACATTGAATCTTCCTGCTTTATCCCAAGTCTTTGTTTGTCGGAGGATTTTTTTTTGTCGAAAACCAACGACATTAGCATTTTTTAAAGAATACCTTGAGAATTTTATTTGGGTAAAAAAATCTTTTAAAAGTAGAATTTTTTTTCGAAAATATTAGGTGACTCCCGAAAATTAGGAAAAATTTGCGAAAATCCAGTAAAATCGAAACTTCTGGACAGATAGACCTTAAAAAATGGTGGTATGGTCGGAAAAACCGAGAAAATTGCTCTAAAATAGGATAAAGAAGGAATTTTTTCGGCCTAAAAACCAAGGCCTAAAAGAAGACATTCCCCAATGTTGGCTCATTTTATGCACCAACATTTTCCCCTTTTATGCTCCAACTTCGGCCCTTTTTATACCCCAGCTTCGGCCCTTTTTTATACCCTAACTTCGGCCCTTTTTTATACAGCAACTTGGGCTCTTTTTACCTACACAATAACTTAGGCTCTGTTTGAACCACAGAATAGGCTCGTTGACTCATTTTATCCCCGACGTTGGCTAATTTTATTCCCCGACGATGGCTCATTTTATGCCCCGACGTTGGCTGATTTTATGCCTCGACGTTGGCTCATTTTATTCCCCGACGTTGGCTCATTTTATGCCCCAACATTTTTCCCTTTTATGCTCCAACTTCGGCCCTTTTTATACCCCAACTTCGGCCCTTTTTATACCCCAACTTGGGCTCTTTTTACACAATAACTTAGGCTCTGTTTGAACCACAGAATAGGCTCGTTGACTCATTTTATCCCCGACGTTGGCTCATTTTATTCCCCGACGATGGCTCATTTTATGCCCCGACGTTGGCTGATTTTATGCCTCGACGTTGGCTCATTTTATTCCCCGACGTTGGCACATTTATGCCCCAACATTTTTTTTATGCTCCAACTTCGGCCCTTTTTATACCCCAACTTCGGCCCTTTTTTATACCCCAACTTGGGCTCTTTTTACACAATAACTTAGGCTCTGTTTGAACCGCAGAATAGGCTCGTTGTCTCATTTTATACCTCGACGTTGGCTCATTTTATTCCCCGACGTTGGCTCTATTCATGCGCCAACTTTGGCTCATTTTATGCCCAACTTTGGCTCGTTTTATGTCCCGACGTTGGCACATTTTATTCCCCGACGTTGGCTCCTTTTATGCCCTACGTTTTTCCCTTCTATGCTCCAACTTCGGCCCATTTTATACCCCAACTTCGGCTCTTTTTTAGGCCTAAAAAAGATCTGGAAACTGTAAAAAAATGGGATTTTTGGTCAAAAAGCATAGAAAAGTACCAAAAAATCAATTTTGACCACGACCGTTTTCGGCTTCAATAAGAAGCCATCTTCAGGTGGCTAAAAAACGAAAAAACAAACACGATTTTGAAGAATCTTCTTTGACATGACCAACCAAATTCATGTATTTAAAAAGTAAAGGTGATTGGTTTAAAAATGATGAGACGGTTGAAGCTGTTAGGTTCTTCAAACCGTGTCAAGTTCTTGATGGCAATTGTTTTTCTTTTTGCGTTTTGTAGCCACCTGATGATGGCTTCTTATTGAAGCCGAAACCGGTCGTGGGCAATAAAATCTTTTTGTGAGTTGACACTTGTTTTTCTTTTTTGGCGTTTTTTGTAAGCTACTCGGATGATAATAAACGGATATATCTAGAAAATACCGCGCAAGACTCCCGAAAATTCGGTAAAAATGGTGTTTCTTGGCCGTGGGACCAGGAGTCCCTTCCCGAAATTGAATTCTACTCATTTGAAACCTGACGTATTTCATAGGTCTTCCAAAAAGCATATATGAAAACAAACTCTAAACTTCGTAATGATGTTTTACTTTTGAAGCGAAAATTACAACTTTACCTACTAAAAGGCCTAATTTAGTTGATTGTTTTTCCTGACATAACTGTTTTTCAAAAGAACGTAGAAGTGTTAATCGAAGGAAGGAATTCGAGTTTAGAATCTGTTTTCTCATAATTATCATTTTCATTGTTTTCTCGCCCAGGGCTAAAGAAAAGTAATAAAAGGCCTCCATAAAGTAAAACAACTTATTCACATGTCAATGGAAAACGGTAATCGAAAAAAAGAATTCGCATTTACGTTCTAGATTCTGGCACAATTAAAAAAAGGAAAAAAAAGTGTGAGACTAATTTTTTTTAGTGTAAGAGAAATTGTTTAAAATATAAGAAATAGTAAAAAAGTTCTATAAACAAGGGAAAGTTATAGTTTGGCTGATCGAATCATCTTCGCCACCCAACGCGGAGGATAATAATTTTTGAACCGCGATTTCCTCGCGATTTGACATCCTTTTTATTCCACCTTGTTATGTGGGATTCCACTTTCCAATGTCGAGACTGAAAAATATTTCCCTCTGAAAAAAAAAGCATCTTGTAAATAATCCCTTAAGCCGAAACTTATATACGTAAATTTTAGCTTTTTGAGGATTGCTAGCCGAAAAGATTAAGAAAAAGAAGTTATATTTTTAAGGTTTTTGAGAACAATAAGAATTTTTTCTTCCTCAGATTTCGGTATTGAAGGAACCTTTAAGGCAGAAGTGGACGTTTTGTTCCTAATGATATTTCTATACGATTTGAACGCTTCATTTTTTCGAAATTGCATTTATCAAGGAAATTCTCAATTTTTCCCCTCAGCCGTCGTAATTAATGACAGAAAACGAAAGTAGTCCGCAGTAATGATCGAGAACCGTAAATCGGATATTCAATTAAATGAGAAACCGAAAATAATCGATAAGCTAACGAAGCCGAAATCAGCATAATTGAACCTGGAGGGATCGTTTTTCAAATCTTCTTCCTCTCCCGCAGCGATCCCACGTTCATTCATTAGTAAAAGTCCGGATTCTTTAGGCCGGGAGATATCATTATGCTATTATTTTGATTTAAAAAAGTTATAATTTTTTTTTCTTCGAATAAGACAAACAAAAGACACTCCCTCGTGGATCGTTATCGTCAAAACCCTGGGGCGGACGGGAAACTTAACGGGCCGCGAGGGTATCACGTAGAGGATGATTCACGGAGTCAAATTGAATAAATAACCATATAAGTATCTCATTTGAAGAAAGAGAGGGAGAGAGAAAATATAAAATCTACATTATTACAGGGTGGCATTTTTTTAAAGGTATAATTGGCAATTAGGTTGGAAAATGTGATAGCCAATTTTTTAAAAAATTAGTCTTAATTAACTTTATCAAAGAGAAGAGTTATTTTAATACCCACGCAGATTGATTTTTGGAAATGGGTCTTACAGATCTCAGTTAAAACGATTTTTTGGTCGGTAAGCTGGGTTATCTCTGGGTACTTACTGCACGATCTTCAACATTCTTTGGGTCATCTAAAATCATGAGTTTTAACTTATTTAAAGAAGTTATTGTGGTACCCTCCACGTGGGTTTTTGGGGAAGGGTCTTCCTGGCCTCTGAGGGTCAAATTGAATATTGATCTTTACCGATCTCAACGTTGTCTGTGGTGCCGGCCGGCCGTAGCACTTTTCCAGAACACTTTACGGCCACAGTTTTCAACAGATTTTCACCAAATTTTTTTTAGTCGGTGAATTTTGAATTTCAAAAAAATAGCGGAGATATTAGGTCTGTTTGAAATTTTAAAAAATTCGCTGCGGCCGAACCATTGGTCCGATTTTCAACAAATTTACGTTAATTACTCCTTATATTTTTTACGATTTTTTGGTGTAAAAACATTATCATTTTTTAAACATTAATTATCATTTTAGTTGGGAGAAATTATCATTTTAGTAGGGAGAAATTTCATACAGCCACGCCTTACGAGAAGGACCTCTCTTGGGCAAAAATCCCATTATTTCTACCCTTACACTTAAAAAATTTTCGAAAAAAAGAACTTAAAAAATTTTTCAAACAAAAAGCGCGAATTTAAAAAAGAAAACTCGGAAAATTTTTCAAAAAAAAAAATTAAAAAATTTTTCCCAAAAAAAAAAAAACTCGGAAAATTTAAAAAAACTTACCTTCTTATAATATTTTTAGAGAAAAAAAAAAAAAAAAAACATTCCCCTCCGTTATACTTCCCCTTCTTTGTACTTCCCCCTCCGTTGTGCTTCCCCTCCGTTATACTTCCCCTCGATTATACTCCCCCTTCCTTTATTTTTACTTCTCTTTTAAGCAGTTTTCGTTGGAAGCTCTTCAAACTAGTATTTTAAAGCAACTTGCTTTCAATTATTTTACTAAAACTTGAAAAACTTGACCTTTTAGTAGTCGTTAAAAAGACAGGTCGTATGTTGTATACACCAGGTACTGAAGCCCAGAAATAAAAATAATGAAAGAAGATTGGATTATAAAAAAGAGGCGACCTGATAGGCGTGTTTCAGGTGTATGAGAAAAGGCTTTCTCTAAAAAGTCGAAAGGTCAGGACCAGTTAATGGCCGTGAAGTCATTCAGAGCTCGCTGGGAACATATTTCGGTATTCAGAACGAGTTTTATGTATAAAAAAACACATAGAAATGAATGAAAAATGAAAAAATTTAAATTATTTTAAAAAGAAAGCCTATTCGAAAGCCAAATTGTCGATTTCCTGCGTCTAAATCTTAATTTGAGATCGCCATTGTGCGGTATCAGATTGCCGAAAAAAAGAGCGTCCGGACTGTGAAAGCCCTGGTTGTGATATATCTGGAGTCTCGGTGACTTTTCGGTCACTTTCCCCGTTTCCGGGAGTTCCACACGACGGAGACACATTTCTCGACCGAACCCAAGGTCGAAATAAGAATTCGGTCAAACATGATCTCTCCTGACCCTTCGTAATCTTGAGAACATTTATTTAGAATATTGTACCTACATTTATATCATTAACTTTCTCAAAGAGAATTTATTGTGATACTCTTGTAAATTTTCAAAAATTAAAACTTCCTAGAAGACTTCCTCGAAGTAGGGCAATTTGATGATTTACATGCAATATGTAAATAATTTTTTTCACAATAAAATTGGTTATAATTCAAAAGAACATTAATACAATGAGGGAACATCTTGACTTTTGACTAGGCAGCCATTATCAGGAACAAACATTCCTTCACTTATTAGAGAGTTTCAGGGAATCTTAATTTTCCCTTCCCATATATGACTCACGCAAGGTCTCTCGATGATCGAATCGGAATCGATATACGATCCGACTGAGCTGAGTCGTATACGTGAACGACTCACTCCCCGACTCTGTGTAAGGTTATATTTAAGGAAGGCTATTTTGTTATCTCGTTTAGATTCGGGTTCGGAAATCAACTAGTTTAGATTGACTAAAATCGAAGAAGGAAATTGATTACGTACTTTTTGGAAGGATTTTGGAAGTTAAAATTAAAAAACTATCAAGAAAACTTTATACCCACGCTAAGTGAAAATTGGCGGGATCGTTTTGGGGATTAGGTAATTTCTATGTGCTGTTATAGTTAATCAGAAAAACCATGTTTCGCATGAATTTGCTCTAGTGAGAACATTGTGAACTAACTGAGTCGTAACGACTCCCTGAAACTGGGTTATAAAGCCTCTACGAGAAGACCTTTCCCGTTTTGTGAGTCGTATACGGGAAGGGCAAATTACGATTCCCTGAAACTCTATCGTGGATACTCCCCCATCAAAAACGTTAATATCCCGAAATTTTTGCGACATTTTCAAGGGTTAGCTACAAGAGAAGAAGAGAGTTCTGTGAAAATTGCGGCCGTGAAAAAAGTGGCGACGGCCGGCACCACAGACGACCATTCTTGAGTCTTCCAAACCGAATAGTGTCTATTTGACTCGAGATGGCAGCCATTTTTCTCCCTCCTCTCTCTCATTTTCTTTCCAGAACACCATCAATTTTAATTGGATTTTCAACCAAATCTTCCTTTCTTATCTTAAAAATTGTCAAGGGCTTTTTTCGACATCACAAAAATGGCCCCGCTCTTCTTAAAAAGTTTCCAACAAAATACTCTGGCAAATAATTCATCTCTGCTTTTAGATTTTTTTTGTACATAAAAAAATTCTTCTCTCAAATATATATTTTTTCAATCATTTTATTATATCAAAAGTCTGAATTTGTATGCGATTATTTTTATTTCTCTTGTTTATTTAAATAAAATTAATTAGGAAGAATGATTTATTAAAAATTTAATTTATTTCACGTTTTATTAAAAACTAAAATATTTTTATAACCTAAAAAAGCTTGGGTACCTTTAAACTCTTTCGAATTTTTATTTTGAATTATAAATTACTTTTAGTAATATTTAACAAAGAGGCTTTCTCCGTAAAATATTCACGATTTGACCATCCGTTCAATAATGCTGAACACAATAGGAAGGGGTTTTGTTGTGGCGAAAATAAAAGGTACAATAGGTATCTTTTAAATTTTTTTTTCTCTCTCAATATAACGGGACCCCTCTTATTATTATTGTTCTCGCGTTAATATTCCAGTTTAAATTCCAGAAAACGTTAGTGGTGAGATTTAAGAACCTTTTGCGTTTAAACTTCCACGTTAAATGGCTATTCTAAATGAGTGATGGCGTTTAATAAAGAACAGAAATAAAACCACTGGAGAAAAAAAGGGCTTGGGTTCTCCAGTTAAACAATTATTTAAACAAATAAATTTAATTTATTGCAACAAAAGTTGCGTTAATTAATTTCATGAAGAATGAAATACTAAAAAAACTATATCAAAGAAAAATAAAAATTGTAAGATTACAAGAAAATTCATTCCTGTTTTTGTTATCCCATTCAAGAATTCCTTGAAACTCTGTTTTTCTTAGACAAATGGATACTTTAAATCAGAGATGGGCAAAATCTTAATCATGAATATGATAAAGATTTTAAATCATAGGAATATTTTTCTGTGATTAAGAATAAGATTAAAATCTTAATCACAGAGATGATTAAGAATAAAATCTTAATCACAGATATGATTAAGAATAAAATCTTAATCACAGGAAATCTGTGATTAAACTCTTAATCACAGGAAATCTGTGATTAATCACAGGAAGTCTGTGATTAAACTCTTAATCACAGGAAATCTGTGATTAATCACAGGAATTCTGTGATTAATCATAGGAAAATAATGATTAATCATTGGAATTTGGGATTAATTAAGGAAAATAATGATTAATCATTGGAATTTGGGATTAATTAAGGAAAATAAAGATTAATCATTGGAATTTGGGATTAATTACGGAAAATAATGATTAATCATTGGAATTTGGGATTAATTAAGGAAAAAGCTTGATCAATCATCAGAAAGCATTTTTTAGCTTGAATATTAGCAAAAACTATGAAAAAAAATTTAATACAAAAAATTTACAGTTTTCAAATTCTTGATCACAGGAAATCTGTGATTAATCATAGGAAAATAATGATAAATCATTGGAAGACTTCCTGTGATTAATCACAGATTTCCTGTGATTAAGAATTTGAAAACTGTAAATTTTTTGTATTATATTTTTTTTTCTTAGTTTTTGCTAATATTCGAGCTAAAAAATGCTTTCTGATGATTGATCAAGCTTTTTCCTTAATTAATCCCAAATTCCAATGATTAATCATTATTTTCCTTAATTAATCCCAAATTCCAATGATTAATCATTATTTTCCTATGATTAATCACAGACTTCCTGTGATTAATCACAGATTTCCTGTGATTAAGAGTTTAATCACAGATTTCCTGTGATTAAGAGTTTAATCACAGATTTCCTGTGATTAAGATTTTATTCTTAATCATATCTGTGATTAAGATTTTATTCTTAATCATCTCTGTGATTAAGATTTTAATCTTATTCTTAATCACAGAAAAATATTCCTATGATTAAAAATCTTAATCATATTCATGATTAAGATTTTGCCCATCTCTGCTTTAAATATCCCTTTTCCTTCTTTAATTTAGGCAAGAAGGTTTTAAGTGAAGTTCTTAAGGTGCTCCAATAACTAAATAGTGTTTTCGTTGGGAAATATGAAGGATTCCTTTAGCTTAAAGATCATTTTAAGGGAGCTTCATAAACATAAGATAACGCCAAGGGAGTATTTTCAAGGAAAACTTGATAAAAAGGAACCCTCAATAAGTATTCTTCTATTACATTTTTTTCATTTTATTTTATTGGTTTTATAAACTTTTAAATTGATCTCACTTTTTCGTTTTGAAATCGTTATATGTGTGATATCCTCCGTCCCTCGACCCTTCCAAGCGGACAAACCGTTCTTTTGATCATTTTCGGTAATTACGGAAACTACGAAGCGTGAAAAAGGCCAATTAGGAAACACGTAAAGTTTTATAAAAATTTTTTTTCTTCCTTTCTACCTTTCTCTTCGAAATTTTTGGACAAACCGAATACCAGAATAAAAAGGCAAAAAGTGAACGTTATTTTATTTTGCACTACTAGTTTTTTAAAAAAACTTTCGATCCGGTCTATACCGTGAAAGTTATTAGTGAAAAAAAAATAAAAATCCAGTTTCAGACTAAAATCTAGATTTAAATTTATTAAAAACCTTCAAAATTGAAGATATAAAGCCTTAATTTTGGGGGAAAATCAAAAAATTTAGTCTTTTTATTGGGTATTTCGGTTTTTCCACAGCGTTTTTAGCATAAAAAGCCTCCTTTGATAGAAAGAAATTTTTTCATGCCTCAAAATGAAGTATGAAAACAAAATCTATTTATCAAAAAACATCAAAAGGACATAAACGTATTATAATAAAATAGAATTTTTTTTAGATGGTTTTTTAAAGGGATTTATGTAATAATGCTTTTTTTAAAGGTCACACGATAATGCGGCATTCTAAATTGTTTTTAAATTGACCCTCTTTTAAAAGCCATTCTCGCTTTTTCGCGTAGCTTTATAAAAAAATTTCGGTGAAAACCGACACTCGATGACATTTAAAAAAAATAAAATGATAGACAAAAATGCGCATATTTATAAAAAAGAACAATGACTCGTTTTACGATTTCTATTTTCCCATGGTGAATAAGAAAAAGGAGGATATTTTAAAAAAATGTCCACCAATTACGCCCTCCCTTTTTTTTACTTGGGGTTTAAATATTTATTCCGCCTACAATTTTTCACTCGAAGGCAAATCACAAAAGATAAACAACTGCAATTTTATTCGAATAAGTTATGCTTTCTTATTTTTTCTCTATCATAAAACCTAGGCATATAGTTCAGCGAATTCGTAATATAGTGCGAAATTATAATTGGCCCTCTTTTTTTTATAACTAAAATTTATTTTCAATTTAATTATGTTTAAAAACTGTTTCTTTTGAAATTTTTACCCCACTTTGATTCAATAAAAAATCCCATTTTATACAAAAGAGTTCAAAAATTTCACGCTCTAGAATTTAAGAAAAGGTCAAAAGACGTTTTCGAGAATAAAGAAAGAAAAATAATTATACGATCAAAGGCTTGAAAACACATCATGACCTGCCTATTTAGAAGATAAAATTACACTTTCATGGTCTTTCACGACCTAGAAATGCCTATATTTTGAACTACCTGAGTGAAAGTAAACAAACATTTTATTCTTTTGTTTTTCTCTCAAAAATGTCTTTGAACAGGTTCGGTTTTCAAGAGGGGCCTCATTATAGAAACACGATGTTAAAGCGGAATTCCTTGAATTTCTAGAAGATTAATCGAATTTCACATTTTTATTGAATGTTATAAATAGGAGCTTTAATGTTAAATTTTAATGGCGGTGGATAGATGAGATGTAAAAGGCTTATTTCGAAAGTTTTGGCCAATTTCACATTTTTTGATTTCTGGAATTCTATTTAATCCAAATGGACTTGCAGTAGAATAGTAGGATTATGAAGATAGAGAAAAGAAAAATTTATACAGCAAGAATTTGAACACTGCTCCTCATTGTTAAACTAGCCATATCTACGAAGACGGAAAATCTAATAGATTTTTTTTTTTTCAGGCACTAAATTTGGCAGTTTTGGCCGTTTCGCTGTTCGTGGTCGGCGAATGCGTTATGAACTACCCGCGAAACACGTGGCCAAATCAGATGAGGGTCCACAGATCGGGACATCCCGGGCAGATGATGCGATATAGAAGCCCGGTCAAAAGAGTCTACGTCCCCTACAAATACATGCAGCATTTCAATCAAGTACCGATGAACCGAAATCATAGAATTCATAATGGAAGTAAAATTCGGTAAATAAATATTTCAAAAAAATTATTTTTTATTAATATTTTTAAAGGTATGGACCACCGTTGCAGAATAACCGAAGTCCGGCACCTCCTCCCGGTTGGAAGCCAAAAAGAATGAGCCCTCCTGCTAATTATGTACGAAAAAACCGAACGAAAATTCACAAATATCAAAAACCGCTGAAGCCAAAATATGAAAATTATAAGCCAATGCATGTAATTACTGATAGCTATGGAGCACCGAAAAAGCAGCAGTTTAAAATAACTTCGACGACTTATGGAATTCCTCATCCGACACAAGGATCACCGGAGCCGCCGAAAAAAGATGAAGTTGCCACATCGTATGTTCAAGTTTACCAAGGGGATTATCAGCCAGATCGAGAATTAGAAGCTAAAACGTCATATTCGTTTTCAAATACGCACTATACGGATAAACATAAGGGCAAAGTGTACGATGAATCTAACCACAGGCCTGTGTACAACGCATCCGCAGAGACTCCAGCCAAAAAAGGCTTCCAGCCGCCCAAGCAGACTTTCGGTTTCCATCCTTACGAAGACGCCGCTGACTACCAAAAAGCGGAAGCGAACTCTTCAAATCGACTACTTCAACTCCAAAAAGTCAAAAAAGCGAAGAATACCTTTCGCCCAACTATTACGACCAACAATCCTAAATGTTCCTCCGCTTTCCCTCTTATTTATTATTAAGTTATTAAATTTTTTTTGTACAAAACAATTGTTTTTTTGTCTATTTAAAAACTAGGTCAATAGAGGATGAGTTGTACAAATGTTTTCGTGGAATGAAAGTTGAGAATAAATTAGTGATTTTATTAAAGATGCAATCTCGGATGATAATTGGGATTATGCAGGCATCTCGGACCAGAGGGCAGACGAGTCGACGCCCTATACTTAAAGTGATTCATTCAGGAATGTTTCGTGTTATCCGAATTCCTAGAAGATAATAGCTTCGTTACAATTTTTAGCTCTCCAGATACCACCGTGAAAAATTAATGACCAATAAAAATTAATAGTCGTTCTTAAAATCACACCACTTTCTCTGAAGCTTCTTCATCTTCTTCTTCAGGTTTTTTAGGATTTTGAGTTTATGCATACCAAATTGAAGGGAATTTAGGGAATTTATTCCATTTGTGGACGTTTCCTTCGGGTTTTGACATTAATAACTCAATTTTTACCAGATTTTTGGACGTTTTCCTCGGTCTTTGGACTGAGTAACTCCATTTTTACTCAATTTGTAGACGTTTCCCTTGGTCTTTGGCCCGAGTAATTCCATTTTTACTCAATTTGTGGACGTTTCCCATGGTTTTTGGCCTGAGTAACTCCATTTTTACTCAATTTGTGGACATTTCCCTCGGTTTTTGGCCCAATTAACTCCATTTTTACTCAATTTGTAGACGTTTCCCTCGGTTTTGGGCCTGGGTAACTCCATTTTTAACCCAATTTGTGGACGTTTCTCTCGGTCTTTGGCGCGAGCAACTCCGTTTTTACTCAATTTGTGGACGTTTCCCTCGGTTTTTGACATAAATAACTCCGTTTTTACCAGATTTTTGGACGTTTCCCTCGGTTTTTGACATAAATAACTCCGTTTTTACCAGATTTTTGGACGTTTCCCTCGGTTTTTGGCCAATGTAACTCCATTTTTACTCAATTTGTGGACATTTCCCTCGGATTTTGAACCGAGTAACTTCATTTTTACTCAATTTGTGGACATTTCTATCGGTTTTTGGCCAGGGTAACTCCATTTTTACTTAATTTGTGGACGTTTCTCTCGGTCTTTGGCGCGAGTAACTCCATTTTTACTCTATTTGTGGACGTTTCCTTCGGGTTTAGACATAAATAACTCCATTTTTAACAGATTTTTGGACGTCTCCCTCGGTTTTTGGCCAAAGTAACTCCATTTTTACTCAATTTTTGGACATTTCCCTCGGTTTTTGGCCCGAGTAACTTCATTTTTACTCAATTTGTGGACATTTCTATCGGTTTTTGGCCAGGGTAACTCCATTTTTACTTAATTTGTGGACGTTTCTCTCGGTCTTTGGCGCGAGTAACTCCATTTTTACTCTATTTGTGGACGTTTCCTTCGGGTTTAGACATAAATAACTCCATTTTTAACAGATTTTTGGACGTCTCCCTCGGTTTTTGGCTCGAGTAACTTCATTTTTACTCAATAGTGGACTTTTCCCTCGGTTTTTGGCCCGAGTAACTCCATTTTTACTCAATTTGTAGACGTTTTCCTCGGTTTTTGGAGTGAGTCTTCCATTTTTACTCAATGTGTGGATATTTCTATCGGTTTTTGGCCAGGGTAACTCCATTTTTACTTAATTTGTGGACGTTTCTCTCGGTCTTTGGCGCGAGTAACTCCATTTTTACTCAATTTGTAGACGTTTCCCTCGGTTTTTGGAGTGAGTAATTCCATTTTTACTCAATTTGTGGACGTTTCCCTCGGTTTTTGGCCCGAGTAACTCCATTTTTACTCAATTTGTAGACGTTTCCCTCGGTTTTTGGAGTGAGTAATTCCATTTTTACTCTATTTGTGGACGTTTCCTTCGGGTTTAGACATAAATAACTCCATTTTTAACAGATTTTTGGACGTCTCCCTCGGTTTTTGGCTCGAGTAACTTCATTTTTACTCAATAGTGGACTTTTCCCTCGGTTTTTGGCCCGAGTAACTCCATTTTTACTCAATTTGTAGACGTTTCCCTCGGTTTTTGGAGTGAGTAATTCCATTTTTACTCAATTTGTGGACGTTTCCCTCGGTTTTTGGCCCGAGTAACTCCATTTTTACTCAATTTGTAGACGTTTCCCTCGGTTTTTGGAGTGAGTAATTCCATTTTTACTCTATTTGTGGACGTTTCCTTCGGGTTTAGACATAAATAACTCCATTTTTAACAGATTTTTGGACGTCTCCCTCGGTTTTTGGCTCGAGTAACTTCATTTTTACTCAATAGTGGACGTTTCCCTCGGTTTTTGGCCCGAGTAACTCCATTTTTACTCAATTTGTAGACGTTTCCCTCGGTTTTTGGAGTGAGTAATTCCATTTTTACTCAATTTGTGGACGTTTCCCTCGGTTTTGGCCCGTGCAACTCCATTTTTACTCAATTTGTGGACGTTTTCCTCGGCCTTTGGCCTGAGTAACTCTATTTTTACTCAATTTTCGAAAATCACTGTTTGATCGCAAAAATGTTTTATAACTTCCGTATGGCCCTACACCAAAAGCTTGGAGGAATTTTTACGTTACCAATATTTCCTACTGTGCAACAGTGGGCAAAAACTGAAAATTCACTTTACTAACCCCAACTCCTCAGGGGGTTTCCTTCTCAAAAGACTCAAAATTTCGTCAAAAATCGCCCTAAAAGTTGTCAGGCAAGTGATACAAAAGGTCCTCCTCTTTCCAGAGGAAACTCACTGGCTTAACACGGTCGTACGCTCTGTCGGCAACCACGTGGAACTCATTCCTGGCACTGTAACAACATTAATTTTTGACCCACATAAATACGGTTTACATGTCGTACGCTTGTAATAATTTAGTCTATGGGGCATAAACGGTCGATTCTAACGACGAGGTTTCATCCTCTCCTAAACCAGCAGCATACTAATGGTCTTTATTAGATTTACTACTCGATATTATTCCTCATAGAGTTCAAAAGCAAACAATTTATTATAAACGCAAACAGTTTATACATGACTAGAACCCAAAGGAACATAAGGGCTTTCTGAAAATGCCTCAAATTAAATTTTATTATTGAACAGTCATACGGTCCTCGAGGAAGTAAGGGTGTAGTAAATGCAAATTACTAAGTAGACTCGGAGGGCCACTAGTTAGTATACAGTTCTACACATTTCCATTCTCCATACATTTAATTTTACGAAAAAGTAAATTTAAAAAAAATTTTTTGTAAGAAAATAGTCCAGGTTGGAAATTAAGTTCGTATCTTTCCCCAGGGAGATATAGAAAAGAAAATAAAAAGCTTTCCCATGTTTTCATTTTTACCTCCGAAACGAGCGTTTTCTCCTCGACCTCCAATATAAAAAGTTCGTCAATATTTTTACTAGGAAGAGGGGACCGCTAACTAGGGATTTGAAAAGGTTCGCTATTGATGAAGGGTAAACTAACGTCAATTCATGCATGATTCAGTGGGAAACGTCCGATGATTGTGGACCGGCTATTTCAAAGTAAACCATCCCTTCCTTCAAGGGATGAAAATTTGATGAATAATTCACACCTTGATTTTTTCACCTTATATCTTGACTTTTTGATTAAATTTATAAAATTCAAAATATCTTAAAGAAGTTTTCTCCCAGCGCTAAAAATCATCTTAAGAAAACCATCTTGAGGAAAAAAGTAGGTACTAGTTTGAAGAGATTCCAACGAAAACTTCCTTGAAGAGAATTAACAATAAGTATAGGGGGGGGAGTATAAAGGAGGGGGAAGTATAAAGGAGGGGGAAGTATGAAGGAGGGGGAAGTATGAAGAAGGGGAAAGTATGAAGGAGGGGGAAGTATGAAGAAGGGGAAAGTATGAAGGAGGGGGAAGTATAAAGGAGGGGAAGTAAACGGAGGGGGGAGTAAAAAGGAGGAGAAGTAAGGAGGGGAAGTATAACGGAGGGGGTAGTAAAACGGAGGGCAAATCCCTTCCCCAAAAACCCGACCTGGAGGGTATCATAATAACTTCCTTAAAGAGAAGAAACAATATAGGAGGGAGAAGTATAACGGAGGGGACGTAAACGGAGGGGAAGTATAACAGAGGGGGAAGTATAACGAAGGGGGAAGCATAAGGGAACGAAAGTATAACGAAGGAAAGGAAAGTATAAGGGAGGGGGAAGTTTTTTTTTTTGAAAAATTTTCCAAGTTTTCTTTTTTTGAAAAATTTTCCGGGTTTTCTTTTTTAAAAATTGCGCTTTTTTTTTGAAAAATTTTGTAGGTTCTTTTTTTGAAAATTTTTTTAAGTGTCAAGGTAGAAATAATGGGCTTTTTGGCCTACTGATGTGCCTCTCTTAATGGGTAGAAGTCCGAAATTTCTCCCTACTAAAAAAAATAATAATTAAAAAGTGGCAATTATTTTACACCAAAAATTTGTAAAAAATACAAGTAGTAATTGGCAAAAATTTGGTGAAAATCAGATTAACGTTTCGGCCGCAGCGAATTTTTTAAAATTTCAAACAAACATATCTCCGCAATTTTTTTGAAATTCAAAAATCCCCCTTGTTGCATTCTTCGTCACCGGCTAAAGAAATTTGTGTAAAAATTTGGTGAAAATCCGGACGGCCGGCCGGAACCACAGACAAAGTTGAGATCGGTAAAGATCAATATTCGTTTTGACCCTTCGGGGTCTGGAAGACCCTTCCCCAAAAACCACAATAACTTCTTTAAGGAAGTTAAAAGGAATGTGGAGCATACAATCCAAAGTTCGTATTTTCGAATTCCACTGGAGGCCTAACTTTTTTTCTTTTTTCGTCATTCCTAATTTGCTCATTTTGATATAAAAACATCTTTCCTTTGTGAATAAAATTCTAATTGTGTTTGAAGATATATAGCCTTTTTAAAAATACGGATTTTATTTAAACTTTTAATTGCGCTAAATTTACTGAAAGAATCGAAGATCGGAATGAACTGATTTAATTTAAAAGTTATCTGAATAGTCTTTTTTTATTGAGAAGAAGGGGGGAAAAAAAGTGGAAACAATTCTATTAGCCCTTTTTTTCCATTGTGAATGGCGTTAATCTCCTCACCTTTTTTCGTATTCAATGAGGCCCCTTTCCGTCATTAGTTCGGTTTATTCAGATTGAAATTTAAGAAAAAAAAATATTAAGGGATCGAGCTAGTTAAGAAGGATTCGAGACAAACTCGGCTTATCCTAAGAAATAATTACCTGTTTAATTACGTCCCGCTAATTGGCTGAGGAATCTCGACTCAGGTCCTTCCTTCGAGACTCCGCCAATTTCTCAAACTCGGCCCAAACAATGTTCAACCCCCGGATTTCCTCAATAGGAGGAAGAATTTCTTTGTAGATCTGTGTAAAGTTAATTAAAAAAAATTGAAAAACTGGCAAAGCTCCCTAACTGTCGGTCAAGCTTCGTGTATAATCTAGTTTAAGAGTAAGAAACTCCTCTCAAGATTAATCCCGAGTCCACTTTGGCCCGAGACCAAATCTAGTAAAGACTACTTTATCGCTTGTTCCTCTTTGTTTTAAACTCAAGCTTTAAATATCGATTGAAAAAGAATTTTTCTCCATCCAAGGAAAAATTCAGGGGAGCATAAAATCGAAAATAGGCTTTTCCTAGAATGTAGATAAATAAATCCGGTTCAATATAAAGTTGAGCTCTGCACGTGACACCCTATCTCGTGGACGTGATGTCACTCTCAGACTCACGGAATGATGGTGCTAATTCACATATTTTTAATTTTTTAGAAAAATAAATGGGGAAATAAAGGGTTATTGAAAGGGGACCATTTTATGGGGATTGAAAGAGGGGTTCTCAGGTGACTGATGAACCTTCGACGCCTTGTTTACAATTGAGGAGAAAGAAAAACAATAAAAGGCTCGAAGAATTTCAATTGGCTCCTTTTTCTGATCGCCTACGTGACCTAACATAATGAAAAAACATCAAGTTTTCTACAAACGGAGTGAATCTTTTTTTGAAATCTTAATTTAAGTTAAAAAAATGCTCGAAATCCAGTTTGGGTTACCTGTCCTTATAACTAGAGAAACGCCTAAAAATCAGGTTAAAAATCGATGAAAAGGGTCGAAAATCCCTTGAAGCCCTAGAAACCCTTCGAGGCCGAGTTATACGCCTAAATCGGATTTCTTGGCTAAAAAGAAGGAATAAACATAAACATTAAAAAACAAAAAAAAAAAAACAATTTAGGTAGGTGTGAATGCAATAAAGGCGTTTCTCTGAAGAAATCCTTTTTGAACAAAAAAAGAAAAAAAGAAAAAAAATACACCCGAGGAAAACACTCGATTTCCGCGAAAAGATTAACAATTTTGGTAGGGAAATATACAAACAAATCACGTCTAAAAGCCTCAAAAGCTCACGATGTGAGGATTCCATTTAAAACATATTTTCTCTCAAGTTGGAAACATAACTTTAACTGGCTCAGATTCAACTTCATTTTTGACAAAAAATGGGGGGCGCTAACTTGACGACGAGCCCGCCGAACACACATGTAATGCGGGTTAGTATCAAGTAAGCATAGTCGAAAAACCAGATTTCTCAATGTAGGTAGAAGTTTAAAAATTTAAATAAACGGTGATTGTTGTTATGAAAAATAAAGATCCATCATTTTGTCAGTTTAAAAAAAATATTTTTTTTCGCCGTTGTTATGTGTCAAACGAGAAAGGTTTTTATGGAGATTTTCTCCCTTATCAATCATTTTAAAGTTGAGGTTGAACATTTTGTTTACTTCCCGATGGTACTTAGTACTTTCGCAAAGTACACCAAAAAGCTTTATGTTTTCATATTGGCTTTTAGTTAAAATCCAGACTAATTATAAAATAATTTTTTAAAATGAAATAGAGTATATTCACGTTTAGGGGAAAGTGGCGGATTCGGAGCGGAAGTAAAATGGGGTGTAAACATTGAAAAAGGCCGTTTAACACCGTCCGAGCGTGAGTAATTCGCTCACCGCATCAAACGAGCCGGCGACCACCCTTTCTTAAATCCTTCGTTAACCCTTAGGACGAGAAAAAAATCAATTTGGTGGCTAGAAAAAAAAAGCGATTTTTATTTTTTCACGGAAATGAAAAGAAAATTGGGAATTCGTGAAAAATAGCACGTGGTTGAGAGTCAATTTAAATAAACATGAGGTGAAAACCAATGATGAGGCTTCGATAGGAGTTTCACAGGCCAATATAGGACGCTATCAATCTCCAGAATCTGTACATCACGAAAGTTTTTTAAATTAAAATTTTTGAAATTTACATTGCATGTCTCTCGACAATTAAATTGTAATCTCGTCACTTAATTAATTTTGCATTATCTCTGAGTAAAAAACCATTTTTTTGTCCGCCGAGGGACCTTAGGCTCAAACGGGGGCGTTCGCCATTTTGCCGTGGTTTCCGTAAGGAGATAATTCAAAAGGATGGGCCTTACCAATTACTCTAATTGAGTGTAAACGTGTCGACATAATGCGGTTCGCCATAATGCATTGGACCATAAAATAGCAGAAATCGCGAACATAATAACCATAAAGAAGAGATTTAACACTTGTCGTTTCGACATAAAAGTCGTTTCAACATAACGTAGTTGAAACTTTCATTTTAAAGAACTTGTCGTTTCGCTTCAAAACTGTTTCTGTCGTTTGGGCATAATACATCTCACCACAAACTAGGTACAGCGGAAGAAGCCTATTTTTGCCGTTTAAAACGCAAATATGGCGAACGATAAAAACGTTAAACTTGACAGTTCACCATAATGCAATTCGCACGTCCTCGCGAGAGGAAAAAAATTTACCCTCTTGTGTTATAAAACGAGCTGATCCCATTGGCTGCCTGTTTTCTTTTCCTAGCTTATGGTGAGATGCTTTATGTTGAATTGCATTATGGTGAACTGTCAAGTTTTAAGGTTTTTGTCGTTTCGCCATAATCGCATCTTAAACAGCGAAAGTTGGCTTGTTCTTATGGTGAGATGTACTATGCCCAAACGACAGAAACATTTTTATGGCGAAACGATAAGTTTAAAGACTGGCTTTTTGGATGAGAAGCATTATGGTGATTTGCACTTTTTTTATGTCGACTTGCATTTATTGAAAAAGTCGTTTATGGAGAAACGCTTTATGAATAAATGCATCAGCTCAAAATGTTTGAACTTTTGAGAGCTTTATGTTCAATTGCATTATGCCGAAACGCATTATGCCAAAGCGCATTATGGTGAACAACAGATTTTTTACGTTCAACTGCTTTAGGGTGAAAAGCGTTATGTTGAACGGTGTTCTCACATCTAATTTAATGAAAAATTGACGTAATAAATTTTTTTACATGGTATTTTTCCATCTTTCGGTTTTTCGTCGAATTTTTTGGAGTTTTCCACTTAAAAGAGTGAATCGAGGTGTAAATTGACGGTGGGAACATTCCCTCTGAATTCCGAAGCCCTTTTTTTTCCTATCGGACGTCTTCATTTTAACTCGATTTCTTTCCAGCCAATATCGAAGTTAATATTACATCTTTTATTCTCTGCGCTTCTCATTTTTTTTTCCTCTTCTCATATTTTTGTATAATAAAATATTAATTGGATACGTGAATTTTCGACGGTCTTTGTTCGATCTTTGATGCGATTTGGTTCTCTGAATTGAATCGCTAATACCCTCAGTCAAAGTGAAGCGAAAATATCGAAATGGAAGGGGAATATCATATTTCGAGAGCAGACAATAGGTTTTCCCCTTCATTAATTATCCGGATTAAGGGAATTGGGGCGGCGGGTGAAGAAAAGGGAGACTTGTGATATCCTCCCGAACAGGTTAATTAAACCCAAGGGAGTCCTGTTATTGGGTTGCGTGTAGAAACTAGAGGGGAAGAAGGTCAATAACAAGCAAGTCCGGATGATTGATTAAGGTCTGATCGCCGAAAACAAAGACTTGGGAGTTACCACGAAATTTATGTGCCTAAAAACTTATTTCCGGAAGGTTTTTTTATCGGGCTGTAAATAAAGAACCTATTAGCTTCGGCCTCGGAACACTAGGTGCCTAAATAGCGAAGGAAACCACCCCAAATCTAATAAAACTACTGGTTTGAAGAGCTTCCAACGAAAAGTTGCTTAAAGAGAAGTAAAAATATAGGAGGGGGAAGTATATAGGAGGGGACGTACAACGGAGGTGGAAGTATAACAGAGAGGAAGAATAACGGAGGTGGAAGTATAAGGAAACGAAAGTATAACGGAGGGGATGTATAAGGGAGAGAAAGTATAAAGGAGGGGGAAGTATAAGGGAGGGAGAAGTTTTTTTTCGTTTTTTCGAAAAATTTTCCAAGTTTGTTTATTCGAAAAATGTTAAAAGTTTCTTTTTAATTTTCCGAGTTTTTTTTCCAAAAAATTTTTCAAGTTTTTTTTTAAATTTTTCAGAGTTTTCTTTTTTAAATTTGCGCTTTTTTTTTCCGAAAATTTTCTAAGTTTTTTTTTGGAAAACTTTTTTAAGGTAAAAATAGTGGGATTTTTGCGCAAGAGAGGTCCCTCTCGTAAGGCGTGGAAGTATGGAATTTCTCCCTACTAAAATGATAATGAATGTAAAAAGAATGATCTTTTTTTACACCAAAAATTCTTTAAAAATATAAGGAGTAATTGGTGAAAATTTTGTAAAATCCGACCAACGCAGCACAGTTTTTAAAATTTCTAACTTACATATCTCCACCATTTTTTCGAAATTCAAAAATCGCCCTCGTTAGTTTCCTGTTCACCGACTAAACAAAATTTGGTGAAAATCTGGTGAAAACTGTGGCCGTAAAGTGTTGCGGAAAAAAATTGCTACGGCCGGCCGGCACCACAGATAAAGTTGAGATCGGAAAAAAATATTATATTTGACCCTCCAGGGTCTGGAAGACCCTTCCCCAAAAACCCCACGTGGAGAGTTTCACAATAACTTCTTTAAGTTAAAAGGGTTTATTATCATCTCAGAAAAACACCAAAAAATCTATTGGCTGCTTTAACAAGCTTTCTCAAAGTTCCGGTAGGTCGTTTTGGCCCTTCACAATTTTTTTAAACTCCTAGAGGGTATTAAAACAGCTTCCTTTTGATGAATTTAAAACGTATTTATCAATAAAAGACGTAATTTCCCGAAATAAAAGTTTTTAAACCGTTCAAATGGACTATTTCTATTGAAATTCCTTTTTGAGGAGCTCGAACGTAAAGAAGGTTGAAAAGTCCAACTTGTCTCGAAACTAAAACAGATTTAAACTCAGAAGTAACGTTCTCAATCGTTTCCTACATTCTAAAACAGAAGAACTCTTTAATTTATTTTCTCGTCCAATAAAGTATTTAAAAGTGAGAAGGGGGGCGTTCGAAAGACTTAAAACTGCCTGACGGGAGAGTGACAAGTCAATTAAAGGGCACAATACGGCGCCTTACGAAAAGGAATTGGGACTCTTGGGCGTAAAATGGCTTTTCATAGGAGGCCCGAAATAATTGATTCCTCAACAGTTGAACGGAGGAACTAATTAATGATTTTATTGTGACCGTTTTAACCCTTGGTGAAAAGCAAAACGAGATTTTCAAAAGGGAAGCCGTTTATAAAATAAAAAAAAAAGCCCTTTGACAAATTGGCTGCAGATGTTTTCTGAAGATAAGTCGGTGGATATGTTTTGCCGCATAAATTCTATTGTTTTTATACCAACGGAGCGATTTATCATCACCGAAAGAAGAATCATGTAATGACATTAAAAATAATGCGATATTTAAGGGGCCTCCAACCAACCTTCCCGAAAAAAAATTTTACCCGTAAAAAATAACTGGGATTGACAAAGTGGAGATAATTTGACTGAAAAACAGCAACAATTGTGTGATATATGATGAGGTTATTTTGACCCCAGGGGTCTCAGAGACCCATTTTTTAAAACTACGTTTTCATTTGCTTTTTTTTCCTTTCCTTCATAAGATCTTTCTCGGTTTTAATCCGAAAAACCTTACGTTTTTCTCTTCGAAAAATTAATAAATCTTATTAATTTAAAATAATAAAAAATATAGGTAAGTGAAAATGGAGTTTATTTTTGAGTGTTGGGTTTAGTTTTCACGTGAAAATGCCTTTTGGAGCAATCATCGTTTGGGGCAGGACGTTGACAAATCTCAAGAACTCCCGAAAACAAAGAGAAAACACTTCCCATCCCCCACTCTTCTCACTTTTCTTATCCTTTCAACCATTTCGCAAACTCATGGAAATTAATTGCAAGCCCTGATGTTTCCATTTGGCCCCCCCTCTCGAAAACTTTCGACAAAACGAAGAGAACCCGCCCCCTCCCATCTGTAGGACGAAAGGTGGCATTAAAACGGCCGGAGGGTTTAATAAATTGTAACAGATAAATTGCCTAAATACGTGGAACCTCCCTTGAGTTATGGCTTTTCTCGTCCGTCCCTCACTCCACCATTTTTCCCATCATTTCTATAATGAATTAGTGAATCAACACCATCAAAAACGACAAATTTACACTGAAGCAGTGATTTAAACCTTTCATTGAAAATTTAAATCAAATATATTCTGTAGTTCTGTTAATCTAGTAATCAACCTTTAACCAATTAATCAACCCTCACTACCACAATAGAACATGTTGCATCAATTAACATTATTACAGGGTTCTACATAAAATTATTAACATTAAGGCCCTTATTTATAAACGTTCCTCCTGCAGCCTTTATTTATTTTTATTTTTTTTTTCAACATTTCCTGGAATCTGAAATATACGCCTGAAAATCTACCTGAAAGCCTCCTAATTAATGGAAATTTTACAATTTTTCCTGGATTTTTTGCCCGGAATTTTGCGTTTTACACTGTTTTTGTCCAAGAAACTTGTCTTTCAACTTCTTTAAGAAGTTATTGTGAAACCCTCCACGTCGGGTTTTTGGGGGTCTTCCAGACCCCTGAGAGTCAAATCGAATATTGATCTTTACCGATCTCAACTTTGTCAGTGGTCCGTAGCGTTTTTCCGGAGCACTTCAGGGCCACAGTTTTGAGCCGATTTTCACTAAATTTTCACAAAATCTTCCTTAGTCAGAGAACAAGAATATAACGTGGGCGATTTTTGAGTTTAGAAAAAATGGCGGAGATATCCACGTTTGAAATTTTAAAAACTGAGCTGCGACTGTTTTCACCGAAGACTCCTTATATTTTTTACGAATTTTTGAAGTAAAAAAATTGTCATTTTTCAATTATCATTTTATTTAGTAGCTAGAAATTGCATACTTCCACCCGTTACGACAGGCACATCTTTAGGGCAAAGAGTCCATTATTTCTGCCTTGATACTTCAAAAATTTTCGAAAAAATAAAACTTAAATTTTTTTTCAAAAATAAAGAGCTTTACAAAAAACTTAGAAAATTAAAAAAAGTACTAGTCTGGAGCTGGCCCCGACGGGAACTTCCTTAAAGAGAAGTATCTATATAGGAGGGGGAAGTATAACGGAGGGGACGTAAAACGTAGTGGGAAGTATATGGGAGGGGAAGTATAACGGAGGGGGAAGTATATGGGAGGGGGAAGTATAACGGAGGGGGAAGTATAACGGAGGGGAAAGTATAACGGAGGGGAAAGTATAACGGAGTAGGAAGTATAACAGAGGGGGAAGTATAATGGAGGGGGAAGTATAAAGGAAGGGGATTTAGTAGGAAGGGAAAGTATAAAGGACAATTTTGCAAGTTTGTTTTTTCAAAAAATTTTCAAAGTTTTTTTCGAAAAATTTTCCGGGTTTTCCTTTTTTTTTTTCGAAAAATTTTCTAAGTTCTTTTTTTCGAAAAATTTTCTAAGTTTTTTTTGTCAAAAAAAATTTTTTTTTCGAAAAATTTTCCGGGTTTTTCTTTCTTTTTCTTTCTTCTTCTTTTTTTTTTTCGAAAAATTTTCCAAGTTCTTTTTTTCGAAAAAGTCTCAAGGTAGAAATAATGGGCTCTTTGGCCTAGGGATGTGCCTCTCGTAAAGGGTAGAAGTACGAAATTTCTCCCTACTAATAAAAATAGTAATTAAAAAGTGGCAATTTTTTTGCACCAAAAATTCTTAAA
The DNA here is from genome assembly GCA_014119065.1 of Orius insidiosus. NCBI lineage: Eukaryota > Metazoa > Arthropoda > Insecta > Hemiptera > Anthocoridae > Orius > Orius insidiosus. Next base: position 98,026 of record JACGAQ010000067.1, on the reverse strand, counting down.
AAATATAAGGAGTAATTGGTGAAAATTTGGTGAAAATCGGATTAACGGTTCGGCCGCAGCGAATTTTTTAAAATTTCAAACAGACATATCTCCGCCATTTTTTCGAAATTCAAAAATCGCCCTCGTTACATTCTTCTTCACCGGCTAAAGAAATTTGTGTGAAAATTTGGTGAAAATCGGATGAAAACTGTGGCCGTAAAGTGTTCCGGAAAAAAATGCTCCGGACGGCCGGCACCACTGACAAAGTTGAGATCGGTATAGATCCATATTCGAATTTACCCTACGGGGTCTGGAAGACCCTTCTCCAAAAACCAGACATGGAGGGTATGACAATAACTTCTTTAAGGAAGTTAAAAAGTTTAAAAACTTCTCCTTCTTTATACTTCCCCCACCGTTATACTTCCCCCCTTTATACTTCCCCCTCCGTTATACTTCTCCTCCCCTTATACATCCCCTCCGTTATACTTCCCCTCCCTTATACTTCCCTCTCCGTTTTACTTTCCCCTCCTATATTGTTACTTCTCTTCAAGTTCCCGTCGGGGCCAGCTCCAGACTGCATTTTTGCCGGCGTCTCTTTAGTCGAATTTCAGTCATTTTCATCAGTTTCCTAGGTAAACGTGTTATGATTTTAATCAATCTTTTTAAAAAAAGCACACCAAATGGAAGTATTCGCTTAGGATGCGCTAAAGTGGCAATAACGAGGGCGTCGAAGTTAAACACGCCGAAACAGTGGTTCACCGTTGAAATGGGGCTTAATTTAAAATACGCTTTTTGAAAACCGATACTATCCCACTTGAGAGTTCAATTTTGGATAAAATAATCAAACGAATGTTCAAAAAGCAATTAAACAGTGTCAGTTAAGCCTTTGGATATTTAAGGAATTCGATTTCGAGTCCTCGATCATTTTCAAAGAGGCCATTTTCCGGGAGTTCACAGGGTAAACATTAAATTGCTAGTTTTGATCTCTTAGACCGTGAAATCGTTTGTAACACAACACCAAACAACCCCAGAATCCGCTTATTTCCACATATTGACAACATTTTCGAGACGTATATAAAATATGTTGAAATTCTAATTTTAAATTAAATCTAAAACCATCCCTATCTTTCATATATTTTAGAACAACAAATAATATTAGGAAGGAAATGAGACCATAATTTATTCAAGCATTCAGGTGGATAAATGATAATTGAGGATTATACGAAAGTAAATATTATTTTGATCCCAGTTATTTAATGAATTACTTTAAAATATTAAGTATTATGAAAACCCATATTTGAATAAAACCAAAAGATGGATTTACATTCGTAATATTTAAATCAGTACATAATCTATGATTTAAATTCCTAAATAATAATATCCCCTTAATTTTTTGGGGACGAATTATATCTAATGCACCCAGCTGACCTAAATCTACTCTGAATCCTTCGAAGATGTCCGCGAAACACTATCAAGTCAAACTAGAGTATTGGCATGTAGCAAAGTACCAGAACCACTTGTCTGATTTTAGCTGTTAGCCGCCATTCATGATAAATACCTTCCTGATCCTCCTTATACTCTTATCCAACCTAAAAGTAATCTGTTAATTAAAAATAATTATTTAAAAAAAAAACTTAAGTAAATTCGTTAATTATTTAACACTCCGGTGAAGTCGAGAACATGAAATGAAAAACGGCCAACTTTTTAAAATTGAAACCAACCGTAAAAAAAAAGAAAAATGTTTTTTTTAAAAAATGGGACCTCACGTGTGGGTTTTTTCTCCTCCCTTTTATCCCATAGAGTTTCAGGGAGCGGAAATCGCGGTTAAAAGTCCCTTTCAGTTGTTTCTCCTCCTCACCTGAGTTGACAAATGACAGAAATGGTAGGAAAAACACGTTTTTTCTCGGGTTTCTGTGTGTGGAAGAAGTAACACGAGATAGGGGTGAATTAAAGCAAAAAAAGGAGAGACCTTTTTTTACGGACAGATTGGAGACAAATTAAAAAAGAGGGAAAAAAAGAGATGGAAAATGAGAACGCCCTTTAACAACTGCAATCTTAATTAAAAGTCCTTTTGTTTACACAGATAAAGAAAAAAAAAATCTACCTAAAAGATGGCAAAAATTAACGTCATTTCAGAGGACCCTTTTGGAAAATCTTACTTTTATGTCTGGACTGCATCAGACGGAACTTTCCAATCGAGAAAAAACTTAACCTACTTCAAAATATGAATCCGATTGGAGTAAAAATCCTTATTTTTTTCTAAAAACAACAAAATATGGACAAAAAAAAAGTTGAAAAACTCATATTTTTCTTTTGAAAAAAATTGATTCATTAGAAAGGGTGACAAGTCGGCTGACTTAAAAGAAGTCAAGACGTCTCTTTTTGGACAGAAACCTTTTCTTATTGTGAAAAACTTTCCTTCGCCCCTCGCTTCAGGATCTTTTCTTCAGAGCGGCAGTCGACTAAAAAATGTTTAGCGGAACAAACAGAGTTAGACTGGAAAGTGTCTGAGAAGTTTTTCGCGCCTGGAAGAGGGGGTTGGTGGCGTTCGGGTCGGGGAAAGTCGGCGGGGATATCAGATGAGAGGCGATCCTGAAATATGTTTCTCCGGAGACTTATGTTCTCCGCCGTTATCTTAAAACCTCTTTTCTTCCCTCCGAGAACAGTTACTCTCAGTTTTAAGAATCAAGCCTCCTTCAAGCCTACACTCTTTTGTTTTTATCTCCGTATTGTTTAGGTGTTTCTATTAAAAATACTTTCCAAACTTTAAATTCGAGTTTCCACTTCCAAATGGCCCTTTTACAACTCTTATCTTTTATTTATTCCATTTAATGACATTTTTAAATTCTTTCGCATTGAACCTTGTGGGATGTTTCATCGCCAGTAAGTTAGATAGATAGACTCTGATGAATTAGATCATATGTTGTGGTACCCACATCACCCCCTACTGGGAAAAGAGGGGTGAAGGTCTGCTGTGTGTCGAGGGATGATGTGTCGAAGATGCGTGTGCTGATGCTAGAACGCGAACTGTCGAGAAGTTCGTTCCTAGGTTCCACCAATTCAGCGGGTCGAAGAGGTGCGGAACTGCTGACGAGTTGAGAATTGCTGGCAACGTCGATGGGAGATCAAGACGTACCGGAAGATCATATGTTGTGGTACCCACAAAGTATAATCATTCGCTAATGATTTTCAATTGGAGCTACTTAATAAGCGGACTACCATTTCCGAGTTTCCTTCCTGTCACTAATAAAACTTTATTACTTGGAAAACTCTGCGGAAAACCGTTGAGAATGCCCTAATATAATTTAATTATATTTGGGAGAATATAATCATTTAGAGAATGATTATAATTTTATAAGGCATATAAAACTGTGCTCGAATGTCCAGAAAAATTTGTAAGCTATCTACCGAGCCATATGGTACTAGGCATAGATCGAAACATATGTACAATGTTCCTAAGCACTGTTTTGCATTTTTTGAAAAATCGGCGGTGCACAATTGCTTGAAGATCTATACATAATATACTTTGTAATGTTGAGAAAAAGGAGAGACTGAAGGAAGTCAAGAAGTACCTTATTGCCAAAGAATTTTACCTAGTCCGTGACCTGATTTTAGAGTAGTGATTATTTTTTATACATAATATATAAGTGTATTTATTTATTTATTTATTTATTTATTTTCTTATTTATTTTAATTAATTATTGTACAGGGAGATACCAAACTTATTATAGGTATTAATATAAGAATTAAAGACCTTTTTAACATAATTTAGTGTCATGTATTTAACAAGAAACCAAAATTTATGACATTACAAGCCGAAACATATTTTGTGTATGAGGAAGAATTAAAACAGATGTTTTCATTCTTACATCCCCCCGCTTTGGAGACAATTATTTCGAAGGAATAATTGAATAAAAAAAACTTCTTAACTTCTTTCTTCTTTCTTCAATAATTTCAATAATATTCGTTCTTCTTTCTTAAATAAATCATAACATATTTTCCATTAAGTTTCATCAATTTTCCTTTCATCAAATTTCCAATGTGTTGATAGGATGTCTTCAGTCTTGATCGTAGATATAATAAATAATGATAATGATAATAATAATTCCTATCTCCAAGGAAATCTTCTTGTAAGATAGTATACTTCAGTCATATAAGACGATTTAATAAAAACGACCATATTAGGCCCAATACACGGTAATAATAATATCAATTAAGTAATGAATAATAATAATAGGTAATCGATCTTGACCATCCCTCACCAATGGATTTGTCTTGAATCTTGAGCCGGGAATTTTCCTTGTTGAATTTTGATTTTCATTCTTAAATTTTGATTTTGATTCTTGAATTTTCATTTGATTCTTGAATTTTGATTTTCTTTTCATTCTTGAATTTTCATTGTCAATTTCAATTATTTCAATTTGTGTTGTTTCCAGAGAATTTTTTTTTTGAGATATTTTGTTCCGACTTACAATGAAAAGATCTTTAAATTTTGGTTTTATAAGAATTAAAGACCTTTTTAACATAATTTAGTGTCATGTATTTAACAAGAAACCAAAATTTATGACATTACAAGCCGAAACATATTTTGTGTATGAGGAAGAATTAAAACAGATGTTTTCATTCTTACATTAATATAAACAGTAAGGACCAGTTCAGAGAACAGAGAGTTTTTTTTTATTTATTATGTATATGCTTTTTAATTAATTAATTAATTTATTCATTTTTCTCTCTCACTATTTATGTATATGACGATATTCAAACATTGCCCTCCATGTCACTGAATATCATTGATTCGATTTGATTAATTCTCTGAATGAAAAAGTAGGAAAACGTCGGAAACCTATAAATAGGGTTGCTGGGAAGGAGGAAAATAGAGGAAAACGTTCGAAAATCATGTTTATTTATTCTGATTTTGAAAAAAAAAAAAGCTTATAGACTGTTCAGGGGAGAAGGATTAGCCGGTAATCCTGACAATACAGAAAAATGCATCTGGTATTCTGAATGTTGGAATAGAATTTTTTATTTAATATAAACAATTCCTGGTTATTGAATATTGGTAAAAATTTTGTGTCATACTGCTCTTTTATTTAGATTTAAAAAAATTCAATATTCATTTTTCTCTATTGCTGTACTTAAATCCTTAACCACATTTAATTAAAACGGACTCATTAGTGAGTCGGATGTTTTTCGAATGGACAATTTATTTGCACAGATGTACTCAATCAACGTTAACAAAGAGCCATTTTTAAAAGAATAACAATCCTTCTAAATTGATAATCGCAGTATGAGGTAAAATAAATGATTTTTTAAAAAATTGTTAAAAAAATTGTTTTATATCATTTATAGGTATTTATTGTTATTTTTGGCCGGGATAACGCTGGCGAATGGGAAGACAAATTGCCGCTGCGGATGGACAAATGGTGGTCAGGTATTTTATAATTTATTTAGCCAGATAAGAGATGGATTTCTAATATATTATCCTCACCGCTACCACCAGGTTTAGCGTGAATTTGGTATATCGGATATTTCCGTTATCTTTAGAATGTTTTGTATGAAAAGTTGGTTCTAATAAGACGTTATTTGAAGCAGTCGAGAATTGTGGGAGGTGGAGAAGCGAAGATAAACGAGTTCCCGTGGATTGCGGGTTTAAAAGGACCTGAGGATTACGGTCCGTTTTGCGGGGGTGCGATTTTGACTCGAAGGCACATTTTGACCGCCGCCCATTGTCTCCATGATCATAAATTCGCTCCTATGGTCGTCCTCGTCGGTGAACACGACATCTCCAAAACGGACGAAACGAGCGCGACGCAGATAATAAAAGTCGAAAAAATGATAGCACATAAAGACTACGACAAAAAAGGAAACGAAGAGAGAGACATCGCCATTTTATATTTGGAAAAAGATATCATCTTCAGCGATAAAGTCGGACCGATTTGTATGCCTGTCCAAAAGCACAATCTCGTGAGAGAAACCGTCAAAGTTATGGGTAAATCAACTTTTCTTTTAAAATTTCCTTAAATCTGTTTAAAGGTTGGGGACTGACGAAAATGGGAGGAAAACATTCAGAGAAGTTGAAATCCGTCAATTTAGAAGTAAGACCGTTGCCACAATGTGCGCCCGCGTTTCCGGGTGCGATACCGCTCAAAAAAGGCGAGACGTGCCACATCTGCACATACACGCCGAACAAAGACGCCTGCCAGGGAGACTCCGGAGGTCCCGTGGTCTGGAAAGACCCGGAAATCGAAGCGATGACCGCCGTCGGAATTATTTCGTTCGGCGGCGACTGCGGAGACTCGCCCGGAATAAATACCGAAGTTTTCCACTACACTGACTGGATTCGAGATCAAATCGAGGGTAATCGCAAAAACTTTACTGTTTTATTCATTTTATAGGGCCATTATTAATATTTTTTTTTATTTTTAGCGACCGATAAATCTTTGAACACATGCCATAAAATATAGTAGACAAAACAATAAATTTTTTCCTAAATAAACAAAATTTTTGATTATCATCCTCTGTAAGTGAAGGTAAAGTTCAGTTTAAAAATCAAATATTTCTTACGACAAAAGAGTTTTATGTTGGCCCATTTCCAATAAATACTCTTAGAAAAAACCAATTTGGCCAAAAGATGCGTTTAGGGGTGTGAAGGAGACAAAAAAAGAAGTTATAGCTTAGAAAGGACGCTAACCTTGTAATTTCTATAAATCTGTCCCTGATTTCATGAGGATAGCGATAGTTTATGTTGTGTAAATATCAACTTTACGACGTTTTTATCTTCTATTATTTATTTTGAAACGTTAAAAATAAAGATGTTGGAACAAAATAGTCGGTGCTACGTTTTAATAGAAGCGGTCAGTCTTCCCCTTCTGAATAATGAATGGACTCAAGATTGGACGAGGCGGTGCAATCTAGAGGGATCCTTGGAGGTGATTCACTAAATACTCACCGGAACCGGACCCCCCGCTCCTACCCGCCGGGCATTCCACCACAACTGACTTATGGTCGACTCTTCCTTATAACGCTCCACCACTTTGTTAAAGCCCCATTCCTTCACTCCCAAATTACAAAAGGACCGTTAATTCAAAAGCGCTTCTCATCAATCACAGAATAAAACAAAACGTTTTCATTGTCGACGTTTTAATTTAGAACTAAAAATCAACTAGGATGATAAGACGGGGGAACACCGTTCAACAGAACGCATTTCACCCTAAAAAACCTGCATTTCGTCATAAATAATCTGTAGTTCACCATAATGCAATTGAACATAAAGCTCTCAATTCAAAAATTTTGAGCATAATGCATTTTAACATAATGCGTTTCGCCATAAACGACTTTTTCAATAAATGCAAGTCGACATAACAAAAGAGCAAGTCACCATAACGCTTTTCACGATAAAAGCCTCTCTTTAAACTTGTCGTTTCACTATAAGACTGTTTCTTTCGTTTGGGCATAATACATCTCACCATAAACTAGGGACAGCGAAAGAGCTATTCGAAATAGCTCACATAAACTAGAAGAAGCAAGCAGGCAGCCAATGGAATCAGCTCATTTTATGACACAACGGGTCAATTTTTTTCTCTCGTAAGGGTGAGCTCGTTTTATGACACAAGGGGTTAATTTTTTCTCTCGCGAGGATGAGCTCGTTTTATGACACAAGGGGTTAATTTTTCCTCTCGCGAGGATGAGCTCGTTTTATGACACACAGGGGTTAATTTTTTTCTCTCGCGAGGATGAGCTCGTTTTATGACACACGGGGGTTAATTTTTTCTCTCGCGAGGATGAGCTCGTTTTATGACACACAGGGGTTAAATTTTTTCTCTCGCGAGGATGAGCTCGTTTTATGACACAAGGGGATTAATTTTTTCTCTCGCGAGGATGAGCTCGTTTTATGACACAAGGGGGTTAATTTTTTCTCTCGCGAGGATGAGCTCGTTTTATGACACACAGGGGTTAATTTTTTTCTCTCGCGAGGATGAGCTCGTTTTATGACACAAGGGGATTAATTTTTTCTCTCGCGAGGATGAGCTCGTTTTATGACACAAGGGGGTTAATTTTTTCTCTCGCGAGGATGAGCTCGTTTTATGACACAAGGGGGTTAATTTTTTTCTCTCGCGAGGATGAGCTCGTTTTATGACACAAGGGGATTAATTTTTTCTCTCGCGAGGATGAGCTCGTTTTATGACACAAGGGGATTAATTTTTTACCTCGCGAGGATGAGCTCGTTTTATGACACAAGGGGATTAATTTTTTACCTCTCGCGAGATGTACGAATTGCATTATGGTGAACTGTCAATTTTGAAGTTTTTTGTAGTTCCGCCATAATCGCGTTTTAAACGGCGAAAATAGGCATGCTCTTCCGCTGTACCTAGATTATGGTGAGATGTATTATGCCCAAACGACAGAAACAGACTTATGGCGAAACGAAAAGTTCTTTAAAATGAAAGTTTCCTTTATGTTCAACTGCGTTATGTTGAAACGACAAGTGTTAAATCTCTTCTTTATGGTGAGATGTATTATGTTCAATTATGGTGAACGTTTTCGACTATTTTCTTTATGTTGAGCAGCAGATTTTTTATGGTAACTAGCAATTTCCGCTATTTTATGGTCAAATGCATTATGGCGAACCGCCATTATGTCGACACGTATACACTCGGATAAAAATATAGTATGAGATCAGCTCGTTTTATGACACAATGGGGTTGACTTCTTTTCCTCTCGCGAGGATGTGCGAATTGCATTATGGTGTGAAGCGAAGAGCAATCGCTGTACCTTGTTTATGGTGAGATGTATTGTGCCCAAACGACAGAAACAGTCTTATGGCGAAACGAAAAGTTTCCTTTATGTTCAACTGCGTTATGTTGAAACGACAAAATTTATGTCGAAACGACAAGTGTTAAATTTCTTCTTTATAGTAAGATGTGTTATTCAATGCATTATATTCAAATGCATTATTGTGAACGTTTTCGACTATTTTCTTTATGAGTTGCAGATTTTTTATGGTGGACGGTAAATCGCGATTTTTGCTATTTTTATAGTCAAATGCGTTATGGCGAATTTTTCATTATGTCGACACGTATACACTCTGACGTCATTTTTCTTATATTACGTACTTAAGTTTGAGAATTACCATAATAATAAACATAATCCTTATAATAACGATACAAATAAAAATTTAGAAAGTAATAAAAAGGCTCTATTTTATTATCCGGCTATAAGGTTGAAACAAAAGAGACTCGTGGATGATATTCTGTTTATGACAAGTTATCTTTAAAGCTCGACACTCTCCCGAGGATATTAGTGATAAACATAAAATACGTCAGAGGGGAAGTCAACGTTGGAATAATAAACTTGTAGATTATCCCCGGAGAGTTTCTTGCTTCGCTAAGTGTTTCGAGGTAGGGGCCTTAACCGAAAACCCTCAGAAAGCCATATCTCTCAAACACAAATCATCTGATAATTGCCCTCAACATTACTCTACCCCTATCCACTCCCGAATATCCAACAACTTAGCCATGGATATTTATTACAGTAATTTTACCGATAACATTGAATATTTTATGGTCCGAAATTTATCTTTTCCTTTCAACTTAGAGAACGCTTTCGCCGATATTTCGTTGAAAAATTTCGTTTTTAGTTTATATTTTAAACATTTTAAGGAGATTTTGAATGTTCGGGAGGGAAGCTTGTCGTCTTAACTTAAAGTAAGTTTAGGGTTTGAACTAGGATTAAACTTGACTTGAAAACAAGCAAGAACAGGCCATAATATGATGTCTAAAAGCCACCAATTTTTTTTTCACTATAAATAAAGCTTTTCAAAATATTTCTATGTTAAATTAAAGAAAGAGCGAAGTGATTAAAAGTTTTCTAAAGGGTTGCTCTCTAGGTTTAGAGGGATGAGAAACCTGGCTTTAAGGGTCCCTGGCTTTAATGTCGCATCGTTCAATGCAGAAACTCCACCGCAAATTTATCTTTTTTGATTATTTTTGATAAAATGTTTTGTTTTTTTTCTCTTTCGCCTACTTTTTGTTCAATTTTCATGTTGCGAGTTCAAAGGGACGAAGGAAATGGTCGGAGGTGGGTGCCTAATTGCCGCCTTGGATTCAACCCCTCAATTAGACTTTTGGCTCAAAGCCAGAGCCTTATCGTGAAGGAGAGAGAACCTTGAGAGAGGGATGAGAAAGAACGGGGGCTCGAACCGGAAAGAAGGGAGAAAGAGATTGCTCTATAAAAATCCCAACAAGCCTTATTCAACGATTTTTTCTCTCTCTTATTCTTCTGAACGATAAAGTTAAATTTCAAGGTCACAGAATCTTTAATTAGAAGATTTTAATGGCGCAGAAAGGGTCAAACTGATTAGTGACTTTTATATGTTGGCTAACGGACGATTTCGTTTCGGACATTGCAAAAAGTTTGTTGGTCACTTCTACAACTTTGGCACAACTTCACGGCAAAATGAATTTTGCATTTCTCTGTTCTAAGCTCAAGTTTTAGAAGTTCTACGCTTACTTGTGAAGATTACTGTTATTAAAATATTGCTTAAGATTTATTATCGTAAATTTTTTTCCCATTTGCCAGCAAGCAGTCTAGAACCAACATTTAGTTATTTTAAGACTTTTTTTTGTCCATCAATATCAAGGTTTATTTTGGAGTTTCGTTCCCCAATGACTCGAGTTCGCCTGAGTTTTGAAGTTAGGCTAACCATCCGCTCAAGAAGGTTGTTTCGGTTTGAAAGATATTGAGGGTTTTTAACTTCCTTAAAGAAGTTATTGTGATACCCTCCACGTCTGGTTCCAGACCCCGTAGGGTAAATTCGAATATGGATCTACACCGATCTCAACTTTGTCTGTGGTGCCGGCCGGTCGTAGCATTTTTTTTCCGGAACACTTTACGGCCACAGTTTTCATCCGATTTTCACCAAATTTTAACACAAATTTCTTTAGCCGGTGAAGAAGAATGTGACGATTTATGAATTTCGAAAAATTGGCGGAGATATGTATGTTTGAAATTTTAAAAAATTCGCTGCGGCCAAACCGTTGCCGTTGGTCCGATTTTCACCAAAAATTACTCCTTATATGTTTTGCGACTTTTTGGTGTAAAAAATTATCATTTTTTTTAACATTAATTATCATTTTATTAGGGAGAAATTTCATACTTCCACGCCTTACGAGAGGGGACCTCTCTTGGGCGAAAATCCCATTATTTTTCACCAAATTTTCACAAATTACGCCTTATATTTTTTACGAATTTTTGGTGTAAAAAAATTGCCACTTTTATATTACTATTATTATTATTATTTTTTTTTTTTTTAGTAGGGAGAAATTCCTACTTCTACGCATTAAGAGAGGCACATCCGTAGGGCAAAGAGCCCATTATTTCTACCTTGACATTTAGACAATTTAAAAAAAAAACTTAGACAATTTTTTGACAAAAACAAAAAAAAAAATAGGAAAATTTGTCAAAAAAAAAATTAGAAAATTTCTTTAAAAAACTTTTAAAAATTTTCGAAAAAACCAACTTGGAAAACTTTTCGAAAAAAAAAACATGGAAAATTTTTCGAAAAAAACTTTACCCTCCCTTATACTCCCCCCCCCCCCTTTATACTTTCGTTCCCTTATAATTCCCCCTTCGTTATACTTCCCCCTCTGTTATACTTCCCTCTCTGTTATACTTCCCCCTCCGTTGTACGTCCCCTCCGATATACTTTCCTATATTGATACTTCTCTTTAAGGAAGTTTTCGTTGGAAGCTCTTCAAATGAACACTTTTTTTTTCTGGAATTTTCCCAAAAATTAAATTTAAACGCTTTTCCCCCCATAAAAATGGCCAGGCAATAAAAATAAATTAAGTTTAATCCAGCGAAGTCAAGATTCATGTTTCATCTCCGCCCTCTGAGTCTTCATTACTTTAATTACAATAATAAATAACTCCCTACCGTAATTACTTTCGGAATGAAAATGCTGATTTTGATTCAAAAATTTAATAAAATAAACGTATTAAAAAAAATAGTTAGAAAACTTCATCCCATTTTTCTAACGAGGAAAAAAAACCCTTTTCAGTCTTTTAGGAGTTTAATTACATTGCTCTGGATTATTGCTTTCTATAAATCTTGAAAATGGCCTTTGTTCGATGAAACATACTCGCCCTTTGCCAGAATCAAGGGAGTACTCCGAGTTAATTCTCCCCCAATTAAAAATTCTTCTGAGAAAAAAAAAGATCTTTTTTGAAAAAAATCTTAATTGGGCGAATTAACAATAAAAAAGAAAAAAAAGTGTAATAAGAAATAAAGAGAACGCTTTATTCCTTCTTTTAACTGGTCTTTGTTAAAGGTTTATATTTCTCAGAGGGTATAAACTTTCTTAAGGTTGAGAACTGAAATAATACGATATTTAAGTTTTTTTTTTTCTTTTTCAAATTGAAAGTCTACCACAAGATTTATCAGAAAAGAGGTGCAATAAAGTCGCGAAAGTAGAAAGCGTCACATGCAGTAACAGCTGGATTCCCTACAAAACAATATTACCAAAGTTGCAACCCGAGAGGATTTTTATTTATGAAAGATATTCCATGATTTTTTCTCTCCCGACCTCTCCGTTTAATTTTGTTTCAAATGAGCAATTCGCTTCATTTCAAAAATGAATTCGGCGTAAATAAATGGGAAATGAACTGAAAGCGATTACCTTTTCAATGAACGATATTGTATAATTTGCGTATAAAAATGTTTGAATTTATGGACGGTATTTAAACGTTTTTCATCTTCATTAAAACAAACGGTCACCCTCCAACTGATTTTCTTTTCTTTTAACTTCCTTAAAGAAGTTATTGTGATACCCTCCACTTTCGGGGAAGGGTCTTCCAGACCCCGGAGGGTCAAATCGAATATTGATAACGATCTCAACGATGTCTGTGGTGCCGGCCGGCCGTAGCATTTTTTCCGGAACACTTTACGGCCACAGTTTCAACCGATTTTCACCAAATTTTCTTTAGTCGGTGAACAAGAGACTAAAAAGAGCGATTTTTGAATTTCGAAAAAATGGCGGAGATATGTACGTTTGAAATTTTAAAAAATTCGCTGCGGCCGAACCGTTGCGTTGGTCCGGTTTTCACCAAAAATTACTCCTAATATTTTTTGCGACTTTTTGGTGTAAAAAATTATCATTTTTTTAACATTAATTATCATTTTAGTAGGGAGAAATTTCATACTTCCACGCCTTACGAGAGGGGACCTCTCTTGGGCGAAAATCCCATTATTTCTACCTTGACACAAGAACAATTTTCGAAAAAAAAAAGGAAGGAACTTAAAAATTTTTCAGAAAAAAAAAGCTCAAAGTCAAAAAAGGAAATCCGGAAAATTTTAAAAAACCTCCCCTCTATATACTTCCCCCTCTATATACTTCCCCCTCTATATACTTCCCCCTCCGTTATACTTCCCCCTCCTATATTTTTAATTCTCTTTAAGGAAGTTTTCGTTGGTAGCTCTTCATTTATTAGGTACAATAAAGAACGGAAAAACGTAAAATTTACTGTTTTTGCGGATGTAAGTGTGACGATAAAAAAATGTGAATATCTCATGGTTTATTATGGAAAAATTTCGACAATCCTTCGTAGGGGGCAGTAAGTAGTGACTAATAAAAAATTTTTTTGACACTTTCACGGCAAATAAGATAAACTTTCTGGTAATTCACTTCGGTTACTTCACATTTATTTTTATCAAGGGTGAAAAACGTACATTTGGTGAATCACAGAAAGATAATGAAGAAAAAAAAGACAAAACCATTTTTTTTAATTAATTAATTATCTTGTTCGTCCTCTCTTCGATTATCTACAATCACCTTCGATTGAAAGGTAGAAAAATCTTCGCTGTATTTGTCGATTTTAAGGGGGCCTTTGATTCGATTGACCATTGCCTTCTCGGCTCCAAACTGTCCCACTTGGGCATCTCCGCAAAATTCATCTCTATCGTTTTGACTTTGTACTCGAATGCCGTTGTTCGCATACGCACAAACGAAGGTTTAACCAATAAATTCGATGTTTCTGAAGGGGTTCTTCAGGGCGAAACGTTAAGTCCAGACCTCTTTAACTTATTTCTGAGTGATCTCGATGGTTCCCTCATTACTGATGGCTGCAAAACAGTCAGCATTGACAGCTACAATGGGGTTATGAGCCTTGCATATGCGGATGACCTTGTCCTACTTGCTGACAACCGTTTCGAGCTTCAGAGGAAATTATGCTCACTGCAAAACTACTGTCAAAGAAACAAACTTACCATTAACATCTCTAAAACGAAGGCCATGGTGTTTAAACGGGGAGGAAGCTCCAAAAACCTCTCTTTTCGAATCGATGACCAAGAGCTAGAAATTGTCAAGACGTATAAATATCTGGGTATTGTGTTTTCCTCTTCTGGTTTGTTTTCTGTCGCCTCTGGTGAGATGATTAAGCGAGCCCAAGTCGCTACCTCCACGGTCTTATCTCTTCTTGCTAACTCCAAAACGCACTCCTGGGACTGCCGCATTAAATTGTTTGATTCCATCGTCGCTAATACTCTCTTGTACAGTGCGCCGGTATGGTCCCTTCGTTATCTTGAAGACATAGAAGTTGTCCAGGTTCGTTTCTTTAAGAGGCTCCTCAATCTTCCCAAATCCACCCCTAACTTTGCCGTCAGACTTGAGACTGGTTCTTCCAAATTGTCCGTCAGAGTTGTTAAACTCACTATTGAATGGCTTTGCAAGTTATTAAAGATGCCCAGGGATCGCCTTCCTCGAATCTGTTATGATCGACAATTTGAAATCGATAAAAACGCTTCTCCGCCTACCAGTTACAATTGGGTTTCACAATGCAAAAAGCTTTTTAGTGACCATGGTTTCATTGAAGTTTGGAATTCGCAGGACCCTGATGTCATTCACTCAAGCATTAATATAATAATGGACACCATCCAGAAGTTAGCACTCGATACAGACATGAACTCTCGATCCAACTCCAAATACTGCACCATATATAAATCCCTTAACATCTTACCGAACTCTGTCCAACCTTACCTAGTCAAGAAAATTTCAATCCATGTGATTCGAGCAGTGGCCCAAATCAGACTCAGTAACACCCGTCAAATTTATCTCAAGATTAACTCCGACAAATATCTATGGAATCCTAACGAAAATTGTACGGTTTGCAACATGCGAAGAAAAGAGGATTTTCACCATGTCCTGTTCCATTGTGGGGCTTATAGCTTTCTCCGACCAACTAATTTCAACGGCGACCTGCCCTCCCTCCTTTCTGGTCAGAGTATGGTCGACCCGCATCAAATTTTTAAATTTATACAATCAGCCATGTGTATACGGTCGTTCATTTTAACTGAATCTGATCTACTCTAAATTTTCTATTTTTCTACACATAAATTATTTGGTCTCTATTTATTCGCATGTTCTACTGAACCTTCCTCTCACTAAAAATGTATATTTAAAAATTCTCTATTTTTCTACTTTTTCTACTTTCTTTATTAATAATTGTCAACTGAAAATGTTCTTTCCATTAATGTCGCAATATTCTTTGTTTCAATGCGATTTTTTCTTTTTCTTTTATACCGACTCTGTTTGTATAGGGTAAACCCCTAAAAACAAATAAAATATTCTAAAAAAAAAAAAAAAAATTCTAATTAATTAATTATTTATTTATTTTGTTTGCCTTGATAACTATCGCTTTCTCGTTTATATCGATTCTATTCTTGTTCAACTTGTTCAGAATTTGATAACGAAAGTTAATTGCTAAATTACTCATTCGTCCATTAGGTGTCGAATCGAGACAATAGAAGAGCTTTTTTTTTTTTTTCAAAAATTAATAAAACAAAATTCAAAGCAAGATGGCAAGGTAAGATTTCAATTTTAGTTTTACTTAGTAAATATTGTCCCTAAAGCGAAAGACTGCGAGTTATAAAATCATCACTAATTTTTTAAAAACTATATTGTTCCCCAGTTATACCAAAATGCTCACAACGGCGTTTTCTGACAACAATAGAAGGGATCCAACCTTTTCGGAATCCGATGATGAACTTCCACCTCCAAACTTGGGCCATCCTGTTTACGAAACCTCATCAAAAGTAGTAGCTAAGCATAAACGGAGAAATTCATATAAATCTTTTTTATAATTTTTAGACAACTTATTTTTCTTCTGGAGTTGCATTGACTTCTGGTAACGTCAAGGCGATTTGTGTGCCCATAGATGATTCTCCCTCTCCGGTTCCTAATACAGTTTGGATAAGCAATCGACCGTCTAAACCAAAAAGCAGAGTATGTCAAAAAACATTCTTGTATTATGGGTGAGCATCGATTTGTGGTATCCTAATTTTTTTTGCAGTAATGGTTTTTATTTTTTGTTGTTTTTATTGTCAGTTTGGATAAGCAATCGACCGTCTAAACCAAAAAGCAGAGTATGTCAAAAAACATTCTTGTATTATGGGTGCGCATCGATTTGTGGTATCCTAATTTTTTTTGCAGTAATGGTTTTTATTGAAAAAACAATAAAAAAAGTATTCGCTGCCTCTTAAGATTAACTATAAGATTGCTATGTAAGCAACTGTTCACCATTATGTCTATACTTCAACAATTATACCGATGCCATCTATAATAAAATAAAAATCGATTTTTTAAAAATTTTACCGCCTTTTCTGATCCTATTCTTTATTAGACCGCTAAGAAAGGAAAAAATGAATTCTTATTAAAATGTTAATCACATAAAAAACATTTTCTTTTTAAAAATATTTTAAATCTTTACACTATGTAAGTATCAGTATTTTGCTTTGCGGGGCGGAACGATACGGCGTTCCTAGATATTTGTAATTTAATAATTATGCTTTTAAATTTATTTTATTATTATAAAGAATGATCTCCAATGTAAGTCACATTTTACCCTTTTTACCCGTGATTTACCCTTCCTTATACGACTCACAAAACGGGAAGATCTCGAGGCTTTATAACCGGGAGTCGTTCCGACTCAGTTAGTTCACAATGTTCTCACTAGAGCAAATTCATGAATCGAAACATGGTTTTTCTGATTAACTATAACAGCACACAGAAATTACCTATCCCCAAAACGTTCCCGCCAATTTTCACTTAGCGTGGGAATAAAGTTTCCTTGATAGTTTTTTAATTTTGACTTCCAAAATCCTTCTTAAAAGTACGGAATCAATTTCCTTCTTCGATTTTGGTCTATCTGTTGAGACACTTGTTGATTTCCGAACACCAATCTGAACGAGATAACAAAATAACCTTCGTAAAATATAACCTTACGTTTACTCGGAGTCGTGAAATGAATCGTTCACGCATACGACTCACAAGGGCAAATAACGTTTCCCTGAAACTCTCTAATTTTAATCCGATTTCATGAAATTTTGATAGGACCTTCCCTTGTCTTGAAACGAGAGCTTTTTATTTCACAAAAATGGCCGAGATATGTACGTTTGAAATTTTAAAAACTGCACTGTGGCCGAACCGTTCGTCCGATTTTCACTAAATTTTCACCAAGTACTCCTTACATTTTATAAATCTAGTTATAGCCTGAAAGGCGATGATAAATTTTTAACATTTAGGAGCGAAAGTAAAATAAAAGACCCTTTCGTCGTTTATCAACCACACAATATTTTCCTACTGAAGAAATTCCTGTCACCACTCAAATTCAAATTAGGTACCTTTTTTTTGGTGGGGATGATGGGGGGGGGGGGGATTAGAGAAGCTAAAAAAGCAATATTTGATTAGTAAATTGGCCAATGGGGAAGGAGTATATACACGTATATGGAACAATGGCGCTAATTTTTATTTGAGCCACGTCCCAATCCACATGTGCCGTCTGATTACACCCGACTTTTTGTAGTTACGGATCACAAAGCCTTTTCCCCGACTGAAGCCTCCGGAGAAGGGGGTTGTTTAAGGAGGGTGGGTTGGCTTTTGGATTTATACTAGGCTTCCTTTTCACCATTCTACCCCTTTCCCGTACACCGCACCCCGCAAGGAATACAAAATAAAACGACCTCTCTTTTAAACCTATTCAAACGACATTTCCGGACTTCCTAAGGCCTCCTACTTCAATCTCCTGGTCTCGTACGTCTCTTCCACAACGTGATAATTGTCACCATACACACCATAATACTAATACCACCAAATAAACCTTCAAGGGACCTACTTCTAAAGAGCTACCAAAAGTGCAAAGGATCCACCATAATATGGGCAAAAAAAAAAGAACTAGCTTTTACTTGCAAAATGTGATCCATTTACTTGAAGCAAAAAGTCCTGCTTGTATGTAGTTAGTTACAGAATAAATACAAATTTTTGTTAATAAAACGTTTTTCAGCTTCATTGAAAAAACGGTCACTCTCCCTCCAATAGATTTTTTTTTCTTTTTTTTACAAAATCCTAAAATTAACTTTTTTTTTGCGGATAAAAGTATGAAGATAAACAAATTGTGATATCTCGAGGTTTCTCGAAAATCCTATTTGTAGGTAGAGTCGAATAAATTTTTAACCTTAAAGAAGTTATTGCGATACCCTCGACGTCGGGTTTTTGGGGAAGGGTCTTCCAGACCCCGGAGGGTCAACTCGAATATTGATCTTTACCGATCTCAACTTTGTCTGTGGTTCCGGCCGGGCGTCCGTAGCATTTTTTTCCGGAACACTTTACGGCCACAGTTTTCATCCGATTTTCACTCAAATTTCTTTAGACGGTGAAGAAGAATGTAACGAGGGCGATTTTTGAATTTCAAAAAAATGGCGGAGATATGTCTGTTTGAAATTTTAAAAAATTCGCTGCGGCCGACCCGTTAATCCGATTTTCACCAAATTTTCACCAATTACTCCTTATATTTTTTAAGAATTTTTGGTGTAAAAAATTTGCCACTTTTTAATTATTAATTTTTTTTTTAGTAGGGAGAAATTTCGTACATCTACCCATTAAGAGAGGCACATCCCTAGGCCAAAGAGCCCATTATTTCTACCTTGACACTTAAAAAAATTTTCGAAAAAAAAACTTGGAAAATTTTTCAAAAAAAAAAAAAAAAAAAAAAAACGAAAAAAAAGGAAAACCCGGAAATTTTTCGAAAAAAAAAAAAAAAAAGAAAAAAGAAAAACTTGGAAAATTTTTCGAAAAAAACTGAAAAATTTTTGAAAAAAAGAACTTGGAAAATTCTCCTTTATACTTTCCCTCCCTTATACATCCCCTTCCGTTGACTTTCGTTCCCTTATACTTCCCCTCCTCTATATTTCACCCTCTGTTATACTGCCCCCACTTAAACTTCCCCCCCCATATACTTCCCCTCACTTATACTTCCTCCTCCGTTATACTTCCCCTCCCATATACTTCCCACTCCGTTATACTTCCCCTCCCATATACTTCCCCCTACGTTTTTCGTCCCCTCCGTTACACCCCTCCTATAAAGATACTTCTCATTAAGGAAGTGTTCGTTGGAAGCTCTTCAAACCAGTACTTTTTTTTTGTCAGTTTCACGGCAAGTTAGATAAACGTTTCAGGTACTTCACTTCGATTGCTTGCAAATTTAACCTCACTTAATTTTATCAAGGGTGATAAAACATCCGTTTCGTGAATCACAGAAAGATAATGAAGAAGAAAAAAGTTTGACAAAAGCATTTTTTAGGCCTTGATCTATCGCTATCTTGTTTGCATAAATTATCGATTTTCAACTTATTCAGTATTTGATAACGAAACTTCAATGCTAATTGGTCTTTCTTCCGTTAGGTATCGAATTAAGAAGCTATTTTTCAAAAATAAAGAAGGCAAGGTAAGATTTTAATTTTAGTTTTACTTAGTAGGTACTGTCTTTAAGGCGAAAGACTCCGAGATTTGAAATCATCACTAATTATTTTTTCAATCTATGTAGTTCGACAGTTATAACAAAATGTCCACACCTACCTCTGGTTTCGGATATGAAGAAAATTGTTTTGGAGATAGCCTAACCTTCACAAATGTTTGTATAGCTTAACATTAACGCAAACATTTTAAAAAAAAACTTTTACAATTTTTAGACAGGTTTTTTTTCTTCTGAAGTTGATAAGGTTTCTGCTAACGCCAGGGATATTAAGGGATTCCTGAGAAAGACCGCAGAGATCAAGATAGTCCATTCCAAACGCAAAGGATGTTGTACCGAGACGAATAGGGCTGACAGAGATACAGGGAGAGATGGGGCTAATGGCTAATGGAGCAAAGATCGAGACGATTTCCGCAGCTGTTGAAAGCGTTGGATCAAATAAAGATTCTTTGACACCCAAACCTGAAGTGGTAACCACTCGACATGCAGCAATACCTATATATATAAAATTTTTAGACAGATTTTTCTGCTGGAGTTGCTAAGGTTTCGGCTAACTTCAGGTCATTAAGGAGATTCCCAAGGAAGACCGCAGGAATCACAATGTCTCTATATCGCCATCAGTAGCAAAGGCCGGTCAACCGACACGAATAGAGCCTAAACGAAATGCGGCTAATGGTGCAAAGACGATTCCTGCACCAATTGATGACGTGGACATAAATCAAGGTTATTCCTCTTCGGCACCCAAACCAGCAGTGGTAATCGCAATATGCAGGCCTTATTTTAAATCAATTTTTAGACGGCTTATTTTTCTGCTGGAGTTAGTTCGGTTCCTGCTAACGTAGAGACGTAAAAAAACGGTCATGAGGAAAACCGTAGCTATCAAAATGTCTTGCCAGCAGCTAAGGCCGGTCAACCGCAATTCATAGAGCCAGACAGAAATGCGGCTCAGGATGCAAATATGGGGTCGATTCCTGTGCCGATTGAACGCGATGGATTAAATAATGATTCTGCCTCTCCTGAACCCCAAACAGTTAGGATTTACTATCAAACGGCTCATCCGAGACGTAGAGAATGTCTAAGATGTCTAAAAGCTGTCATTGTATGGATTGGTGTTATTAATTTAATGTGGATTATATTATTTATGGTTTATGTCTTCCATCTTAGGGATCCATCTTTCCGCTCCTAAGGGTAGATTTAGGGCTTTTCTTAAATGCAGCAATAGTATATTGCTCATATACTCAGATAATATATACCATACTACGAAATTCGACCAGATTTCTTCGAGAGTAAAAAAAAAATCTAGATCAAAATCGAAAAATGGGTGTTTTGGGGAATTTTCTTGAATTTATGTAAAGCAAAAGGTCCTACTTGTATGTAGTTAGTCACTGAATAAATACAATTTTTATTTATAAATATCTAGTAAATTATTTTTGAATAATATTGTAAATAAATAGGCTCGAGAGGAATTAAACGATGATTTAGAACGGAACCCCCGGAGCCATTTGTGTAAATTAGTTCACGATTAGTTTCCATTTTGAGTTTTAACATTTGATATTTAATACTAATTAAAGGATGTTTATAACCCGAAAACGGCGATTAAAAAATTGATCGTCACACATTTTCTTTTATGGAAGGGGACGACATAAAAAGTGAAGGACTAATGAGGTGTTTGGACGAAAAAATGGTGGATGATGGACACCCGGAGTTAGGAAGCCATTCCTCCCCCGGATATCCTTTTGGCAATACTTTAGATTGATTTTTGTTTGCCCGAAGATAACTGAAAGTCTTTCAACCGTTAAAATCACAACCATAAATCTTCTATGTAAACAGTTTTAAATTTCTAATTAACTCAAAAACTTTAATTTCTCGACTAAAAAGAATCCGATAGTAAAATATTTTTTAAACAAAAGAAGCATTTTTGAATAGAAGGTGGAATGAAATAATAAAGAAACTCTTTTTTTTCCCCGAGCTCAAGGTAAGAATATATCCTGACTATATAATATATTGCATGATGGCGAAGGAAGAAGAAAAGCGAGGCACTTATATAAGGTTTCCTTAGGCCCTATCCTTCCTTTTGAGATTTACTGTGGCTACTTATGTTTGGACAAAGGATAAATGTGCTAAACACAAGGTTAACTGGCCCTTTTCTTTCACTAAACCTTTAAAAGATTTTAAGATTTTATTTTTTTGGGGATTCTTCCAAAAATTAATTCTTTATAAATAGAAATTAGACTTTTCTTGTTTTACCTCATAAATCCAGCTTCTAGAAAGAGCCTCGGTATTTTCCTCATGTAGTCTAAAGACATAAATCTCAACGTAACATGTTCTACTAACAAAACATTTTCAAACGTTTTGTTTTAAAAAATAAATAAAAGAGCGAAAAAAATCAACAATTATCTAGTAAAATATGGTGAAACTGTCTAGACTGTCTAGGAGTGTAAACTCTGTGTTTCTCAATCTTTTTGAAGCATGCCCCCCCCCCCCCCCCCCTATGATGAGGAAAATACTTACCGCCCCTTCCCTACTTAAGAAAAAAAATAACTTAACGGGCCAGTTAATTTTTTTAACGGACGGTTAAATTTTTGATCGGGCGGTTAAGTTTTTGCCCTTTACTTAATGGCCGGTTAAATTTTTGCCCTTTACTTCACGGGCCGGATAAGTATTGCTCTTTACTAAACGGGCCGGTTAAAATATTTGCCCTTTACTTAATGGACCGGTTAAATCTTTGCCTTTACTTAACGGGCCGGTTAACTTTTTAACAGGGCGGTTAAGTATTTGCCCTTAAAATGGACCGGTTAACTTTTAACAGGGCGGTTAAGTATTTGCCCTTTACTTAATGGACCGGTTAAATTTTTGCCCTTACATAACGGGCCGGTTAAATTTTGCCCTTTACTTAACGGGCCGGTTAAATTTTTTAACGGGCGGTTCTTATTTTTACCCATTACTTAACGGGCCGGTTAAAATTTTTGCCCTTTACTTAATGGACCGGTTAAATTTTTCCTTTACTTAACCGGTCGGTTAATTTTTTACAGGGCGGTTAAGTTTGCCTACTTAATGAGCCGGTTAAATTTTTGCCCTTTACTTAACGGCCGGTTAAATTTTTGCCTTTACTTAACGGGCGGGTTAAATTTTTGCCCTTTACTTGACGGGCCGGTTAAATTTTTGCCCTTTACTTAACGGGCCGGTTAACTTTTTAACAGGGCGGTTAAGTTTTGCCCTTTTTAACGGGCCGGTTAACTTTTTACATGGTGGTTAAGTATTTGCTCTTTACTTAATTATCCGGTTAAATTTTTGCCCTTTACTTAACGGGCCGGTTAAATTTTTGCCCTTTACCTAACGGACCGGTTACATTTTTTAACGGGCGGTTCTTATTTTTACCCTTTACTGAACGGGCCGGTTAAAATTTTTGCCCTTTAGTTAATGGACCGGTTAAATTTTTGCCTTTACTTAACGGGCCGGTTAACTTTTTAACAGGGCGGTTAAGTATTTGCCCTATACTTAATGAGCCGGTAAATTTTTGCCCTTTACTTAACGGGCCGGTTAAATTTTTGCCCTTTACTTAACGGGCGGGTTAAATTTTTGCCCTTTACTTGACGGGCCGGTTAAATTTTTGCCCTTTACTTAACGGGCCGGTTAACTTTTTAACAGGGCGGTTAAGTTTTGCCCTTTACTTAACGGGCCGGTTAATTTTTTACATGGTGGTTAAGTATTTGCCGGTTAATTTTGAACAGGGCGGTCAAGTTTTTGCCCTTTACTTATCAGGCTAGTTAAAATATTTGCACTTTACTTAACGGGCCGGTAAATTTTTAACGGGCGGTTAAGTATTTGCCCTTTACTTAACGGGCCAGATAAATTTTTGCCCTTTACTTAATGGACCGGTTAAATTTTTGCCCTTTACTTAACGGGCCGGTTAACTTTTTAACAGGGCGGTTAAGTTTGCCCTTTACTTAATGGACCGGTAAATTTTGCCCTTTACATAACGGGCCGGATAAGTATTTGCCCTTTACTTAACGGGCCGGTTAAATTTTTAACAGGGCGGTTAAGTATTTGCCCTTTACTTAATGAGCCGGTTAAATTTTTGCCCTTTACTTAACGGGCCGGTTAAATTTTCACCTTTTACTTAACGGGCCGGTTAAATTTTGCCCTTTACTTAACGGACCGGTTAAATTTTGCCTTTACTTAACGGGCCGGTTAAATTTTTTAACGGGCGGTTCTTATTTTTACCCTTTACTTAACGGGCCGGTTAAAATTTTTGCCCTTTACTAACGGGCCGGTTAACTTTTTAACAGGGCGGTTAAGTATTTGCCCTTTACTTAATGGACCGGTTAAATTTTTGCCCTTTACATAACGGGCCGGATAAGTATTTGCCTTTACTTAACGGGCCGGAATTTTAACAGGGCGGTTAAGTATTTGCCCTTTACTTAATGAGCCGGTTAAATTTTTGCCCTTTACTTAACGGGCCGGTTAAATTTTCACCTTTTACTTAAGGGCCGGTTAAATTTTTGCCCTTTACTTAACGGACCGGTTAAATTTTGCCCTTTACTTAACGGGCCGGTTAAATTTTTTAACGGGCGGTTCTTATTTTACCTTTACTTAACGGGCCGGTTAAAATTTTTGCCCTTACTTAATGGACCGATTAAATTTTTGCCCTTTACTTAACGGGCCGGTTAAATTTGCCTTCTAACGGACCGGTTAAATTTGGTAGAATTAAACATTTTCCATCATGTAAATTTGAACTTTGGAAGGTGTTGATTTTTCCATTTTGTCAAGGAGTTAGTTTTAAGGGTGGAAAATAATTCTTGATATTATCCAACGAAAAGTTTAACTTATTGCGGGAAGATGTCAAGGCTGGTACCGACTTAGGAATGAGATAAGGTGGCTAAGTAGCTTTACCTGTTTGCTGTTCTGCTCTCCCCTTCCAGTTTTCAACCTCTGAGCTCCTATATCGCGAAATACCTTTGTACTACGTCACACCTAAAATTAATAACAATCAACCAATTACCGTTTTCCATCCCTGTAAACTTTAGCGGTTTATAAAATAGTTTTTAACCAGTTTAACAAATCCGAAGTAATTTTCTACTTCAAATAGTTCGAATACGCTTTTCCGCCCGTGCATTCGAGCTTTAATAAGCTTTCAGTACTAATCTCTCCTAATTACGGGCTCATTTAATATAAAAATCGTTTTAAAAATAGCGCTTCGGTTTATTTTATTTATTTTTTTTTTTTTTTAACTGCTAAAGTTCTGTTAATTAAAGCGGGGGATGAAAAAAAAGGACAATCGATTACTTTAGAATCCTGTCACGAATTAAAACCGTATTTTCTCTCTTTGGTATTTAAAAAAGATTTTATTTCTGGACTAATGTAAACTTTGGATTATTTTCAACACCACAAAAATGTTTGAAAAATGTTTTTTTAAGGTTTAAACAAATCTTTCAACAACAATAACTTTTTTTTTTATATATATTTTAAATATAGGAAACAGAGATTTTTTTACCTGGCATTGTGTAAAACAACTCAAATGGAGCTCAATTTCTAAATTTTTAGATTAAGTACTAGTTTGAAGAGCTTCCAACGAAAACTTCCTTAAAGAGAAGTAAAAATATAGGAAGGGGAAGTATTGTAGAGGGGAAGTATAATAGAGGGGGGAGTATAAGGGAGGGGAAGCATAAACGAGGGGAAGAGTAACGGAGGGAGATGTATAAGTATCAATTTTCGAAAGTATCAAGGTACAAAAAAAAATGGAATTTTTGCCCAAGGAAGGTCCCTCTTGTAACGGTGGAAGTATGAAATTCTCCCTACTAAATTGATAATTAATTTTAAAAAATGATAATTTTTTTACACCAAAAATTCTTAAAAGCATAAGGAGTAATTGGTGAAAATATGGCGAAAATCGGACCGACATTTGGCCGCAGCGAATTTTTAAAAGAAAAACATCCTTAAAGAGAAGTAAAAATAAAGGAAGGGGAAGTATTAAAAAGAGGAAGTATAACGGAGGGGAAGCATAAGAGAGGGGAAGCATTAACGAGGGGAAGTGTAACGGAGGGCGATTTTTTTAATTTTAAGTTTTTTTTTTTCGAAAATTTTCAAGGTATCAATTTTTGATAGTATCAAGGTAGAAATAATGGGATTTTTGCCCAAGGAGGTCCCTCTCGTAACGGGTGGAAGTATAAAATTCTCCCTACTAAAATGATAATTAATGTTAAAAAATTATCACTTTTTTTACGCCAAAAATTCTTAAAAAGCATAAGGAGTAATTGGTGAAAATGTGGCAAAAATCGGACCGACAGTTCGGCCGCAGCGAATTTTTAAAAATTTCAAACAGACATACCTCCGCCGTTTTTTCGAAATTCAAAAATCGCCCTCGTTACTCGTGTTCATTTGCTAAAGAAATTTTTGTAAAAATTTGGTGAAAATCGGTTGAAAACGGTTAAAAATCAGGAGATCTAAAGTTTTTTTTTTTTTTTTTTTTTTTTTTTTTTTATATTCAAGAATCTTGAAGGATAAACACAAAAAAGACATTTTAAGTGACATCCAGAAATCGTTAACAGATAAAATAATTTAGGTATCTACATAAAGTAATTTTTTTTTTTTCTTCTAAAATTAGGCATCAAGTTCAAATCTTATCAAGTGATATCGTTATCTATAATTGTATATGCGAAGACTTGAACCATGAGATATTGGCACTTCAATGATTCGTTAATTGAGTGCGAACCTGACATTTCACAAGACCTTTTCTCACTCAAAAACTTTAAAGAAATTCAGAGGCACATCAATAAGGAATATATAAGGTAGGTTGGTTTAAAAAGTATAGCTTATCCAAGTATGTCATTAGGCAGAGGACCAGGTTTTTAAGCGAATTTTTGAACTTTTGTCTTGATTTTTGGCTAAATCACAATTTTAATTTTTAGATGGCATCTTCAGGTGGGAACGTAACGGCAATTCCGATGGGATGGAAGGATGGATGGAAGGATGAAATGGAAGGTCGCACCAATCAACCCCTCATTGCAAACCTCTTCTGGTCAACCATCAAGCACAGTACACGATGAAGATGCGACTAAGAATGAACGTCCTGTCTGTATATGCTAAACCGAAACGCTCGTGCCGCCTAGGAATATGGACGTGTAGGATTTTCGGTGTAAGTGTACCTATAGGCCTTCTCATAAGATTTACTATATTTTCACCTTACATAGTAGTCAGACGACCTATGTACGACATATTCACGTATTTCGAATTTTGAACCTTTAAAAATACCTACCGAAGCCCCTTTAAAAATCCCTAGCAGGTTTCCGCACTATGCACAATAGGTTCCATACTACTAGATACCCCATTCCCGAAGCTGAGGCTCTTGCACATAAATGCGACCGGTTCATAGTGAACTGCCCGAGGAGATATTGAGCGATCCAGTACGCGATCCCATTCCGACAAACATATTCCAATAGAACTTGTCGCCTGGACCCTGCTCCCAACTCCTCCGTTTCCTTATATAAGGCCTAATCCAACGTTCCATAATCCTACTCACGGATTGAGGCTTCGACACACAGACCTCATCGTGTTGAACTACCTGAGGCGACTCTTAGCGATCCTATTCGCGATCCGATTGTGGCGACTTAAAAACTTACCCCAAACTTTAATTGTTTTTGTTTATAGCAATGTATTTTACAAAATATAACACCTATTGAGCTTGTTTGTTATTTCTTAAAATCTGACCACAAAACCTCGTAAGGGTCAAAAGTACTGGTTTGAAGAGCTTCCAACAAAAACTTCCTTAAAGAGAAGTATCTATATAGGAGGGGGAAGTATAACGGAGTGGAAGTGTATGGGAGGGGAAGTATAACGGAGGGGGAAGTATAACGGAGTAGGAAGTATATGGGAGGGGAAGTATAACGGAGGGGGAAGTATAAGGAACGGGGAAGGAACACGAGGGAAGTATAAGGAAGGGGAAGTATAACAGAGGGGGAAGTATAATGGAGGGGGAAGTATAAGGAACGAAAGTATAAAGGATGTAGTAGGGAGGGAAAGTATAAAGGAATTTTCCAAGTTAGTTTTTTCGAAAAATTTTCTAAGTTTTTTTTTAAAAAAAAAAAATTTTTTTTTTTTTTTTTTTTTTTTTGAAAAATTTTCGAGTGTCAAGGTAGAAATAATGGGCTCTTTGGCCTAGGGATGTGCCTCTCGTAAAGGGTAGAAGTACGAAATTTCTCCCTACTAAAAAAAAAATTAATAATTAAAAAGTCGCAATTTTTTTACACCAAAAATATTCTTAAAAAAATAAGGAGTAGTTGGTGAAAATTTGGTGAAAATCGGATTAACGGTTCGGCCGCAGCGAATTTTTTAAAATTTCAAACAGACATATCTCCGCCATTTTTTCGAAATTCAAAAATCGCCCTCATTACATTCTTCTTCACCGGCTAAAGAAATTTTGGTGAAATCGGATGAAAACTGTGGCCGAAGTGTTCCGGAAAAAATGCTACGGACGGCCGGCACCACAGACAAAGTTGAGATCGATAAAGATCAATATTCGATTTTAACCTCCGGGGTCTGAAAGACCCTTCCCTAAAACCCGACGTCGAGGGTATCGCAATAACTTCTTTAAGGAAGTTAAAAATCACCATGA
Source organism: Orius insidiosus (assembly GCA_014119065.1). Lineage (NCBI taxonomy): Eukaryota > Metazoa > Arthropoda > Insecta > Hemiptera > Anthocoridae > Orius > Orius insidiosus. The sequence continues at coordinate 69,637 of JACGAQ010000067.1, read as the reverse complement.
GTATCGATCATCAAAGTTTCCAGAAGACTTCAAATTTCATCCATTTTGGAAAATTGGCGAAAATAGCGGAGATCTCAGATTTTCTCAATCGATTTGAAAAAAAATTTAAAAATCCAATTTTTATACATTTTTTTGAGGTCAAAAGTGTAAAATGGTGGCAAAGGTTGTTCGGCCGCGATAAGTAGGTGGTTGAAGTCTAGGGATAAACTCATGTAAAGTCCATGTCAATTTCCCTCAAGACCACTCAGTTAGCGTTGTGTTTTACGACCCACAATAAAACAGCAACAAGGAGGGGAATTTATATGTAAATTCAACACAGAAACGTCCGAGCCTATTGAATACTCGAATAGAAAAGTTTGTGATATTTTTAAGAAAAAAAAGAGTTCTTTGTTAAAATCCAAACAGTAGCTAGGAATAACTTGAAGTGTTTTCAAGAGTCCCCTAATGACTAAAAAGGGTCTCCCATTTAAGTAGTTAAAAGTCTTAACAGACGCCATATGTCTGTTAATAAACACTTCTCCACATGTCCATTAATTAAAAAAAGCCCCTCCAGTTGATTAATTAAACTTAAACAGAGTTGAAAACTAGAGGATGATTAACGAGTGATTAAATCCCCCCTCTTTCGATATCGCATACTGTCCAGATAAGGCTAAAGCCATCAATAACGACTTTGGGGGGAAAAGGACGAAAGAAAAAATCGATGGCATTCTGGTTCAAAGCGAACTGTTAACTTTAGCTCTATTTGGTTATGGGAGTGGAGCAGAGGTGAGTACCGCTATCGGAAGCATCTGTTCGTGTAGCCCCTTATCTGACTTTGCACCGGGCTCGTTACATCCGTCTCTATCTCGACGTTTATGCCGTCTCCCTAATACATATTTAACATTTTTAAATTCATAACAACTTAAGTCGTAAATGTTATAAGTATTAAAAACGTCTCTTTTTGAATCATTTGAATTTTTTTCGATACCGCCCCCGATACGGACGAACAAAAATGAATTTTTCTTGGAGCAATACATCCTATTTGCGCTGTAAAAACAATTTTGATAGATTTTTGAGCGTTTTACAGGTTTTTTCTGCCAAAGAACCCCGTTCTACAGCATTTTCTGCCTTCTTGAGTTGTCCTCGACCAAGAGACCCCTCGATATAGGAGGGGGAAAGTATAACGAAGTAGGAAGTATAAGGGAGGGGGAAGTATAAAGAAGGGGGAAGTAAACGGAGAGGGAAGTATAACGAAGGAGGAAGTATAACAGGGAGAAGTTTTTTCCAAAAAATTTCTAGGTTTTTTTTTTCCAAAAAACTTTCTAGGTTTTTTTTTCAAAAAAATTTTCTGTTGACTTTTGGTTAGAAAAAGTTTTTCTAAATTTGTTTTTTCCGAAAATTTCTGTAATTATCTAGGAAAAATTTTCCGATTTTTAACAGACCACTTAAGAGACCTCCTTAAACTTCCCCTCCCTTATACTTTCCTTAAATTTCCCCTCTTTATACTTCTCCTTCTAAAATCCTTCTCTTCTTTAAATAGAAATAACAATATAGGAGGGGGAAAGTATAACGAAGGAGGAAGTATAACGGAGGGGGAAGTATAACAAAGGGGAAAGTATATCGGAGGGGGAAGTATAACGGAGGGAGAAGTTTTTTCCAAAAAATTTTCTATTTTTTTTTTTCAAAAAATTTTCTGTTGACTTTTGGTTGGAAAAAGTTTTTCGAATTTTTTTTTTTTCCGAAAATTTCTTTAAATATCAAGGAAAAATTTTCCGATTTTTAAGAGACCTTGAAGATTTTTAAGAGACCACTTACGAGACCTCCTTAAACTTCCCCTCCCTTATACTTTCCTTAAATTTCCCCTCTTTATACTTCTCCCTCCTTTATACGTCCCCCTTCATTATACTTCCCCCTCCGTTGTACTTCCCTCCCTATTTACTTCTCCTTAAGGAAGCTTTCGTTGGAAGCTCTTGAAACAAGTACTTTTTCTTAAGTACTCAAAACCAAGTTTTGTATACCCTGGACAAAAGGATTTTGTAAAGTGTCTCCAAGACCCTGTAGGATTACCAGCCCTGCGAAAGCTTCCTTTTGGGACCTACCACTTCCCTCTCCCCCTTGAATGAAAAAAAAGAAAATTATTTTCAGAATTAGAGGCCTTTTTTTACAAACTTGACAAATGGCAATTTTTTTAATAAACAATAAAAATAATAATCAATAAAAAATCATCCATTTTCCGAGTTCTAGAGGACCCTTTCACAGTTACAAAACGTTTGAGGAAGATAAAACATCATTATCTGAGCATTGTAGAACCTGAACATTTTGTAAATAAAGCAAATCTTCCTATAACGGTTGCCTTTATCAAAACGCGTAGCGAAAAGTTCACACAATGATGTCATTAACCGGATTTCAAGCAGGTACGTGTCATAATGCCGCCATAAATAGACCCGCGTTCGGCTTGCCAAAACGTAAAAAATTAAAAATAGTGACAAGGACATCGAGCCAAGCCATAAATAAGTTTTTACGGCACGTTTACGACCCCGGTAAACAACTTTGTTTTCTCCCCCAACCACACTTTTTTTTGTAAGAATTTCGCGACCGCCGGGACTAAGAAAAGTGAATTTGATCTCTAAATAAAAGAGGCCATACAACACACACGAGACGCGGCAACACGAGAAAATTCTAACGGAGCATAACATTTTAAAACCACAAAAAAAGAGGAGAAAGCAAAAAAATTTGCATAATTCTCAAGTTTTCTCCCGAGAAAAATCGTACCGAAATATGTAAAATAATGTAATATTGCAACCTCATGAATAACTATTAGGTAGGAAATAGTTTTTTAAAAACAAAGATGGCAGAAAGAAGAGGGTAGTTAAAAATTTAATTACAATTTTTTTTTCTTTTTCTTTTGTCTGAATTGTCTCAGATAAAGTTTGAAAACCAATCATGACCTCTGAACTCTAACCTCTAAGGATACCCAGAAAAGGTAATATATTCATGAGGTTATTTAAGACTTTTCCCTCAGCTTGAAATTAGCAACTAACTTATTTTACACCCTCTTCATCGAGATTTATCACCTTTCGCTCACAAAAAAAAACTACATAAAAACTTTTATTTTTTTTAATTTTTAATTTAATCAGAGGATTAATTAGTTTCACGGTGAGAGAACATTTTCAAAATGTAGTTTTAAGCTATCGCGGGGGAAAATTACGTCCGTTAACTTCCTCAGTCTGTATATGGTGACTTAATTAGTCAAATGACACCGACTCATTTATTAGCGCTTCTACACGCTTTTGAACTGGATATGGCATTTTATTGTGTAACTTGCCAGTGGTAATGGTTCAACTTTTAAGATAATTAATCTTTCGGTCTACATTCATAAGAGAGAAAAACTTATGTTTTATCTGTTAAAAAAAATTAATTCTTCTCTTAAAATTGGCCCTAAGAAACAAAAAAAAGAACTAGTTTGAGGGGCTTCCAACGTGAACTTCCGAAAAGAGAAGTAAAAATATAGGAGGGTGAAGTATCAAAGAGGGGAAGTATAGAGAGGGAAGTATAACGGAGGGGGAAGTATAAGGGAGGGGAAAGTATAACGGAGGGGAAAGTTTTTTATTTTATTTTTTCTAAAAGTTTTCTAAATTTTTTTTCCAAAAATTTTACAACTTTTGTGTTCTTGAAAAATTTCCGAGTTTTTTTTTGTAAGTTTCGTTTTTTGTTGTTCATTTTTAATTTTTTTTTTTTTTAATTTTCCGAGTTTTTTTTTATTTGCGCCTTTTTTTCCGAAAAATGTTCGAAGTTCTTTTTTTTCGAAAATTTTTAAAGTACAAATTAAGGTAGAAATAATCGGATTTTTGCCCAAGAGAGGTCCTTCTGGTAAGGGGTGGAAGTATGAAATTTCTCCCTTCTAAAATGATAATTAATATAAAAAATGACCACAAGTTCGTAAAAAATTAAGAAGTAATTGGTGAAAATTTGGTGAAAATCGGACCAACGGTTCGGCCGCAGCGAATTTTTTTCAATTTCAAACAGACTCCGTCATTTTTTCGAAATTCAAAAATCGCCCTCGTTAGTTTCTTGTTCACCGACTAAAGAAAATTTGGTGAAAATCGGTGAAAACTGTGGCCGTAAAGTGTTCCCGAAAAATGCTACGGCCGGCCGGCACCACAGACAAAGTTGAGGTCGGTTAAGATCAATATTCGATTTGACCCTCCGGGGTCTGGAAGACCCTTCCCAAAGAACTCGACGTGGAGGGTATCAAAAATTAACTTCTTCAAGGAAGATAAACCTTTGAATTGGATATTTCCCAAAAGAATTTTGATTGTCAGTTATGCATAAAAAAAAAAAGATAAAATCTGTCAGTTATGCTTTTCTATTAAATTATCCTGTCAAACTATTCGCTTCTAATATTCTTTATCTTGTGATTTATTACTAAACAAAATGCAAACGTAAACATTTTTAGTCGGACACCTGTGCCTTCTCTGCTCAAGGTTCTTAGAATTTTTATTATTTGAAGAACTTCTCCGAAGTGTGCATTCAAGCGGAACCTTTTTTAACAGAGAGGAAGGCGGGAAGATGGAGAAATTTCGTTTTTCTTCCGGCGTTTTTATTTAATGTTTTCACACACGACTTCAGTTTTTCAATATGAACTTCGCGTATCAGGAGGGGTAAAAATTCTGAGAAGTTAGAAGGCGAAATGTGAAGAAAAAACCTACAATTCTGTCAGCATAGGAGATGGTTGAGTCTCGCTGAATTTTGAAAAGTTGAGCCGCGGTTGGAAAAGGGAGATATACGAGAAGAAGTCCCTGGATTTTGCAATACGAAAACATTACTCACAAAAGATTCAAAGAACTTACAGATGCTCGAATTTCAAACTTGATAGGTACTCACATAACCTTCATCCATAGATCCTTAGAAAAGTACTAGTCTGGAGCTGGCCCCGACGGGAACTTCCTTAAAGAGAAATAACAATATAGGAGGGGAAGTATGAGGAGGGAAAGTATAACAAAGGAGGAAGTATAACGGATGGGGAAGTATAACGAAGGGGGAAGTATAACGAAGAGAGAATTTTTTTCAAAAAATTTTCTGTCGACGTTTGGCTAGAAAAAAATTTTCTAATTTTGTTAACTTCCTTAAAGAAGTTATTGTTTTTTAAGTATCAAGGAAAAATTTCCGATTTTTTTCCAAAAAAATTTCTAAGTTTTTTTTCCAAAATTTTTCGAAGTATCTATGTAGAAATAATGGGATTTTGCCTTCGAGAGGTCCCTCTCGTAAGGCGTGGAATCTTCCTACTAAAATGATAATTAATGTAAAAAAAAAAATTATAATTTTCTTACACCAAAAATTCGTAAAAAATATAAGGAGTAATTGGTGAAAATTTGGTGCAAATCGGACCAACGTTTCGGCCGCAGCGAATTTTTAAAATTTCAAACAGACATATCTCCGCCATTTTTTCGAAATTCAAAAATCGCCCTCGTTAGTTTCTTCTTCACCAGCTAAAGAAAGTGTCAAAATTTGGTGAAAATCGGATGAAAACTGTGGCCGTAAAGTGTTCCGGAAAAAAAATGCTACGGCCGGACGGCACCACAGACAAAGTTGAGATCGGTAAAGATCAATATTCGAATTGGCCCTACGGTGTCTGGAAGACCCTTCCCCAAAAACCCGACGGACCAATTGACTTGAAATTTTCCGTCGTCATTTCCGAATTTTCAGAAAATGAAAATACTTTGAATTTTTCTTTCAGAGGCAAGTTTAATAATCGTGTCTGGAAGCCATACGCGAATCAGATTCTTTAAATAATATCAAACGGTAGGAAACATTATTATTTATTTTGACAGAAGCGTTAACTCAAACGCCCACCTCAGATTCGGAGAGGAAATAAGTAATTTTTTTCTTCTCCCTCCTCTCTTTGAGACGTTGGAGAAAACCGCTATTAACATATGGATGTAAAGGGTCTTGATTAGAGCAACACACTTGGAACTTTCAAAGGATTACATTATCAACGCTTTAAAACTAAACATCTAGAGATCTCTTCGTTAGCATCCATTAACTAAGTAATCATCAATCAGAACATGAGAAAACGCATTAATTTCAAAGTAGGCAACCATACTTTTTTTGTTGTATTCTTCTTTAGGTATTAACTTACTAACTTGTTTCCTGGGATGTTAAAGAGAATGCGTGCAGCCGTAATGGTCTACCACGCCCTCGAGAGTCAATACGCTAATAGGACATGAAAAAAAAAGGAAAAAATGGGGCGGGCACGAATCAGGAAAATTAGATTATGTAATTTTACTGATGAAAAATAATCCCACGTGAGGGTTCATAATTCGGGCAATATCAGTGATTACTGTCATGCTTTTACCATAAAGTATTGCGTGAGAAGAGCCCAGAAAATAATGGTGACCCATCTCACGGCGGTATAACAATAACTTTTCTTTGAGGAACTTAAAGAAAGTCCCTAGCCAGTCCACACGGGAGGGGCGTTTACAGGCCAAATTTCTCCCGGGAGAACTCCTTCAACATAACGCATTTCACCCTAGCGCAGTTGAACATAAAAATCTGCATTTCGACAAAAAATCTGAAGTTCACCATAATGCCTTTCGCCATAAACGACTTTTTCAATAAATACAAGTCGGCATGATGCAGTCACCATAACGCTTCTCGCTATAAAAGCCTCTCTTTAAACTTGTTGTTTTGCCACTTTCATTTAAAAGAACGTTTCGCCATAAAACTGTTTCTTGGAATGAATTTTTGATGAATTTTGTCTACTAGATTCTTACCTTTTCAAATTTAAAATCAACAAAACTGTTATTAAATGGTTAATTAGGTTGTCATAATTGAAAGGAAATTTTTAATAATATTCAATTAATTATTGTTTGTTTGAAAAGCTTCAGGGATTTCTCATACGTGGTTTTTCATACATGAATACATAATTTAAACATTTTTGCATGAAAGAAATTATTCAATTTTCAATTTACACTTGAAAACAATAGGAAGTCACTTCAAAGTCCACCGTGGGTTAGTTATTAAGTCTCTGGCTTACCGGGGCTTTAACTTCCTTAAAGAAGTTATTGTGATACCCTCCACGTCGGGTTTTTGGGATCTTCCAGACCCCGGAGGTTCAATTCGAATATGGATCTATACAGATCTCAACTTTGTGGTTCCGGCCGGCCGGCCGTTGCATTTTTTTTCCGGAATACTTTAATTATTATTTTAGTACGGAGAAATTTCATACTTCCACGCCTTACGAGAGGGACCTCTCTCGTGGAAAAATCCCATTATTTCTACCTTGATACTTAAAATTTTCGAAAATAAATATATAACTTTTCTGAAAATTTTTCGGAAAAACAAACAAAAAACTTTCTCCTCCGTTTTACTTCCCCTCCTTTATACTTTTCCTCCCTTATACTTTCGTTCCCTTATACTTCCCCTTCCATTATTCTTCCCCTCACTTATACTTCCCCTCCCATATACTCCCCCCACCGTTGTATGTCCCCTCCGTTATACTTCCCTCTCCTATATTGTTATCTCTTTTAAGGAAGAGTATTCGCTGGAAGCTCTTCAAACCAGTACTTTTGATTCGTGGAGATTTTTATTTGGAATCTTCAGGTAAACTGATGTTTTTAGAGCCTTGGTTCATTAAAAAAAAGGAAGAGAAACATATAGAAAAAAAAGATCTGTTATAGTTATGTTGACATTTTTATTTTACCTAAAAATAACATACAAAAAAGTCTTTTGTTAAAATATTGTGTTGTTGGGAAAAAAAAGAAAGAATTTTTGTGAAACGATTATCTCTTTTTTTCGTGGGTGAAGGACAGTTTTGTGAGCCGGAGAGGATTAATCGTTCCGGGAGAGAAGCTGTTCGGCGACGTCTGATGGCCGGGAGGGAAACTAATTTCTCGCGGGAGCTCAGTCTCGTCCCAACTGCCCTCTTACGAACGTGTATTCTTGTGGTGTGCTTTCTCCCCCCATAAAAAAAGTGCCTCGCGTATTTTTTTTGGATATTTAAAATTTTTTTTGGATTCACATTTTTTTGTTTCATCACGTTGTGCTTCCAGGAGCGAAAATTTTCCATCATGTTTTTAGGTAAAAATTTTTTTTTATGTGTGTGCTTTATGTCGTAGTTAAGTGTTAGTGTCTTAAACTGTGTGATAATTTTTTTTTTTAAAGAAATTCATTGTAAATTATTTTTTATTGTCCTTTAAAATTAAGATTTGTCAAAAATTATATGATCTTATAATTTTTGCAGTTGACCCAAGTGCAAAAAATAGGTAGTCGGGAGAAGTATTTTTTCCCTCAAGAAAACGAAATTTTTTTTTTAAATGTTGCAATAATAAACAAAAGTAGGTGTTGGAGAATTTTTAATGAGTAAAAAATTAATTAGAAACTCTTTTAGGTGAAGAAAAGATTTCCTTTGAAAGTTTAAGTCCATATTGGAAAGTGTAGGATGGAAGATATGATGACAAAGGTAAAAGGGTTCTGAGGAGTTGGTAATTAACGGTTGAACCCAGAGAGGCTTCTAAAGTAAAGGGCATTGTTTGGATTATTGCTTCGCGATTAAGGGGAAAGTCCCTGTCAAGTGTGGAGTTTTTTAGCGAGACAGAAGATAGCATTAGAAAGAGAGAGAAGTTCAAATTTTAGGCCCCTCTAGCTCTGTCAAATATCATCCGATTTTAATTTTGAAAAGTGATTTATTTATGTTACAACATTTTGAATAGCTGTAGGCAGCAAAATTATAATTTTTCCGGCCGGAAAACGGAAAATTTTCTCGGAAAATTTTTTTAATTAAAAATTCAAAAATGTCTCTAAGCACCCGGTATCACCAAAAATTACAGAATCCAAATCTGTTTTCAAAATTCAAATCGGTTGAAAACTCGCGTCCGAAACCGAAAAATCGGCAAACTTCAAAGGAAAAATGGAAGCGTCCGCAAGCAATGCAGTGTTGCCAGATGTCTTCCATCAAACACCCCATCCTGGGCATCACAAAAAGAAAAAAAAACGTTTCTAAGAATAAAAATTTTCTAAGTTTTTTTGTCCAAAAAAATTTCAAAGTTTTTTTCGAAAAATTTTCCAGGTTTTCCTTTTTTTTTTCGAAAAATTTTCTAAGTTTTTTGTTAAAAAAAAAAAATTTTTTTTGGACAAAAAACTTAAAAAATTTTTCCCAAATACCCCTTGTGTGAACTGGTATCGAAGAAAAAAAAAAGTGGTCTGGAGCTCATCCCGGCAGGTTAACTTCCTCGCAGATAGGTATGTAAAGAAAGGTACCTCGAATGACATACATGAAAAATGCAAGCTGTCCACCGTCTATGATCCCTTCCCCACTCTTCTACAGTTCAACCATCTTGACTCTTGGCAATTTTTCTTAGCTAGATGTTTTATAGTTTTATTGCCAATTATTACTTATAATCCCAAAATTGATTATTGGTAATTTTATCGAAACTATAGAGTATTACAGAGGGAATGTTTTTCACAATCCCAAATTATCAGAACTGGAATCAAAGAAAAAAAGAAAAAAACCAAGGTAAAATTGTAAAATTTATTGAGTACAAAATCGGGGGAAAAATTCTGATCGGGCTCTCGAATCGGCATGGACCTAGGATGCCTAGGGTCGATAATTTCCGGCAACATACATTCTTTGAAAAAGAATATTAATTTCGGGAGGCTGCTTTGCCAAAAATCGTCGTCCTTGTGTATTGTCTCGTCCTTGATAGTTTCAAAAAACAGAAATGAAAAAAAATTCAAAAAACGAAATGTAAAAAAATTTCCGAGAGTCAAGATGTTGAAATGTAGAGGAGTGAGGAAGGAATCATAGACGGTGGACGGCGTCCATTTTTCCTTTGAAGTTTGCCGATTTTTCGGTTTCGGACGCGAGTTTTCAACCGATTTGAATTTTGAAAACAGATATGGATTCTGTAATTTTTGGTGATACCGGGTGCTTAGAGACATTTTTGAATTTTTAATTAAAAAAATTTTCCGAGAAAATTTTCCGTTTTCCGGCCGGAAAAATTATAATTTTGCTGCCTACAGCTATTCAAAATGTTGTAACATAAATAAATCACTTTTCAAAATTAAAATCGGATGATATTTGACAGAGCTAGAGGGGCCTAAAATTTGAACTTCTCTCTCTCTCTAATGCTATCTTCCCTCTCTGTCGGATGCCTAGTTCCACTATCCCCTTAATGGAGACGGCAACATAAATGACGTCATTGCACCTTCATTTTCAACCTCCTGATTTAATTATCACCTTCGAAATTAGTACCTTTGTATAAGTCTGATTAGTTTCCGTTTTGTTGAGCGTTTTGTCGATTTGTCCAAGTTAATCGTGATTCAATCGACACTTCAAGTCGAATTTTCGTTTGACCTACGGACTGTATAGTGATGTGATGTATGCGCATGATTTTCGAGGGAGAGGTTCCCTCGTTGAAGCTTTCATGAGAACATCCATCTCCATTATTAGTGCCTTTTGCCCCTTATCGCCTAATTTTGAAGCCTTTTTCTGCGCGTTTTTCACTTATGAAGCAGTCGTCAGGTCCTTTGAACTCATATGCGAAAGTGAAACCGTAAAGGAGAGAGAAAAAATTGCGGAAAAACGGTGTTTTTGGATCATTTCCAACTTTGATGTTTATTTTTGATTTTCGTGCTCATTGCGTCTTTTTAAAAAGAATAAAATGCGAAAAAAGTAAAGTTTTTTTCTCTTTTCCTTTTGATTTTTAATATTAAACCGATTCAATAGATCAAATGACTCCTTCTGCCTTCTGGCGAGGGCGAACGGATTAGTAAGTAGGTGGGCAAAGGTTTAGATGTCTCCTGGCTTGATAGGCAAAGGTTATATGAGTCCCGTCAGGTGGATGATTTATCCATTCGAACATGAAAATCGTGATAGAAATCTGCGACCTTACCGAATAAGACTTTGAAGACTATTTATTGCTCCTCAAAATTCTCTCTTTTTGTAGATTCTGCAGTGCTAGGGCGGTTATTATACAAAATCAATGTGAAAATGTGTTTAATTCTTGTTAAAAATAGAGCTTATTAGCAAGCAGAATATAGTTCTAAGCCCTATTTTATTTAAAGGTGAGTGACTTGCGGAAACCTTGAAGACGTCGATCATGAACGTGAGTCATCGCGCGTTTCAAGGTCTTTGTACTCCCGAAAAAAAATTCTCTCGACTCGAGGACCACTCCCTCGCCTCCCCCATTCACTTTTTCGTTCTTTTCGGGCCTTAGAAACCGGAAAAAAGTGCGCCCTCTGGGCAATAAAACGGTCATCAGCCGACTTTTCGGCCTTATCTCCGATTTCGAATCCCGATATTCCAATAATTTGTTAATCGTAAAAAAGTCACGGATGACCTCCATATCTGGGAACGGTTTTTTAAAGGTTTTTTTTTTGGCTTGTTTGACTTTCGGGATCACTTACGATATCGTGGAGTATAACTTATATGGATTTGAAGGGTAGATAACTAGAAGACAAGGATCTTACACCGTCACGCTCTAAATCTTGTCTCAAGTTCCCCTTAAAAGCTTCATATTCAAACTTCAAATATTTCAGCAAAAACCTAAGAACAACTTAACTTCCCCTTATTATGCGAGGTTTACCAAATTACCAAGCTTGATTTTTAAAAATAAAATGTGTGCGATAAGCATCCAAATAGAAGATACAAAAAGGTTTCCACAGTTCTTAACAAATTGTTGGGCGTGTAACCCTTAGGTCGTAGGTTCGAATCCCATAGGGGACTTAACTTTTTTTCCACTCCTCTCTCATATTCTTAGTTTATTATAAAAATTAAATATGTATGTATTCTATTATAATTTTTGGCCATTACATTCGAATTTTAAATTGTAGCACATTTAACGTGCTATAAAGGAGAATGTCAAAAAATTATTTTCCATCATTTAAAATACCATTATTCTGTCAAAACGTTTTAAAATCAGGCTAAAAATTTAAAAAAAAATTGACAAAAAGGTTCAAATTAGGATCTAAAACTAGATGTTAATTATAAAAAGTTTCAATTTTATAGCGAGGGAGAGACAATGAAAAGTACTATTTTGAAGAGCTTCCAACGTAAACTTCCTTTAAGAGAAGTAAAAATATAGCAGGGGGAGCATAAAGGAGGGGAAGTATAACGGATGGGGAAGTATAACAGAGGGGGAGGTATAAAGGAGGGAAAGTAAAACAGAGGGGGAAGTATTACGGAGGGGGAAGTATAAAGGATCGGAAGTATAACGGAGGGGAAAGTACTCGTATAAAGAAAAAAAGTGTTTTTTTTTTTTTTAAATTTTCCGATTTTTTTTCGAAAATTTTTTGAAGTATCAAGGTAGAAATAATGGGATTTTTGCCCAAGAGAGGTCCCTCTCGCAACACCCGTCCACGGTGGACGTATGAAATTTTACCCTACTATTATAATAATTGATAATTAATGTCGAAAATTGATAATTTTTTTTTCACCAAAAATTTTTAAAAATATAAGTAGTATTTGGTGAGAATTTGGTGAAAATCGGAACAACGCACAGTGCGGCAACCATATGGCTCAAGTGGACAAAAGTCTTTGGGCTATAGATTTCATAAAAAAATGGCATTACGATCTCGGATACGACCCACTGGGGTCTTAAATATGTAAGCCAAAACAAAATGTGTGAATGCGTTTAAATTAAATCGGATGTTTCACTCTTACAAGTATTTTTTTCACTCTTACATTAAGAAAAGGCCGCATTATGCTTCGCTTGTACGGTCGAAGTGGACCAAAGCATGTTCATGACGGTTTTTTAAAGAAAACAATGAAAAAGTTTAAAATTTTTATTAATATTTCATTATTTACAATTGGAATTAGTAGTAATTACCTAATTATATTAAAATTTAAAAAATAAAATGGAAACTGGAAAGTTATAACTTATGAAGATATGATAAAATTTCGGCAGCTGGTTTTCTGAAAGAAAAAATCATAGAAACGTTCAAAGCAGTTTAAAGCAAGAAACGTTGACAGTTTTATGAAGTTTAATAGTTGTTTTATTAGATTATATCATAATCTCAGGATGTTTTGAGAAGAACTTGAGATATTTCAATTTAAAGTTAAAAAAAGGGTTTTTTTCGTAGGTATTTACGAAAATTATTATTTAAAAATTATATAATTATATTAATAATTATAATTATAATATAATATAACAATAATATAATAAATAATATAATAAATGAAAAATAATTACCTTCTTCGATGCTTTCCATTCCTTAAAATAGTTAATAAAACCTTCAATGTAGAAAATAAAACTACATACTGCAAATAGCTGTTTGATTCAGAAAGATATGTGATCTACCACTACTTCAAACATGATATCTATAGTTTTTTGGGAGAATATAGGATTAAAAGCTCCCGTTCCGTATCATTGAGGTCATTATGGAAGTATTACTTTAGTATCAAAAGTTTTTAAAAAAGTTGATTTTTCGACTTTTGTCCACAGGCTGCCGCACTGTGCAACGGTTCGGCCGCAGCGCAGTTTTTAAAATTTCAAACGTGCATATCTCCACCATTTTTTCGAAATTCAAATATCGCAGACGACAATTTCTTGTTCAACTATTCAGGAAGGTTGTGTGAAAATTTGGTGAAAATCGATATGAAACTGTGGCCGTAAAATGTTCCGTAAAAAATGCTACGGCCGGCCGGCACCACAGACAAAGTTGAGATCGGTAAAGATCAATGATTTTTTTTAGCTAAGCCGGGTCTGGAAGACCCTTCCCAAAAACCTGACGTTGAGGCTATCTCAATAACTTCTTTAACGAAGTTAAAACGGAGAATCCACGACCGGTTTCGGCACAATACGCCTCATCAGGTGGACTATTTATATTTATAGTCCATTTATAGTGATGAGGCCGAAACCGGTCTTGGAATCTCCGTTTTTTTCATTCTCTCTAGCCATAAAATAAAACTAAATATTAAAATAAAAATTGTAAATAAAGGTACTAAATTTTTTTTAATTTATGCCCTGAAAGAGAAACTAGAGGACGTCAAATGTTGACTTTAAAAAAACCGTATTTGCTCAGCCTTGATTTGAGTACGTTCCGTCAAATTCACGATCTTTCGATATTGAAATTTTTATTTGGTTTACATTCAATTTTATTTTTGATGTCACATAATATGAAGCTTTTTTGATAATGGAAGATCCGAACTATTGGATTTTTTTCTCCCTTTCTTGCCTCTCTGGGGTATTTCTGACTAATTAAACAGAAATCCTTTTCCGTTGGATCCCTTTGTGAGAGGTTTTGGCCCTTTATCATTATACCTCAGGGACAATTAATAAAGTCTATTTTAACATCTCCTTTTCCTCACAAAAGCTTTAACGATGATATTTTTTTCGTTTCATTTTAGATTTTTGAACGGGGAAAAATAAAACGTTTGTGTTAAATTAAAATCGTGGCGTGGAAATTTTTTTCCCTCATCCGTGTTTGATAACACTTGGCACTTTATTCACAGGGCGTTATCAATTTTCACCTTTAGAGATTAAAGTACGTGGAGGCTCCATATTTTTGAGGAAAAAAAAAATTGGAGTAAAACTGGTGTGGGAGGATTAATCCCACCAGGGGACCCTTAATTATCTACTTCTGCCTCTCTTTAAGCTCCAAAGCCTACTAATGAATAATAATTGTGTTAATTTTTCAACGATTTTCTCCCTTTTTTTTTCTTTATGAAGGAAAGTCGTTTCGCTAGTGGTTATTAGGGCGAGCAAAATGCGGAGTTACTGAGGGTGAATTTTAGAATAGAAAATATTCCTAAACTTTTTTCTTGGATGTAAAAAAAGGGCTTTTCTAACAGTTGTTTCCTTTTTAAAAATAGGAATATTTACAATGTTTTCTCTTCTATTACTTAAAAACACCCATCTCGAACTTTATATGTCTGAAATTCTTCACAAACCATAAAAAAAAGTGATAATTTACTTAAAAAAACATTTTTTTTATTCGAATGTTAAATAAGCCTTGAAAATAATAGAAGGATCCAAATTTTATTTTTAGAGACCACCTATATGACGGTTGAATAATGGGATGTCACACAATTCTGAATTCTCTTCTCCTTTGAATATCAAAATCTCTTATTTTTACATTTTCTGCCTTTTGACAGGGAAAATTGTATAAGAAAAGGGAGGTAGAGAGAAAAATAGACGGCGCCTACGAATATGTTTCGGCTGCCAGGGACCATTTTAGCCCCAGGATTAGTTACAAAGTTATATTTTATATAACTATGGATAAACAATGTAATATTTTTAAAATATAAAATACCTTTATGTTGGAGGAAGAGATAAATCAAACCTAGTGCTTGTATGTATTTCCCTTCGATAACTCATTCCGGCCAATAATTAATCCGATGACGTATAAGCTGAAGATTAAAATAATAAAACCATTTTTAACAATTACACAAATCAATAAATCTTTTGTAAGCGTTGTTGAAAATTATTCGTCTTCATTTTAACTTTCTTAAAGAAACCCTCGACGCCGGGTTTTTGGGGAAGGGTCTTTCAGACCCGGAGGGTCAAATCCTTGATCTTTACCGATCTCAACATTGTCTGAGGTGCCGGCCGGCCGTAGCATTTTTTTCGGAACATTTTTCGGCCACGGTTTTCGACCGATTTTTACCAAATTTTCGCACCACCTTCCTGAATAGTTGAACAATAAATTATCGTCTGCGATTTTTGAATTTCAAAAAAATGGCGGAGATATGCACCGTGGTTCCGATTTTCACCAAATTCTCACCAAATACTACTTATATTTTAAAAAAATTTTTGGTGTAACAAAAATTATCAATTTTCTACATTAATTATCAATTATCATATTAGTAGGGAGAAATTTCATACTTCCACTCGTTACGAGAGGGACCTCTCTTGGGCAAAAATCCATTATTTCTTCTCCCTTGATACTTAAAAAAAATTTTCGAAAAAAAAAAATCGGAAAATTTTTTGAAAAAAAAAAAACACTTTCCTTCTTTATACGAGTACTTTCCCCTCCGTTATACTTCCCATCCTTTATACTTCCCCCTCCGTTATACTTGACCCTCTGTTTTACTTTCCCTCCTTTATACCTCCCCCTCTGTTTAACTTCCCCCTCCGTTATACTTCCCCTCCTTTATGCTTCCCCCTCCTATATTTTTACTTCTCTTAAAGGAAGTTTTCGTTGGAAGCTCTTCAAAATAGTACTTTTTCATTCTCTCTCCGGGTTTTTGGGGAAGTTTCACTAAATTTTCGCACTACTTTCCTGAATAGTTGAACAATAAATTATCGTCTGCGATTTTTTAATTTTGAAAAAATGGCGGAGATATGCACGTTTGAAATTTTAAAAACTGCGCAGCGGCCGAACCGTTGTTCCGATTTTCACCAAATTCTCACCAAATACTCCTTATATTTTTTGAAAAATTTTTGGTGTAAAAAAAAATTATCAATTTTCTACATTAATTATCATATAAGTAGGGAGAAATTTCATACGTCCACCCGTTACGAGAGGGACCTCCCTTGGGCGAAAATCCCATTATTTCTACCTTTTTCGAAAAAAAAATTCTGAAAATTTTTTGAAAAAAAAAAAAAAAAAAAAACTTCCCTTCTTTATACGACTACTTCTCCCTCCGTTATACTTCCCACCCTTTATACTTACTCCCTATTATACTTTCCCTCCTTTATACCTCCCCCTCCTTTATACTTCCCCCTCCTATATTTTTACTTCTCTTAAAGGAAGTTTTCGATGGAAACTCTTCAAACTAGTACTTTAAATTGTTATTGACTTTGAAGTCATCTTTCTCAGTCTCTCCACCTACTATTTTACTAGACCCAATTTTTCTGTCTATGAAATAATTTTTTTTCTTTCTTCATTTTTAAAGTTTCATCACATTTTTTTTTGTTCCAAATTAATAACCCAAGAGCCTTTTGTGGTTGAAAACTTTTTAAGTGGATGACGTTTTCGAGTCCTTCAACGGCGGAAACGTTTAAGCCAATACTTCCGACCGAAATGAATCCTACGATTTTATTAAAACCATTGCGAGGGGTTTTCTTTTTTAATACAAGGTTTCACCGCTAAGGTTTTGACGAGGGGAGGAAAAAAAAAAAGTAAAAGGCGCAATCTTACCCTTTGTTATTTGTCGTCGGCATGTCTTGGTTTTTGGAGTAGAAAGACCTTTAATTAAAAAAAAATTCTCCGATATTCTTTTATAAGCAAACCAACCGTAAAAATATGAAGTCTAAATCCCCAACAGTTTTGTTATTAATTTTTTTCTTCAAAGTTTTCCCTCATTAATAATTTTGAATTGAAAAAACGCCTTAAGATTTGTTTCATTATAATTCTGTTGACCTCCAATTGTCAGCCCGCAAAGGTTTGGCATTTATCTCCGTCCATAAACGTCCGAAATGATAAATCGTTATATTGTTCGCCTTTTTTCTTTCCTTTCTTCCCCAACTTCACGATTATTTTCATTACCTTGAATACAAAATCGGAATCAATCAAAGAAGCCGAGCGACCCCCCTCCGATATAGATGAATATAAAATCGTTCATTAAAAATTTAAAAAAGCCCCATTTTTTTCATCTCCATATTTTGTCCCGAGTTAAGTTTCTTTTTAGTAGAATTATTTAAAACGTAAAAAAAATTTCTACCTAAAATTAAGTGGGCGTAACAAGTAAAAAACACTTGAGGAATTCATTGGTCAGGAGCCAAATTGCGAATTATTTTGAGCAAAACGACGTATGGAACGTAATTTTTATTTTATTTATATTTTTTTACTGAGAATCGAACTCACGAAGGTCCTCCCACCCATTCCCCTGAAATCAGCATCCTCATTTGCATTTGTTTATCCCACTTCTGATACGATCTAGAAAATTAGGCGGCTACACCTTGACTGAAACACCATCATATGATTTCAATATTAGCACTTCAAATGAGCCCGTAATCTGAATAAACTTTTGATTTTTCTTTTCTTCTTTTCCGTCGTTTTTTAAAGATTGTAAAGAAGTTAGGTAATTTGAAGAAGTTATTGTGATACCTTCCACGTCGGGTTTTGGGGAAGGGTCTTCCAGACCCCGAAGGATAAATTCGAATATCTATACCGACTCAACTTTGTCTATTGTGCCGGCCGGCCGTCCGTAGCATTTTTTCCGGAACACTTTACGGCCACAGTTTTCAACTGATTTTCACCAGATTTTCCTTAGTCGGTGAACAAAAAACTAACGAGGGCGAATTTTGAATTTCGAAAAATGGCGGAGATATGTCTGTTTGAAATTTTAAAAAATTCGCTGCGTCCGAACGGTTGGTCCGATTTTCATCAAATTTTCACCAATTACTACTTATATTTTTAAGAATTTTTGGTGAAAAAAGAGTATTATTTTTTCAACATTAATTTTCATTTTAGTAGGGATAATTACACTCTTCCACCCGCTACAAGAAGGACCTTGCTAGGGAAAAAATCCCGTTATTTCTACCTTGATGCTAAAAACTATTTTCAAAAAAAAACCTTTGAAAATGTTAAAAAAAATCCCCCTCCTTTATACTTTCCCCTCCTTTATACTGCCCCTCCTTTATACTTCCCCCTCCATTATATTTCCTTCACCGTGATACTTCCCTCTCCGTTATACTTCCCTCCGTTATACTTTCCCCACCTTTATACGGCCCCTCCCTTATACTTCCCCCTCTATTATATTTTCCCTCCTTTATATTTCCTCCTCCGTTATACTTCCTCCTCCGTTATACTTCCCCCTCCGTTATACTTCCCCCTTCTATATTTTACTTTTTTTAGGAAGTTTTCGTCGGAAGCTCTTCAAACTAGTACTTTTTTTAAATTTTCAAATACGAGAAAAGGTTTTCAGGTTGTTTCGGACAATTCAATATTTGGAGAGAAAAAAAATTATTCATTTTTTTTTCTTTTAAAAGAGATACTAATTTTTTATTTTCACTCTGTAATCCGTGACACGAACTTTAACGACTAAGGGACTCTTCTGGGCAATAATTGTTGACGGGTGGGATAACATCTGCCCTTAACATCTGCGCTGTTAAAAAAAGTAAGGGGTGAAAAAAATTCTGGAAACTCCTTTTTATGTTGAATTTTTATAAATCTTTTTTTGGGCAAAAAGCTCATGAATGTAAAATGGAATTGGATGTGGTTGAAAAGGCCTGTCAATAAAGTCCTGTAACCGATCACCTTCTTGAGAAAAGGCGAGTTTAAAGGGATAGGGATTTACCTACTTTATTTTTTCTTCCTCTCCCGTGAAAATTCAGTCTCCTTTTTAGGGCGGGAGGAATTATTCAACCCGGCTAGTCTTACAACGGGGTCGACTTTGTTCTTTGTACGGAAGTTTGATTAAACCACACGGGTCAGTTATTAAAGGAGGAAGAAGGCGAGGAAAAAGGGTCGGGAAGATGGGGTATCTCTTTGTACTAGGCCCTAATGTAAACAACTATATTGTTTCAACGCGCCCTACGTAATAAACATACGGGAAAAAGCAAGTGTTGGGACCTTGCTTTGAAGAAACTTCCCAAAAAATGACAGAAAAGTACTGGTTTGAAGAGCTTCCAACAAAAACTAGAGAAGTAACAATATAGGTAGGGGAAGTATATAGGAGGGGGAAGTATAACGGAGGGGGATGTATATGGGAGGGGAAGTACAAGTCAGGGGAAGTATGACGGAGGAGGAAGTATTAGGGAGGGGAAGTATAAGGAAGGGGAGGTGTATGTAAGGGGAAGTAGAAGGTTTTTTTTTTTTTTTCTTTTTTTTTTAGTTTAGTTTAAAATTTAAAGTTTTTTGAAGAAAATTTCTATTTTCTTTTTTAATTTTTTTTTCCAAAAAATTTTCCTAGTTTTAACTTCCTTAAAGAAGTTATTGCGATACCCTCGACGTCGGGTTTTTGGGGAAGGGTCTTCCAGACCCCGGAGGGTCAAATCGAATATTGATCTTTACCGATCTCAACTTTGTCTGTGGTGCCGGCCGGCCGGCCGTCCGTAGCATTTTTTTCCGGAACACTTTACGGCCACAGTTTTCATCCGATTTTCACCAAATTTTTACACAAATTTCTTTAGCCGGTGAAGAAGAATGTAACGAGGGGGATTTTTGAATTTCGAAAAAATGGCGGAGATATGTCTGTTTGAAATTTTAAAAAATTCGCTGCGGCCGAACCGTTAATCCGATTTTCACCAAATTTTCACCAATTACTCCTTATATTTTTTAAGAATTTTTGGTGCAAAAAAATTGCCACTTTTTAATTACTATTTTTATTAGTAGGGAGAAATTTCGTACTTCTACCCTTTAAGAGAGGCACATCCCTAGGCCAAAGAGCCCATTATTTCTACCTTGAGACTTATAAACTTTTTCGAAAAAAAGAACTTAGAAAATTTTTCAAAAAAAAAAAAAAAAAAAAAAAGGAAAACCCGGAAAATTTTTCGAAAAAAAAAAGGAAAACCCGGAAAATTTATCGAAAAAAAAAGGAAAACCCGGAAAATTTTTCGAAAAAATAAAAGGAAAACCCGGAAAATTTTTCGAAAAAAAACTTGGAAAATTTTTCAAAAAAAAGAACTTAAAAAATTTTTCGAAAAAAAAAAAAAAAAAAGGAAAACCCGGAAAATTTTTCGAAAAAAAAAAACTTGCAAAATTTTTCAAAAAAAGAACTTAGAAAATTTTTCGAAAAAAAAAAAAGGAAAACCCGGAAAATTTTTATACTTTCCCTCCCTACTACATCCCCTTCCTTTATACTTCCTACTCCGTTATACTTCCCACTCCGTTATACTTCCCCCTCCGTTATACTTCCCACTCCGTTATACTTCCCCCTCCGTTATACTTCCCCCTCCGTTATACTTCCCCTCCCATATACTTCCCCCTCCGTTATACTTCCCACTCCGTTATACTTCCCCCTCCGTTATATTTCCCCCTCCGTTATACTTCCCCCTCCGTTATACTTCCCCCTCCGTTATACTTCCCCTTCCGTTATACTTCCCCTCCCATATACTTCCCACTACGTTTTACGTCCCCTCCGTTATACTTCCCCCTCCTATATAGATACTTCTCTTTAAGGAAGTTCCCGTCGGGGCCAGCTCCAGACTAGTATTTTTTTAAATTTTCCGAGTTTTTTCGAAAAATTTTCCGGGTTTTCTTTTTTAAATTTGCGCTTTTTTTTTCGAAATTTTTCTAATTGGTAAAGAAGGAATAATAGGCTCTTTGGCCTACGGATGTGCCTCTCGTAATGGGTAGAAGAATGAAATTTCTCCGTACTTAAAAAAATAATAATTAAAAAGTGGAAATTTTTTTACACCAAAAATTCTTTAAAAATATAAGGAGTAATTGGTGAAAATTTGGTGAAAATCGGATGAAAACTGTGGCCGTAAAGTGTTCCGGAAAAAAATGCTACGCACGGACGGCCCGGCCGGCACCACAGACAGAGTTGAGATCGGTAAAGATCAATATTTGAAATGACCCTCCGGGGTCTGGAAGACCCTTCCCCAAAAACCCGACGTGGAGGGTATCACAATAACTTCTTTAAGGAAAATAAAAAGTCATTCTTAGTTTTAGCGTTCGCAAGACTCATAAAAAATTTACTAATGCAAACTATTCTTAGGAAAATTATTGTCTTAAATTTCGCTCTGAACGGTCGACGTAGCAATATGGCGGAAGACCTCACCTGAGCCCATGTAATTTGATAAAAAAAAATTATTCTGTCCTATATGGAAAGGCCATTTTTATCAAAAGATCGGTATAATGTAAAAGTCGGAAAGTGATGCTTCAAAGAGGGATTTACAGGTTACGAAAAAAAAACCCCGTCAATTCGACAAAAAAGGTGAGAATATTAATAATCAATCATATTTGAAAGGGTGCTACCTCCATTCTAAGGATTGGCGTTTAGGCCGATCCTTATCATCAGTCAAGTTATACAAGACGTGTGGCCCTAGGTCGGGTTTTAAACGCGGCTTTTTTCTTCCTTTTCCTGGGGGTTTGCGACGGGTTAAGGATGAAAAATGAGTCGGAGGTAATTCGATAAGCCGTTTAGAAGGAAGCTGAGCTGCCCTGACGTCTCCCAGGTGAACCCCCACCTCCTCAGAAAAAAAGATAAGCCGAATATTATTTTTTACAATTTCATCATTGAAACTTATCCTAAAAAAACATAAAAGTTCAAAATTACAGGTTTAAAACGAACACCTACAACTCAAAAACCCACGTAAAATCATTCGAATTCCTTAAAAATTGTTAGTTCGGCCCCGCTAATTTTTGAATTATGTTTATAGATGGCTATCGACCGGTTTAATAAGGACGTACCCGGTTTGACCTCTTCCTACACTAACCAGGTTAACAAGGAACGAAATAAAAAGGAAGACCTTACGACATCCATAATTGAAAAAAAACCACCTGCTTCAAATATTTATGACTTACGTAATAGGAAACTCATATATTTTAACTCAACAGGAAATACACGCGCTGTTTATTCCATATCTCCTTTCTGTCTAAAAATAAACGGTAACATCTTGAGACAATAAAAGAGGCCGGGAATAGTTTCGTCTAAAATTGGACACGAAAGATGCAGCCGAACTGTCTAGACTCGAAAAAGATAATTTTAAAGGACATTTACATAACAAAGCGTTTTCCTCTCCAAGTTTCTGGTCTAGTAATTTACGAAATGGACCTAAATTAGAAAGAAATCTGACGATTTTAGGAAAATTTTTTTTTTGTTGAAAGAAAAAAAGCTTTTTAGCTATTCTGACATCTCTAATAATTCAGAGTTGTCTTTAAAAATCCGTCGCAGCAAAGCCATTCCTCAGCGCTCTTCGAGATTTAGACGTGTGTGTCCGGAATAAATTTTACCTCCTCTCAAATCGAATTTACCCCCCGCGTACCTCTGACATTGACGGAAATTTGTTATTCATAAAGAATTATTTGAATAAAAAGCCTCTATTTTAATAAGGTTGGTTAAAAAAAATGTTGAAAATATTTTTAAAATCACGTTAAGTTTTTGAGCCTCGTAAAACTGTTTCGAGGACGGACTAGAAAATGCTTTTTTACGACTTTATAAAAAAGTTTTGAAAGTTAAATTTTTATCGAAAACTTTGTTCTAGGAACGTGAGCTAAATAAAAATGTAGCATTTTGGATTAAAAATATGTAATAATGAAATTGGTGACAGCGGTCGGTTTATTCAGTTTTTCTCTGAAAAAAAGAGACTTAATGGGATTTTCAAAAGTAAAAAAGAAAATTCGGTTTTATAGCTCTAAAGTAATTTTATCTCCCATCCCAAAAACAATAAGGATTCTAGTCACATAGACGATTTGCATAAGAATACCATGGTTGCATTCACCTGCAATCTCTATTTTGAGTTTAACGACCCTCTTCTGTTAAAAACGGAAGTTTCCTCGATTATAAATTGAACAAACTTTTCCGATTTGGACGTTGAAGGGGAAGGAAAACAGTAGTTAAACCCTACCCGTCTATTTACACGTACTAGAAACGATAATCGTGGATTTGACACCTGTTGTCAACGTTAATAATGCAGTGAATCGATATTTCATAGCAACCCGTTTAAATTATGTACTATTCAAATAATATCCAACTACAGGAAACACGGTTTAACATAATATTGAAGTTTATCTTGTTTGAAATTAATCATAAATCATCGGAAAAAGATTTTTAAACCTTCAAAAGCCTAAAAATTGAAAAATCTCCGTTAAACCTTTTGATTTATTTCATTGAGTTTGGGCTCAAAATTTTATGCGGAATAACGCCGGATTCATTTCCTGTTTTTATGAACATTTTTTGTTTTAAAAAAGTCCTCTAATTTTAGGGGATTTGATACGTAAAATGAGGGAAAATACCTTTCAACATAAAAGCACACTAAAGCAGTTGAACATAAAAAATCTGCACTTCAGCATAAGATATCTTTAGTTCTCCATTATGCGTTTCGGCATAATGCAATTGATCATAAAGCTCTCAAAAGTTCAAAAATTTTGAGCATAATGCATTTCGCCACAAACGACTTTTTTAATAAACTGATCAGTTTTGAATTTCAGATTGAAAATCGGATTATATTTTGAAAGTTTTGTAATTTTTCCACTTTGACCGCAATCTTTGGCCCTTTTTAAGGAGAGGGTAAGCGCGTTAATCATGTACACCGAAAAGGCTTTTGTTTGTTTCAACCCTCTTTCGTAACTTGTAATTCCAACAACTGAAGACAACTTTAAACTTGTTTAATTAAATCCTCAAGCCCCAACCACTCAAGGGACACGATGGCAAAAAGAAAAGGGCGGTTTAAAAAAAGCCTTTTTGACTCCCAAAACTTTAAAAACCGCACCAGCTGATATTTCCCCTTAAAAAGATCCTCTTAACGAGTTTCCGAAAAAAAAACCTCGTCGAGTATTTCGCGTTCTTTAATTTTTCAATTTAGCCTTCTCGAGATAAGGCAAACATTGAGACATACTCTGGATTTGTGTGTACAAATAGAGCTGAGGGTCTCCCACTTGAGAACAGCTGGCCTGAGGAGAAATGCGTTTATTTATAGGACAGGAATTTACGCTCTTGGATTCCGTTCGAATGTAAATATAGAAAAGACATTTATCATCGGTTTTTATTGTGTTTTTACGTACAAAGTAAGAAGAAAATCTTTTCTTTCTTTTTAAACAATGAAAAGAAAACGTTTTTAAATTTAGAATTTGATCAAACTCATGATTTGGTGTTTTTTCCCGACGTTTCAGTAGCCCCAAAATGTTGAAACCTAAAACTTTTAGCGTACCTACAAATTGTAAATTAAACATGACCCTAGGCTTACTTGTGAAAATGTCATTTTAGAGTGTATACGTGTCGACATAATTACGTTCGCCATAATGCATTTGACCATAAAATAGCAGAAATCGCGATTTACCGTTCACAATAACAAAATTTTAATTGTCATTTCGACATAAAATTTGTCGTTTCAACATAAAGCAGTTGATAATAAAAGAAACTTTCATTTTAATTTTTTTGTTTCGTCATAAAACTGTTTCTGTCGTTTGGGCATAATACGTCTCACCATAAACTAGGTACAGCCAAAGAGCAAGATTATTTTCTAAACGAAAAAAACCTTAAATTTGACAGTTCACGATAATGCAATTCGCACATCCTCGCGAGAAGAAAAAAAAATAACCCCTTGTGTCATAAAACTAGCTGATCCCATTGGCCGCCTGCTTGCTTTTCTTAGTTTATGGTGAGATGCTTAATGTTGAATTGCATTATGGTGAACTGTCAAGTTTTAAGGTTTTGGTCGTTTCACCATAATCGCGTTTTAAACAGCGAAAGTCGGCTTTCCCTGTCCCTTTATGGTGAGATGTATTATGCCCTAACGACAGAAACAGTTTTATGGCGAAACAACAAGTTTAAAGAGAGGCTTTTATGATGACTTGCACTTTTTTTATGTCGACTTGCATTTATTGAAAAAGTAAATAATGGCGAAACGCTTTATGTTGAAATGCATTATGATCCAAATTTTTGAACTTTTGAGAGCTTTATGTTCAATTGTATTATGCCGAAACTCATTATGGTGAACTATAGATTTTTTATGTCGAAATGCAGATTTTTTATGTTCAACTGCTTTATGGTGAAATGCTTTATTTTGAACGGTGTTCTCCCCATATGCGTATGGTGACTTGTGCTTTCTTTTTATGTCGACTTGCATTTATTGAAAAAGTCATTTATGGCGAAATGCTTTATAAAGAAATGCATTATGCTCAAAATTTGTGAACTTTTGAGAGCTTTATAAATTGCATTATGCCGAAACTCATTATGGTGAACTACTGATTTTTATGTCGAAATGCAGATTTTTTATGTTCAACTGCTTTAGGGTGAAAACCGTAATGTTCAAAGGTATTTCCCCTCATTTTACGTCTCAAAAAATCACCTTTTTCTTCAAATTAAAAAAAGGATAATAATTTTAATTGTTTTTATTTCTAAAACGTGGACTTCATTATTAAAATAAACTCGGAAATTTCATTTTAAAATGTTTAAACTGCTTAAAAACTCAAGATGCAAACAATTAAAACAATGTCTTCCTTTTTCTCATTCTCTCTCTCTCTCTTAAAACAATTTTTTTCTCCCGCCTGGAGAAGGTAGGTTTTTTCGCGAGCTTTACCAAGAGGTGGGGAAGGTTTAATTGCGTTTCCGGCCTGAAGTAGCTTTCTTTACTCACGCCAAAAACTAGGAAGAGACCGGAAAGGGGGCTTCATCCCCATCCCACCAACAATCCTCCCCTTCAACCCCCGCCCTTTAACAAACAAGCCGCGATTTCCTTCTCAACCGCCGGATTTTCCTATTGTTCCTTATACCAAAACAAAAGGCTTTTTTTAAAAAATTATGTTTACCTACAACTTTTATTTTTTTTATAAAATTCTTGTTAAAATGGCCATGTTTTCCTAACGTCGAAACGTCTGGAATTTTTAATAAGGTCATTGTCCTGAAAATAAAGTCCAAAAAGAAGCTAACTTTATAAAAACTTTTTTTTTGTAACTCAATTTAGCCGTCAGAATTAAAAATCGAGTTAGTCACGACGTCCTATTAAAGCTAAGTAGATAGACGTTTCTTGACTACAGAATTATGCAGCTAATTTCCCTTCGGAAAAATAGAAGCAAATATTTTTTTAAGGTTGTTTATATCGTTTTAAATAATAAGGGTTTGGGTGTATTTTGTGAAAACCTCAACTGGCTTTGAGCAAATCCTTAAATCGTCGAGCGTTTTTGATCTAACAAAAGAAATAAATGAGATGGGGAAGGGGGTAAGGAAGGCGATAATTTATTCTCGAACTTCCCTCCTTTAGGAAATCCAATTGGGAAAATGGTTCTCATTAGAGAAAGACTGAGACGGGTTAGCGACAAAGGGGTAACTCATTCGTTTAATGTTTCCAGTCGAGCCGCTGCTTCTTTTCCGGTCGATTCCCTGGAAATCCCCACACTTGAAAAAAAAAATGATTAAAAAAGAGATGGGGAAACAATTTCGGTAGCATTTTAAATTCAAATGGGAAATCAAACGTGACACGTCGATGTTTTACGCTTTTCTGCTTTTTCGAGTTTATGACCACCGAGTTCCCCTGTCGACCGACAAGATTTGATAACTGTCAGAATCGAGTGGATCCTATTAACTCCAAAAATCGGCTTTGACGAAAAGTTTTATTCTTTTTACAATATTTATATTTTTTTTTGTACGTATTGAAAAAATCAAATAGAATTAAAAAGTTACAAATCGGATTTCAGTATTTAAATTTTCTGTTTTCACTAGCGTTAAACGCTACTATACAGGGTGTCCGGAAACACATGGCAAGCGTCTGGGAGAGCGTTAAAAAGTGGATTTACGAAAAAAAGTTAAATGTAAACCCCCCTTAATTTAAATCAAAGAATTTGATGGTGTAGTTTAAAATCCGCCTGGATATACAGGGTGTCCCAGACACAACCTAACTTCGTTATTTCAAATGAGAACCCCTATTTTTTATGTCAGATTCGTAATCTACGCAAAATTTCAAGTAGATTTGAGTACTCATATGACAATTTTGGACAACTTTTAAAAAATGTCAAAATTTAGCGTTTTTTGCGCTAAAATCCGTTAAAATTGACCTAGGAGACTCGTTTTTTTTTTTTAATTCCACTTATTTTTTCCCGAAGAATCCAACTGTATCAAATTTGAGCATCTTCGCATTCAGCATCACGAGATTTCGTCGCTAATGGCCTTTTTTCAAGTTTAACTCCAAATTCCATACTTCAAAAATGGAAATTAGCGATTTGTTGACGGAATTTTAATTTTTGATGCATAAACACAAAAGACGCTGTAGCTCTTTCAAAATTTGTGGTCCGAAAGAAAAAATTCCTTTCAACAAGTGCTAATTTTCATTTCTGAACTAAAAATTTGGGTTCTAACTTGAAAAAAGGCCATTAGCGACGAAATCTCGTGATGCTGAATGCGAAGATGCTCAAATTTGAGACAGTTGGATTCTTCGGGAAAAAATAAGTGGAATTAAAAAAAAACGAGTCTCCTAGGTCAATTTTAACGGATTTTAGCGCAAAAAACGCTAAATTTTGACATTTTTTAAAAGTTGTCCAAAATTGTCATATGAGTACTCAAATCTACTTGAAATTTTGCGTAGATTACGAATCTGAAATAAAAAATAGGGGTTCTCATTTGAAATAACGAAGTTAGGTTGTGTCTGGGACACCCTGTATATCCAGGCGGATTTTAAACTACACCATCAAATTCTTTGATTTAAATTAAGGGGGGTTTACATTTAACTTTTTTTCGTAAAACCACTTTTTAACGCTCTCCCAGACGCTTGCCATGTGTTTCCGGACACCCTGTATAAAATCAACGATCAATTAGTTCGAAATAAAATTAAATTAGGTAATTCTAGATTATTTCGGCTTGACAAACCGTATTGAGTTTGCACTGAGCACTCTTTGATTATGAGTAGGTTATGAAAAAAATTTTTTCTGCTTTTTTATTCTTACTTCACTTTTTATCTCCTTTTAAAGAAGTTATTCCGTGTCTCTGTTAAACGGGCACTTCTGTACTCTTTGATATTTTGAACCTCAAAAGTTAAGTTTTCTCCTTTTTTCGTTGTCGCTTGTCTAAATTTAAACTTTTTTTTTTCCCTCCACAACAAAGAAGAGTTTCAAAGTAAAGAGAGCTCCAACCTTCCAACTTTTCTTCCTTTTTTTTATACTATTTAGGCGAGTGACAAAAGCAACTCCTTTGAAGGAGGGGGAAAAAAGCCGTTATTCTGAACAAAAAAAATTAACTTTTCACACAAATAATAGCGATTGTTCCCATCTGGAAGGTGGATGTGAAAATTAAACGTGACATTTTCATGAGGAATTATTGTTGCGTATGTTGAACACATTTTCCAACAAATCCAGAGTGTCCTAATTAGTGTTAATCCAATTATTGACAAAATTAACTTTTTTCTACGAAAATACAATGCAAAAATAACAATGTTTTGAACGCAGCTTATTTTTCTCTCGCTTTTTTAAATGGCATTTATTTTAATTTTGTATAATTTTATTCATAATTAACAGGAAAGAAAATAAAATTTTCCGGATGGTTGATTTTTTTCAATTCCCAAATAAATTTTGTTGTTCAGTTTTTGGTTTTCATACACGTTTTACAGCGTTTTCAGTAAATTAAAGCACTAATTTGCGTGACAAACGATGTTTTTGATAAAAGGCTCTTTTTAAAAAAAGAAATATTAATTAAGCGAAGTTGATGACTTTTAATGCCTTTTGACGAGATGATAATGCAAGGGTAGGAAAAGAGCGTTTTAGCGGCGGAGGAGGAGGGTCCGGAATAGATTAACCGTTGAGAATTTCTGTGGGCCTTTGTCGGGAGAGAGGAAGTTGAGGGATTACCACACGGGATGGGCACGGCCCCAGATACAAGCGTTAATGACTCAAAGGTCATTAGAAGCCCTTATCGAACTCAGAAGTAACAACAGCAATCAACGTAGAAGGGGGGAAGAGAGCCCGCTGCAGCAACAATGACGGAGAGATAACGTAAAGTCTAATCAGATCAATTCGAACGCAACTAGTGTTGAAAAGCGTCGGGGGCTTGACAGTACGGGCGTTTTCATCAACTCGTCCTCTTGATTACCACCCCCTCACTTCCTCAAATATACCAGTTTTGAGGAGAGGTTACGGCTACCGCGGAGGTGACTTCGGTGCTCCCGTGTTTACGTTATTTTCTTTTGTCTAAAGTGTCTGTACTGTAAGATTAATTGAATTTCGTGTTCTTTAGTATCATTTCTCTATGGACAATCTGTGTTTTTGAAATCGGAACTATATATTATCGTTTTTCCGTCTCCTAAATTCGAACGAGAATCGGGTGTAGTTCTGCTGCTCGCCGCGAGCTTATCAGTTATCACAGCGCCAGGTACATTGTTATTGTTTTTGTTTACGCCTATTATCAGGAAATTGAGATTAAACCAACTACTTTTTGAAATTCTTTTAAACTATTCTGGTACCCCAGGCCTGAAAATGGACGGGGGGGAAAAAGTAAAGTTTGAGGAATACCTAGAGATTTTAGAGAATGTGACAAATACCAGTCACAATTTAAAGAAAGGCCTGAAGGAGGACATTAAAAGAGTAATGCTTGGACTGACTGAATTGTTTGGGAATATTCAAAAACGCTTTGATCTGATGAAAAAGGAAACCGCCCCGGGACCGAATCGAGCTGTCCACCTCAAAAAACCGGAGCCCGTCCCAAAAGTCAAAAAATTCGTACCGGAGCCATATTACCATGTGATTGTCACTCCAAAAAAAGAAAATGAACCCCCGAATGACATAAAGGATTTACTGAAAAAGTCTATTAACGTCGTAGGGTTAAATGTTGGAATCAGGTCTGTGAAAGAAATATCAAAAAAACGTCTACTGATTAAAACAAACTCGAAACGGGAACGCGATATTCTGACTGACGAAATAAACAAAATATGTAACGATATAGTCGAAGCTAAGGCACAACTTAAACACCTTCCAAGAATAATCGTGTATGATATACCCGAAACGATCTCAACTGACGATGCGAAAAGCAGCATTATTGAACACAACCCGGAAGTACTACCCGAAAGCTACAAACTGGAAGTTAAAGCTATTATCCGGCCCAAACATAAAAAAACCAGACATCTCATTCTCGAAGTAGATCCGATTACAAGATCTAATCTTATGAAAGCCGGAAGAATGAAACTGCAATGGAGCACCTGCAAAATTGCGGATAGCATTCATGTACGCAGATGCTACAATTGCTCCAGATATCACAGTGGCGAATGCAAAAAAGGACAAACATGCCCCAGATGCAGTGAGGCACATGAAATGAAAGATTGTCAGGCAGCAGAAACCCTTCTCAAGTGTGTTAACTGCGTCAATTTTAATGAGTACTCAAAAAATAAACACAACCTTTTCGATCCTAATCATGCCGCTAACGATATCAATTGCCCGTACTACCTCAGACTTATTGAACGGATCAAACAGACTATCGACTATGGAAATGAAAATTAAAATTGCTCAGATAAATTTAGACCGATCAATTGCCGCAACTAGCTCGCTTGTTGAAATTATATCCCGATTAAAATTCGACATCGCATTAATACAAGAACCTTACTGTCGCCTAAATAAACCATCCGGTTTTCCGAACCAATGGCGAGTTTTTAGCTGTGGCAACGAGCGAAAAAGAGCAGCGATTGTAGCATGTAACCCTGACCTTGATCTGATTATGTACTCCCAATTCTCTGATGAAGACTTTGTTGCAGTTGAAATCAAGGGTAACAAAATGGAACCGGTTGTTGCTGTTAGTTCCTATTTTCCTAACCCCCCTGAAGCCAATTCTGAATCAATTAACGATGACCTCCAGAAACTGACTAAGGTTCTTAATCATACCAAGGGAAAAAGTTTAATAATCGGAGCCGATTCGAACGCACGAGCTGGAAGCTGGTTTGACCATAATAAAACGGATCAACGAGGAAGACTACTTGAAGAATACATCGCTGAGAGACAACTTTTTGTATTAAATCAAGATGATGGACAACCTACTTTTCGCTCTAAGAACGGAAAGAGCAATATTGACGTCACTCTGTGCAACTCCAAATTAGTATCAAGCATTCAATCTTGGGAGAACAACAAGGACACATGCACATCATATCACTCACTCATAACATATGAAATTGCTGAAAATTCTTCTAACCAGAATTGCAAAAGTACGTCAGTGAAGAAATACAAGGTCAAAGAAGCGGACTGGGAAACTTTTGAATCGGAGCTCGTAAAACTTATGAGCAGTCAAGTCGGGTACGACATCGCGAATAACCCAACCACAGACAATCCAGTAAGGAAAATTGTGGATAAGCAATACTCTAATCTAGTCATCAACCATCCGAATTTGGATGTAGTAGTAGAAAAATTTACTCGAATTGTTACCAAAAGCTGTGATTTAGCAATCCCTAAATATCCTCGGAAAGCTAGGGACAATGCAAAAAAGACGGTTCCTTGGTGGAACCCAGACCTAACCAAACGAAGAAAACTAGTCAGGAAATTGAGGCGAAGCTTTCAACAAACCCTCAACGATGAAGAACTAAGGAAAACTCGGAAACTTACGTATCTCGAAGCTAAAACTGAATATAGTGCCATGATCCTGGAGGCCAAAAGAACATCTTGGAAATCTTACTGCAATGCAACAGATAAATTTTCACCGTGGAACATGGTATACAAAATCGCGTCTGGTAAGCAAAGAACAACTCCGAAACTCTCAACAGTGAAGAAACTAGATGGGACCTTCACAAATGACGCAGATGACACTATAAACGCCATTCTGGACAAGTGTATACCCAAAGATGATTTTGAACATAATGAATACCAGACAACTATTGTGGATGAAAATGAAACACCTTTGAATACCGAAAATGACCCTGAATTCACACCCAGTGAAATAAGCCAAGTGATCAAAAACTCAAAAGAAAAAACACCCGGTGATGACGGAGTGACGAAAAGAATTTGGGAGGAAGTATTTTCTATCGTTCCAGAAACAGTAACGTCTATCTATAAAGAGTGTCTGCGGCGAGGAATTTTTCCAAAAATCTGGAAAAACTCGAATATAATATTACTTACAAAATCAGGAAAAGAAAATTCAATCGATATCTCGAAATTCCGACCCATTAGTTTACTCCCTATTCCTGGGAAAGTATTGGAAAAATTGTTTATCGACCGGATCATGCACCATTTTTATACGAAAGAACTTCTAGCCGATAACCAATTCGGCTTTCAACCCCAAAAGAGTACCATCGATGCCCTTTTGGCTTGCAAGAATTTTGTAACAGATGGCCTTAACTCCGGTAAAAGGTCACTTTTGATCGCCCTGGACGTACAAGGAGCTTTTGACGTCGCATGGTGGCCCTCGATTTTGCACGAATTAAGGATACACCAATGTCCAAAAAATTTGTATGATTTGACGAATAACTACCTCTCAGAACGCTCTGCTAAGTACCATGGGAACAAAAAAATCTATACCCGAATCATTGAGAAAGGATGCCCACAAGGCTCGCGCTGCTCTCCTGGTCTTTGGAACATTCTATACAACTCTCTGCTCAGACAACAATTTGCTAAAAATGTCAAACTCATAGCCTTCGCTGACGATCTACTCATTATTGTTCAACATGAAAACGAATTGGACTTACAAATCCACGCTAATAAAGTATTATCTCGAATAACAACGTGGTCTAAAAACAATAAAATTGTGTTTAGTCCACAGAAATCCGAATTTTTACAGATCACCCGAAAACGGAGAACAGAACAGCTTCGAGTATTTTTAGACTGCGAACAAATCACAGAAGTTTCGACAATGAAGTACCTCGGAGTATTAATCGACCGACGGTTATCGTGGAACAAACATGTTGAAATGATTTGCGAACGAACTTCGGGGCTTATCAACATTCTAGCCCGCTCAGCAAAAGTCTACTGGGGACTTGGGAGTGACGCCTTAGAGGTTATATACAAAGGTGCTGTTCTTCCCATCTTATCGTACGCAATACCAGTTTGGAAAGACGCCTTAGCACTGAAAAGAAACGTCACGCTTTTAAGACGGACCCAACGGTTAATGTTGCTAAGAATAATAAAAGGTTTTCGGACAATCTCTTTTGATGCATCATGCATTTTAGCTGGACAACCTCCTATCGAACTGTGCCTGTCCAAAAAGACCGAATTATACGACCTCTGGAAAACTATAAACGTTTACGGACCCAACTTTGACAAAGACACACCGCTACCTCCTTCAAAATGGAACCACCCCGCCAAAACTGTCGAAGTCAACCCAGTTAGCGACGATGAACGCCCTAGGATGAATATTTACACTGACGGCAGTAAAATTGAAGGAAAAGTAGGCTGCTCTGTAGTTGCGTACTTCGACGACCACTGGGACCAACCAGTTTGCAAATTAAGACATAGATTGAATCAAGTATGTTCAAATAACCAGGCTGAAATCCTAGCCATACAACAAGCACTGAATTGGATCATTCAACACCTTGATTACCTAAAGGAGGAAGAACGAATAGCCATCTGGACCGACAGCTTAGTGGCAATTAATAAAATTAATAACTACAAATGCAGGCTCAACATTATAGAAGACATTCGTTTGAAACTTCATGACTTAAGAAAAAATCACGGCAAAAACGTTAATTTATCATGGATAAAATCTCACACAGGTCACCCAGGAAACGAGTCGGCAGACAAGGAAGCAAAAGAGGCGACCTCAGACGATCTCCTCGTTGATTCCTTCGCTGCTGTCCCTCTCACGTTTTTCAAGAAATCTTTACATTTGGAACTAATTAATCGGTGGGAGAAATTATGGGCAGAAACGGATCGTGGAAGTCATACGAAGTTGTTCTTCCCTCAAGTCAATGCAAGGCTCAAAACGAACCTGACCCACCACTTCATGCTCACCCAAGCACTGTCTGGACACGGAAGAAATAAATCTTATCTAAAACGATTCCACATTATAGAAGACGATACATGTCAGTGTTCAAAAGGTGGGCCCCAAACTTGGCAACACTTGATCCTGGACTGCGACCTCACTGAACATCTCAGACTCAACCTAATGAAGAACGTAGTACTTAACGGAGACGCTTGGCCCCTGAAATTTGAAAACATCACGAAAAAATATCTCGACTCGTTTTGCAAATTCATAAGGAATATCGACCCTAAAATTTTTGAAAATAATACACCTTAAAAGTTATTTAGACTTTTTTGTTTTTATACTAATATTAGAAAAATTTTAACCTTGTTCTTTTCTTTTATATAAGTTTAATAAAAAAAAAAATGTAAATGCTGTAAAAATGTAAAAATGTAAAATTGTAAAAATGTAAAATTGTAAAAATGCTAAATACCCGTAGTCTGTACAGGGAACGGGTAGTAAAAATAAACTCCCTTCCGTAAGGGGTACTTACGGGAGGAAAAAAAAAAAAAAAAAAAAAAATATACCAGTTTTGTATAAACAGATTAAAACTTCCGATCTACCAGACAATGTAAATCCGATTATCTGATTATTCTTTATTGTCCTAAACCCTTCCTTTATTTACTTAATTTCCTGCTCATATTTTAAACAATTAGTTTATAAATATTTATTAACAAAAAAGTTCATTATATCGGACTCAAGTGCCATATAATCTTAGAGCGATTAACCATTGAAGGGGTACTTGAGTATTTAATTAATCAACCATCCAAAATGTGATTAATATTTATTTTTTTAAAGCAGCAGATTTTATTAACTCAATGTCCTTTGACAAATTCTTTTGAGTAGGAAAAAAATTAGCAATTTTTTAGTACATACGGAAAGCATTTGTTACCTCTGGGGTCCATCCATCAAGTCGGCACCCATGAAGTCATCCGCGGTCCAAGGAAACCATCTTATGACAAGAAAAAACACGAGTTTTGATATAATAAACAAAGGAAATGGGTCTCCCGTATAACGATACATGACGGCCCAGGGGAATAAAAACGGTGAACTCGCCTTCCTGGACATGGATTGATAGCGTGGCCCTCGGCTGGGGCGGCCTACATTATGAAATATGTTGTATCAACCCTTTTTTTTCTCCTTCACCATTTTATCCTCTTCTAAATTCGCCTTATTTTTTCATTTAAAGACGTCGTAATTTTTTTTATGTGAATCTTTTTTTGTATAAAAATTGCTATTTAAGTTCCTCCAGTAAAAAAGCCCTTGACTTCATAATCAAAAGTACTGGTTTGAAGAGCTTCCAACGAAAACTTCCTTAAAGAGAAGTAACAATATAGGAGGGAGAAGTATATAGGAGGGGAAGTACAAGGAAGGGGAAGCATAAGGGAGGGGAAGTATGAGGGAGGGGAAGTATAAGGGGGGAAGTATAAGGGAAGGGAAGTATAAGGGAGGGGACGTAAAACGGAGGGGAAAGTATACGGTAGGGGAAGTATAACAGAAGGGGAAGTATAACAGAAGGGGAAGTATAACAGAGGGGGAAGTATAAGGGAGGGGAAGTTTTTTTTTTCGAAAAATTTTCAAATTTTTTTTCGAAAAACTTTCCAAGTTTTTCCCCAAAATTTTCCGGTTTTTTTTTGAAAAATTTTTGAAGTTCTTCTTTTCGAAATTTTTTTAAAGTGTCAAGGTAGAAATAATGGGCTCTTTGGCCTAGGGATGTGCCTCTCGTAATGGTAGAAGTATGAAATTTCTCCCAACTAGTTTTTTTACACCTAAAAATCTTAAAAAATATAAGGAGTAATTGGTGAAAATTTGGTGAAAATCGTACCAACGGTTCGGCCGCAGCGAATTTTTAAAATTTCAAACATCCATGTCTCCGCCATTTTTTCGAAATTCAAAAATCGCCCTCGTTGCATTCTTCTTCGCGGGCTAAAGAAATTTGAGTGAAAATTTGGTGAAAATCGGTTGAAAACTGTGGCCGTAAAGTGTTCCGGAAAAAAAATGCTACGGACGGCCGGCCGGCACCACAGACAAAGTTGAGATTGGTAAAGATCAATATTCGATTTGACCCTCCGGGGTCTTTAAGACCCTTCTCCAAAAACTCTCCGGGGTCTGGAAGACCTTTCCCAAAAATCCGACGTGGAGACTATCACAATAACTTCTTTAAGGAAGTTAACAATATAAGCATTCCGTTCTTCCATTTTGGAAATCACAAAGTTCTTGACATTTCGGAAAAAAGTTCCAAGTTTACTAACGGAAGTTCAATAAACAAACTCGACGATTTAAGAGTTGGCGTTTATCATTGACTGCGGCTATCGCGGGCAGATGGATCGACGCCAAGTCGTTTTAAACGCACGTTCCTCCCTCCCCACTTTTTTCCCGATCATCCAATCGTTTTACGATACTTCATAAAACGTCCGATTGTCCCCGGCGTGATATTGACTTTAAGATAAACTACGGATTGTAAATTTTTTTTCTTTAAATTACTTTCAAGAGAGCCATTCAAATTAATTACATTTTTGAATTTTCTTGTCTCATTTTAAGCTATTCAAAATAGAATTCTTAAAGAGATTTTTAATATTGCTTTAGAATAAAAAAATAAAAGGAAGTCTTTCATACTGAAAGGAAATGAGTTTTTGTCCCCTTCTTACTTTTTTAGATTATAAAAAAACAATATTGATGCGTCTTATTTTTTAATAATAAGTAAATGCTTTTTTATTGTTATAAAATTTATTTTTTCTACGTTTATTGAAAAAATAATTTGTTTCTAGCTTGATAAACATTAAAAGTGTACATTTTTAAAAATTTTCTTTTTTTTTTAGGATGATGATTACTAAAAGAATATCGAAATGATGAGGAGGTTACTCCTGTTGGTTCTTTTATCGGCCAATTTCGTCCTACTCGCTTTTTGCGACAACTTGGGTGAGTTTATTGTTTTTTCATGTTAAATTTTTTCCCCCCCTACGTTTCTAAAAATACGAGTTAACATGTCGTCAGATTCTTTATGAATATGCATGAATCGAGACTTATTTTTTTAACCTTTTTTTTTCGACCCCTTTTGTAAATAAAATGCAAATGTAAGCCTATTGTAAGGTACACTTGAATATGTCACGTACTCGAGTGTTCTACGAAACCGTCGATCAGGATGAAATATTTTTTTTGTTTAAATTTTAACTTTGTGACTTTCTATAAAATTATTCAAAAAGACTTTATATTGAAAAGAAAAATTTTTTTAAAAAGGATTTCACGCCTAAAGAAATCTTAAGATGAAAGCAACAACACTTAAAATTCTTCCTGCTTTTGAACTTTGAAAAAATGCAATTTTTGTGTAAAATTTTTTTTTTTTTCCTCGAAAACGTTTAACAGTAGAAAGGGAATTTAGGTCGGAGATTCTCACGATACCCTCGGATTTAAATGGTACGTGAGTAGGTTTCAACAAGCCTCCGTGTATGCTTGTCCGGGGGTGGGGATGGGGGAGGCAGATTTGAAATTTTATGGAAAGACGTGCTCAGCTGAAGAAGAGTGCTCATAAAGAGTTGAATTATCGGTTCAGTTAGCCGTTAGCTAAGAGTCGAAAAGGGGGCCGTAAAAGCCTCCGATTTCGTAAGGCTTTATTTTTTTTAAGTGTCCATAAAATAAATTAACTTTTTCTTTTCATTATTTTTTATATTAAAAATTAAATTTTGGGGCAAAAAAATTTAAATTCCTGCTGTATCCACTAAATCTCTCGGAGATAGACAGTGAAAAGATAGGAATGATTGTTGCAGAGGGAATAGCTCACCTGACGAGGGTTTTTAAGCCGAAACGCGTCATGAGATAACCGTTATCACGGTCATTTCTTCCTCCATTATTGGTTAATTAAATTTTTGGGGCAAATCAAAATTTAAATTCCTGCTGTATCCACTAAATCTCTTGGAGATAGACAGTGAAAAGATAGGAATGATTGGTACAGATGGAATAGTTCACCTGACGAGGGTTTTTAAGCCGAAACGCGTCATGAGATAACCGTTATCACGGTCATTTCTTCCTCCATTATTGGTTAATTAAATTTTTGGGGCAAATCAAAATTTAAATTCCTGCTGTATCCACTAAATCTCTCGGAGATAGACAGTGAAAAGATAGGAATGATTTTTACAGAGGGAATAGATCACCTGACGAGGGTTTTTAAGCCGAAACGCGTCATGAGATGACCGTTATCACATTAAACACGTTAAACAACGTTAACACACGTTATAATAATAACACGTTAACACATTAAAATGTAAAAAATGAATTTTTCTTCAAAATAATTCTAAAGACTGTCAGCCGGCCTTAATTTTCTAGTCAGCGTAAAGCTCAGTGCAGTAACTGCTTTTAATTTTGTAATTATTGAATTTTCATCCCCCATTTAACTCCGCGGGTTCTCTTTTCTCTCGGTCGACCCGATAATCCGGAAAATGGGCTGGAGAGGTGGGGCTTCGGCCGCGGAAGCAACAAATTCACCCTTCCCTGCACTGGAATTATTTCCAAGTCGTATTAAATGTAAATCCTTCGTTTTCCACTGTCTCCGTTCTCTCTTTCGAACCGAAAAGGGTTATTCTATTTCAAACCCCCCGAACATTTACATGGAACTGGTGAGAGGGTGAGGGAGCCCGACTATAACCTGAGCCCGCCAAGTTTCATATTCCTTCTCTACCTTCCTCACCCACCCTTAAATTCAACGCTTTAACTATTTGACTTTATAACATCGAGTTATTTTAACATACCAACCGTTCACGTATATGTTTGCATATCGTTTTCAACCATTGTTAATTATAATTTCTATAAAACAATATTAAAACAAATCGTAAGTTAGTAAAACTGAACGAAACAGTATTGGCATTTTAAACTTCCAGTTTTCAGCATTTCAAAATTCCCAATTTATTTTTGAAGGGTCTTTTTAGTATTCCTGCATAAAATCCCATTTTAAACCGTACGATTTTTATCTTTTCGTCCTAGGGTTGACTATAACATTGCTGCTTATAAAAGTTATAATATACTACCTTTATAAAAAGAGATAATCGGGCCAATATTATGAGAGCATTCTTGCCAATATAAAACCCCACATTTTGAACCCGATTTTTGCCCTCCTAATCTCAATTTTTGATATGGCAGTATCTGCCAAATTGATATTAACTGATACCCTCCACGTCGGATTTTTGGGGAAGGGTCTTCCAGACCCCTTAGGGTCAAAACGAATATTCATCTTTACCGATCTCAACTTTGTCTGTGGTGCCGGCCGGACGTAGCATTTTTTCCAGAACACTTTACGGCCACAGTTTTCAACCGATTTTCACCAGATTTTTACCAAATTTTCTTTAGTTGGTGAACAGGAAACCAATGAAGGCGATATTTGAATTTCAAAAAAATGGCGGAGATATGTCTGTTTGAAATTTTAAAAAATTTGCTGCGGCCGAACCGTTGGTTCGATTTTTACCAATGTGTCACCAATTACTCCTTATATTTTTTAAGAATTTTTGGTGTAAAAATTTGGCATTTTTTCTCATGAATTATCATTTTAGTAGGGAGAAATTCCATACTTCCACGCCTAACGAGAGTGACCTCCCTAGGGCAAAAATCCCATTATTTCTACCTTGATAGTTAAAAAATTTTTTCGAATAAAAAGAATTTGGAAAGTTTATCGGAAAAAAAGCGCAAATTTAAAAAAAAAAAAAAAAAAAAAAACTCGGAAAAATTTACAAAAAACAACTTAAAAAATTTCTTGAAAAAAAAAATTTAAAAACTTGGAAAATTTTTCGAAAAAAAAAAAAAACTTCCCCTACCATATACTTTCCCCTTCCTTATTCTTTACCTTCCTTATACTTCCCCTTCCCTTATACTTCCCCTTCCCTTATACTTCCTCCTCCCTTATACTTCTATCTCCGTTATACTCCCCCTCCGTAATACTTCCCCCTCCATTATACTTAACCTCCCTTATACTTATATCTCCGTTATACTCCCCCTCCCATATACTTCCCCTCCTATATTTTTACTTCTCTTTAAGGAAGTTTTCGTTGGAAGCTCTTCAAACAAGTACTTTTTTTTCGTTCATATTTTGAAATCCCCCCCCCCCCCAAAAAAAAAATTTAACAACGAAAAATTTGACAATTTAAAATTCTCATTCTCGAGGACTGATAATTGGAAAAGAGAAAATTATAACAATGAACTGAAAAAGCAGAAAAAAGTAAATATTTTATTCAAGAGATGTTTACAGAAGGGGCGAGTAGGTGGACAGTCCCTTCGTTGTTATTAATTTGTAAACGTGACAGGACATTTTTTTTCTCTTTATAAATCCACATTTCCCTCCTGGGCTTAAAAAGCATGTAAAGATTTCCGAGCGAAAAAAAAAAAAAAAAAAAAAAAAAGCCGCACTATTCGGCTAAAAGGTAGGAGCCGTTTTAGCGATTCTGAGACATGGGAGACCAAGGTGGAGAGAGGAGAAAAAACCCCGCATTTTCTTTCTCAGGTTGCATTTACATAGGACTCACATACACTGACCTACATATGGAATTCACTTACCCGGGTACATAAAGGATATTTTAAATTGTTGAATTTCTGTTGCAATATTCAGGAGGTTCTCTTATTCTTAAGTGGGCGGCAACTTTTGACTCAACCGTAAAAAGGCATTAAACTTTAACTGAAATTCCGTTAACATTTGGGTCAGGTACAACGTCGGACGATAACTTGTCCCCCCCTCGGAGTTTTCGGCAAGGGGCGACTAAAGTTCACCCAAGAAACTCAAGAAGAAGGAAAACAATATTAAAGTACTTTGAGTTTTATTATGATAAACGCTTAAGCTTTCGATCCTTCGAAGAAAAAGAACATTTAGAAATTGGAATATTTTTTTAACATTCAAGCTTCTTCCTTATTGGAGAATCAAAAATAAATAAAATTGTGCATGCTGGTGACATTTTGACGAGTGATCCATCGTAACTGAAAAAACGTCGGAAAACGATTCTGTCACTGAATGATAACTTTTACCTTTTTTCCCCCTTACTAATGGTTTATTCAATTTATTTTTTTACAATTTATTAAGAAACGTAAAGTAGGTTTACTTTTGTTGTCTAGGACGTTTGTTTTTTATTTACAATCAGGAAGTGAACGGCTG
Source organism: Orius insidiosus (assembly GCA_014119065.1). Lineage (NCBI taxonomy): Eukaryota > Metazoa > Arthropoda > Insecta > Hemiptera > Anthocoridae > Orius > Orius insidiosus. The sequence goes on along the minus strand of JACGAQ010000067.1, from coordinate 28,133 downwards.
GGCAAAAACCTGTTTCTCCTATCTTTCGGGTGCGTGGGAGAACCGTCGGAATGCCGCTGATCAAGCGGCACGCTTTCGGCCTTCCAAATCCAAATACAAAAGAAAAAAACAAAAAAGAAACCCATTCCCCGAATTAATGAACCGCCAAAGAGCCAGAATGTCCGATGAAATATTCCCCGATACTGTGAATATTTTCCGCTCTCTGGATTCCACATGCAGCATCGTGAATAAATAATTGCATGCGTATTCCCCTTTTCAAAAAGTAAACATTTTTAAATAAACAACTCTTATTTTCGATATTTCTTTTTTAAATATGGAGGACGAAAAATTCTAAAAATTATAATATAACTGCGCTCAACATGAGTTACTAGCCAAAAAAGGGAAGAAAGACGGCTTTTGAATGTCGACGGCTGAGTTTTAATTTATGAGACTAGTTCGTATTTTATACGAAGAATGCCTACGACAATGTTTTTTAAAAAACCGTTTGTGATAAAAGGAACCGAAAAATAGATTTTGATACTTAAAAAATACCATCAATCCAAAAGTGCTCTCAACGGCCTAATAAAAGTACTGGTTTGAAGAGTTTCCAACGAAAACGTCCTTGAAGAGAAGTAACAATATAGGAGGGGGAAGTATAACGGAGGGGACGTATAATGGAGGGGGAAGTATAAGGGAGGGAAAGTATAACAGAGGGGGAAGTATATGGGAGGGGAAGTACAACAGAGGGGGAAGTATAAGGGAACGAAAGTATAATGAAAGGAGGGAAAGTATAAAGGAGGAGGAGGTATAATGGAGGGGAAGTATAAGGAAGGAGAAGTATATAGGAGGGGAAGTATATAAGAGGGGAAGTATAAGGGAGGGGGGAGTTGTTTTTTTTTCCGAAAAATTGTCCAAGTTTTTTTTTCGAAAATTTTTCGAAGTGTCATGGTAGAAATATTGGGCTCTTTGGCCTATGGATGTGCCTCTCGTAATGAGTAGAAGAATGAAATTTCTCCCTACTATAAAAAATAATAATTAAAAAGTGGCAATTTTTTTACTCCAAAAATTATTAAAAAATATAAGGAGTAATTGGTTAAAATAGGTAATTTTGGTCAAAAATGCCTTAAAAAAATTAAATTTTTGGTCAAAAATGCCATAAATCTGATGTTTTTCAGACAAAAACTGTGAAAAATGCTTTTAATGAAATGCAATTTTGGTCAAAAATGCCTTAAAAATGCAATTTCGGTAAAAAATGCCTTTAAAAAAGGCAATTTTTGGTCAAAAATGCCATAAATCAGTTGTTTTTCAGACAAAAACTGTGAAAAATGCTCTTAATGAAAGGCAATTTTGGTCGAAAATGCCTTAAAAATGCAATTTTGGTCAAAAATGCCTTAAAAAAAGGCAAGGCCGTGTGCCCGACAAGTGGGATGCAGGTTTCATTTAACTCAAGCTTGGTGGCGTGCAATTCAGAGGTTCGGGTTGACAGTCGAATATAAAAACGATACAACTGTAGGATCAATAAAATATGAAGTAAATTTTTAATTTTGATTTTTTTTATTGTTATCCTACTACATACAAAATCGACGGTATTAATTTTGGCCGACTTGGGCACCAGTTTTTGGCCGAATTAGTAACTATGGCTTTCGAGTGGTTGGCCGAGTTGGGCACGATAGTTGTCAAGGCGTTGGCCCAGTTAGATATATTTTGGGTCGTTGATGAAAATATTTGGCCCGGTTGGTTACCAGCCGGTTAAAATTTGGTGAAAATCGGACCAACGGTTCGGCCGCAGTGAATTTTTTTAAATTTGGTGAAAATCGGTTAACGGAAAATTGAGGCCGTAAAGTGTTCCGGAAAAAAATGCTACGGCCGGCCGGCACCACAGACAAAGTTGAGATGGGTAAAGATCAATATTCGATTTGACCCTCCGCCAAAAACCCGACGTGGAGGGTATCACAATAACTTCTTTAAGGAAGTTAAAAATTGATTTTTGCTTATGTTTTATATTTCTATTTTCTCTGCAGCAATTTTTTTCCTCTCATTATTTCAAACGGGAAGTAAGTTTTATCCCTAAAATGAACGGTTGCTAAGGATTAACGGAACTAAAAAACTTTTTAGTTCTGTAAATTAAACAGAGAGTTTATGAAACATTATTCAATGCGATGAAAATAACTGGGGCATGTTAATTCTGTGTAAACCGGGCCCGGACGTTCTCATCCCATTTCCCATCACAATTAACCAATTTCGTCATTACTGAAAAAAAAGGGAAACTCCAATAAAAGAGGAAATGGTGATATTTTTGTCGAAAGAATTCCTTGAGGTCAGTTTTTTGTCTGTTTATTTTTAAGTTATCTGAAAGGGTTTATTCTTCAAATATCTTCTTTTTAGGAGCTTATGCACTTAGGTAACGGTAGGAAAAAAAAATCTTAGAGAGAATAAAGAATTAGAAAGAAAACCGACTTTTTTCTTCTTGTCATTATGATGTAAATAAGCTCTTCAAGTTGATTAATTTTAAAGTGATCAACGGTTTCGGGTTATTTTTTTTTCAATTTGTTTTAATAAAAATTCAATTCCAAGAAGGGTAAAAACCGATTTATTAAAAAAAGAAATACGAAAGGTTGTAAATTGTTAAAGGCCTTTTTGCAATTAAAGGATTCGTAAACCACCGTTTGAGGGTGGCCTGTTTGTAAAAAAAAGAAGGGAAGGGATAGGTCATGTGGGGATTAAAAACAAAGCGATTCAGCAATAAACGGTTGAAACAATTCCCGCCGGAGGGGCACTAAAATGCGATGGGTCGGAATAAAGCGAACTGTTTGCAAAAAGGGAGTTTTCTTACTACCCTTGAGTTTAGAAATTAACGTAAAACATCCTGTTGTATTTAAGTGAAAAGAAGGGAATTGATTTATTTTTGGCTCTAAAAAAAATCATAATAGAAAGTACTAGTCTGGAGAGCTGGCCCCGACGCACGGGAACTTCCTTAAAGAGAAGGAACAATATAGGAGGGGGAAGTATAAAGGAGGGGAAGTACAAAGTAGGGGGAAGTATAAAGGAGGGGGAAGTATAACGGAGGGGAAGTTTTTTTCTCTCCAAAAATTACCATTTTTTTTCTCCAAAATTTACCAATTTTTTTTCTCCAAAATTTACCATTTTTTTTCTCCAAAATTTACCAATTTTTTTCTCCAAAAATTACCTTTTTTTCTCCAAAAATTACCTTTTTTTTCTCCAAAATTTACCAATTTTTTTCTCTCCAAAATTTACCAATTTTTTTTCTCCAAAATTTACCAATTTTTCTTTTTCCAAAATTTACCAATTTTTTTTTTTCGAAAATTTTTTTTAAAGTATCAAGGTAGAAATAATGGGCCTTTGGCCTAGGGATGTGCCTCACGTAACGCCTGAGAGTTCGAAGTTTCTCCGTACTAATTAAAATGTGATAATTTTTGTATTTCAAAAATTCGGAACAAATATAAGGAGTTTTAAGTAAAAATTTGGTAAAAATCGGACCAACGGTTCAGCCGCAGCATAGTTTTTAAAATTTCAAACGTGCATATTTCCGCCAATTTCTCAAAATTCGAAAATCGCCCGTTTCTTCTTCTTTATTGAGCGAGAAAGATTATGTGAAAATTTTGTACAAATCGGTTCAAAACTGTGGCCGTGAAGTGTTCCGAAAAATGCTAGAACAGAGGGGGAAGTATAACGGAGGGGGAAGTATAACGGAGGAGGAAGTATAAAGGAGGGAAAGAAGAAGGGCCGGCCGGCTGGAACAACAGACAAAGTTGAGATCGGTAAAGATCAATATTCGATTTGACCCTCTGGGGTCTGGAAGACCCTTTCCCCAAAAACGCGACTTGGAGGGTATCACAATAACTTCTTTAAGGAAGTTAAAAACGGTTTATTCAGCCTAAAAATTAAAATAAGTTAAGAGATCTTTTAAGGCCAAGGCGGGATTAGGGAGATTGAGATAAGATTTTTTTTATTTAAAAATTCATTTCTTCATATTTTAAGTTTCGTTGGTACATTTTTTTTTCAATTTTCCATCCGTAATTTGCCTCCATCGAAAATTAATTTCTATGTGTTTTGGAAGAAAATTTTCGATTAATTTACATTTCATTTTCCTTTTAAAATTCCAAAGTTTCTTTTTGAGAATGTTGTCCTCCGAGAATATACTTTGTAGTAATAAAACTATCATAATTTTTGTAATTAAATTTATTTTCTGGAAAGAAAATCACAAATTTTTAAGTAGAATTTTTTAAAAATAAAGCGGTTTTTTGCCAATTTATTTTTAATAAATATTAATTTGAAAATAAACGATCTGTTTGATGTTCCAAACGCGTATAAATTGAATATTCAATATCGTATAAATTTAAATAAGTACCTCTTTCCTCCTTTGATGGCCGGTTTCCTCGATGTGTAAAGCCGATGAATATAGAGAAGGGTTGAAATTGTCCAGAATTAAAAGGGAGTCTTTTGATTCCGCTAAATTTCAAGCCCCGCCAACCAAGGATTTTAAAATGTTTACTCAAGTTTCGCGTTTGTCGGCTTTTATGTCAGAAAAGCACCTGAACAGCTCGTGTAAATAACGCGAGAAAATAAATCAGAGAGATTATACAGTTTCTAATATTAAAAAGTAGATAAAATAGGGGTCATCAGTTATTGGATGATAGATTCCTGCTATTTAGAGAGATTTGTTGAGTGTTATTACCGAGATTACTCAGCTGAAATTATGTTGTTTTCTATTATGAGAGTTGTGTAGCCGCAAATAATAATAAAACACATGATTGTTTTACACACTGTTAAAATTATAGACCTCTCTGAATCCTCTCGGACAAAATTATTAGTTTAATTATAATTTATAGCTTATTGGCAAAACGTAAAATGGAGAATCTGAAAGCAGTTTAGAAACTTTGAAACCAAAATTTTAATTTTAATCATAATTATTAATGTTTTAGCTTTAGGTAAATCGAAGTTATAAGCCTATTCTCAGTAAGGAAATTGTTTCTCGAGTGGCTTTGATTTTCCTCATTAAATTAAGAGAATTTTTTTTTTCTAAGAAAACAAGACCATAAAGATCTCGAAAAAGTCCCCCGCTGCTAAATAAAGCTATTCAACGAGCCTATTTCAAAGGAAAAAGATATTTTCTTGCTGAAAAAAAAGGAACTTAAGAGTCCCAGAAGTTCGGAGAGAAGTTACCAAAATTTACAATCTTGCAGAAGAGGGTGGGACGCTAGTAAATTAAACGCAGCCTTCCGGCTCTCCGATCATTTTCCGGCTCGTTTCCCGGAAGAGATGGTCGTGCGACGGTGGGAAAGGGGAGCACCTCCCATAATGCCTTTCGAGGGGATTTTCTCGACCGTCCGGGGAGAGATGTCATAAAAAGATGAGCCTGGAAAAGGGGTCGGAAAATGGGAAAATAGAAAGGTGGGATGGGTTCCTTACCGTCGAAGCCTACAAAAAGGGGTCAATCTTAATTCATCATAAATCGTTGAATAACTTCTTTTATTTTTCACTGATTTTCACCTCAAAAAAAGTTGATTTTTCAAATCTCCGCTTAAATTTTTAATAAAAAAATTGGGGGGCACACAACTCATCCGAAAGTATTCTCATCCGAATGTCGACTCATCCGAAAAAAATAAAAATAGAAAAAATATAAACAGACAACTCATCCGAAAGTATTCTCATCCGAAAAAGGGGCGTAGCCCTTTCGGATGAGTTGACAGTCGGACGAGAATACTTTCGGATGAGTTGTCTGTTTATATTTTTTTAAATATTATACTTTAATAAAATAGAAAACAGTGAATACAACTCATCCGAAAGTATTCTCATCCGAATGTCAACTCATCCGAAAATTAACGTACAAAAATTGCTGCGTCGTAGAAATGAGGCAGCGTTCGACCCCCGCAAGTCACGGTCGGATTGTTTGTTTATTTTTGCGAGGATCAGCTCGTTTTGTGACACAAGGGGGTTAATTTTTTTTCCTCTCGCGAGGATGTGCTCGTTTTATGACAAAAGGGGGTTAATTTTTTTTTCTCGCGAGGATCAGCTCGTTTTATGACACAAGGGGGTTGATTTTTTTCCTCTCGCGAGGATTTGCTCACCCTGTAGGGCGAGGATCAGCTCGTTTTGTGACACAAGGGGGTTAATTTTTTTCCTCTCGCGAGGATGTGCTCGTTTTATGGCAAAAGGGGGTTAATTTTTTTCCTCTCGCGAGGATGTGCTCGTTTTATGACAAAAGGGGGTTAATTTTTTTTTTTCTCGCGAGGATCAGCTCGTTTTATGACACAAGGGGGTTGATTTTTTTCCTCTCGCGAGGATTTGCTCACCCTGTAGGCTGCCCTGGGATGGATAATGAGCTCGGTACGCCCAAAAGGAGTTTAAAACTTGCTGGGGTGGAACGCTGCCTTATTTCTACGACGCAGCAATTTTTGTACGTTAGTTTTCGGATGAGTTGACATTCGGATGAGAATACTTTCGGATGAGTTGTATTCACTGTTTTCTATTTTATTAAAGTATTATATTTTTTAAAATATAAACAAACAACTCATCCGAAAGTATTCTCATCCGAATGTCAACTCATCCGAAACGGCCACGCCCCTTTTTTGGATGAGAATACTTTCGGATGAGTTGTAGGCACCCAAAAAATTGTTTAGAATTTAGATTTTTACAAAACATGATTTACGGGCTTGACAAGTTTAATAAAATTGCTTCAGAATCCATTTCAAGCGTTGACTCCTGGGAGGAAACGCCCGAGTGTGAAATGAACCGTTCGATCCTGATGGGACCCGAACATTTTTTATTGCTTACATCGTAAAATCTCCCGGAGGTCCGGAAGGCTTAAATCTAGATTTTTTTTTCTACGGCCTAAATAAATAATTTTACCTGAGTGTTGAAAAGAGCCATTAAAAGCTTTTCGTCTTTTTGTGAATTACGTTTAATCGGATTAATAAATGAGGGCACAAAGACTGTTCCAAAATACAAAAACAAAAGGACGGTCTCGGTAGGATTATTTGTTTTGAAAGAAATTGGGCAAAAGGGATTTTTTTTGGTAAAGAAAAGTGCGACCAATTCGTAATGTCTTTAAACAATTTATTTTCTTTTAGCTTTTTATCATCGAAATATTGACAAATGGGTCCCGATGAGGACGGGGAAATAAATAAGAAAGTATCAGAACCTCGAGGGTGAAAAAAAAAAAAACAACGAACGCAATATCCTACAAATTGCTCTCCTCTCTTTTATCTCAAGATTTATAAACCCTCTAAGAATAATAGACGTTAATTTTTCATTCTTTACAATATTTTTGAAACAAAATAATCAAGTTGGGGAAGAAGGAAGTGGAATAAAACTTGGGTAACAAAAGAAGGCCACGCCCAGACTAATAGGGCGGTTTATCATAGATAAAGCCCCTTGGGCCGAGTGGGTTGGGCGTTTTCGAAACAAAACCACAACAAACAGGCCAGTACCTCATTTAGATAAACGTTTTAGATCTTCGAAATCGATACAATCAGTATAATGAGGTGTTTGTCTATTTTCTATCATTAGATTTACATATCGGACTTGTTAACACGGTAACTCATTAACGAGAATTTACACTATTTGTAAAAAAGAGTTGTTTTTTTAATGTGTTTTTGAGGAAAAACAGTTGGGCAGGACACGTGCCTTGAATGCGGGCACACGTGGGCCACTTTTTTTCAACTCACTTTTTCTTCCCCTTCGACCAAACGTTTCACGTTTTCTATAGGCTCAGTCGCAGTCTCACGTACGGGCAAACAAATCGAAAAAGAAGAGGCAACAAATTGAATTTTTCTTTTAAGATATTTAACAACATCGAAAATATGAATTTGGGTGTATAAAGCGATTTAGAAATCCAAATTTTTTTATTTTTAAACTAGCTATTTGAAATATAAATGCTCTCACACGTTCTATTTTATTTATTCAATGTATCCGGAGGCTTGTCGGTGAGGCTCAAGTTCAAACCCTTGTTACTGAATATTTACAAAGAACCCTTCCTTGTTTTTTTACCCTTTTTTTATGTGACTATAAAAAAAGGCTTTTTATTTAAAAATTGTTTGGGAAAAAATTTCAAAATGGTCAAAAAGGTCGAGAATCACATTTGAGAAGGTAAAAGCTTTTATTCCCGGAGGAACCGTGCAACTATAGGCCAACAAGAACCCGCCCCTCTCGCCTTCATTTTGGGTTGGGATAAGAGAGAACACTTTTTGAAATATACATTTCTCAGATAGAAGCTTCCTTAAGTCCTCACCTCCTTTTTTTTCGTGACCAGAATATTTTACTTTTGGACCAATAAAACAAATATTATTTGTTATAAACTATTTTTCATTGTTTTTCTCATATTTAAATTAAGCACAATTTTTGTGTTCTAAAATGTTTATAAAAAAACTAAAATTGTTTTTATCTCTTAGCAAAATAAATGAAAAGGCCGTTTTTGGCAATTTATGTCAGGTTTATTTGTGCCCGCAAAGACCCCTTTTAGCCAAAGAGCCTATTTCGCCCGTATAATGGCCATTCTTAGCTCAAATTTGATCAATTTTTTAAAAAGTTTGAAAAATCTTGTTTCCCTTTAAGTATTTTTTCTTGAGATTTTTTAACTTTTTGAGAATTTTGACTTTTTATATTGTTAGCAACCCACATATTGCTTTAGTACTGGTTTTAACTTCCTTAAAGAAGTTATTGTGATACCCTACACGTCGGGTTTTTGGGGAAGGGTCTTCCAGACCCCGGAGGGTCAAATCGAATGTTGAACTTTACCGATCTCAACTTTGTCAGTGGTTCCGGCCCGCGGCCGTATTATTTTTTTCCGGAAAACTTTATGGCCACAGTTTTTCAATTTTCACCAAATTTGTTTAGTCGGTGAAAAAGAAACGAACGTAGGCGATTTTTGAATTTCGATCAAAATGGCGGAGATAGGTTCGAAATTTTTAAAAAATTCTTTGCGGCCGAACCGGATAATTTTAGTAGGGAGAATTTTTATACTTCCACCCGTTACGAGAGGGACCCCGCTCGGGCAAAAATCCCATTATTTCTACCTTGATACTAAAAAAGTTTTGTAGAAAAAAACTGCAAATTTAAAACACCAAACTTAGAAAATTTTTCGAGAAGCAAAGAAAATTGGAAAAATTTTTGAAAAAAAAAAAAAAAAAACTCCTCCCTCCGTTATTTTCCTTCGTTATTTTCCTTTTTATTTTTTGTATTACTTCCCCTCCGTTATACTTCCCTCTCCGTTATACTTCCCCCTCCGTTATACTTCCCTCTCCGTTAAATATTTCCTTCGTTATACTTCCCCTCCTTTATATTTGCCCTCTCCGTTATACTTCCCCCTCCGTTATACTTCCCCCTCCGTTATACTTCCCCCTCCGTTATACTTCCCCCTCCGTTATACTTCCCCCTCCGTTATACTTCCCCCTCCTTTATACTTTCCCTCCCTTCGTTATACTTTCGTTCCCTTATACTTCCCCCCCTGTTATACTGCCCCTCCCATATACTTCCCTCTCCGTTATACTTCCCTCTCCGTTATACTTCCCCTCCGTTATACTTCCCCCTCCTTTATACTTCCCTCTCCGTTAAATATTTCCTTCGTTATACTTCCCCTCCTTTATATTTCCCTCTCCGCTATACTTCCCTCTCCGTTAAATATTTCCTTCGTTATACTTCCTCTCCTTTATATTTCCCCCCTCCGCTATACTTCCCCTCCTTTATTCCCCCCCTCGCTATACTTCCCCCCTCCGTTATACTTCTCGCACCGATATACTTCAATTCCTTTACAATTCCCCTCCCATATACTTCCCTCTCCGTTATACTTCCCTCTCCGTTATACTTCCCCTCCGTTATACTTCCCTCTCCGTTATACTTCCCCTCCGTTATACTTCCCCCTCCTTTATACTTCCCTCTCCGTTAAATATTTCCTTCGTTATACTTCCCCTCCTTTATATTTCCCTCTCCGCTATACTTCCCTCTCCGTTAAATATTTCCTTCGTTATACTTCCTCTCCTTTATATTTCCCCCCTCCGCTATACTTCCCCTCCTTTATTCCCCCCTCGCTATACTTCCCCCCTCCGTTATACTTCTCGCACCGATATACTTCAATTCCTTTACAATTCCCTTCCTTTATACTTCACCCTCCGTTATACGTCCCCACTTTAATACTTCCCTCTTTAATATTTACTTTTCTTAAAGGAAGTTTTCGTTGGATACTATGAAAACTAGTACTTTTATTTGATTTTCTAACGTTTTTATTACTTCCTATCCTTTATACTTCCCTTTCCTTTATACTTCCCCTCCATTATCCCCCCGTTATACTTCCCCCTCCGTTATGCTTCCCCCTCCTTTATACTTCCCTTCCGTTATACTTCTACTACCGTTATACTTCCCTTCCTTTATACTTCTCCCTCCGTTATACTTCCCCACCTTAATACTTCCCCCTCTTTTATATTTACTTCTCTTAAAGGAAGTTTTCGTTGGATGCTCTGCAAATAGTACTTTTATATTTGATTTTCTAACGTTTTAATTGGACAAAAAAAAAAGTGGGAAGCTATTTATTTATTTTTCGAAAGTCCCTTTTCCTAACATGGGTGAAAAAGGGTTTCATGAATAATTAAGTGTCGTGGAACTTGTTATCTTTACAACCACGATAACGTAAGAATCACAACGTACCCAATTTGTCTTCGGCCTCTTTTCACGCTGCTCTATTCAAATTAGTGGATGTAAATTTAAATGATTAAACCTTGTTTTTTCCCCCATCCCCTACCCCGAAAACGGTAATGAGCACAATTATGTATAAAGATCCCCGCGTTATAGTCCGTAACGGCGTTAAACTTTCCGATTATTGGGTCCAGTTATTGGTTACATTAGCAGATATCGGGGAAATTCGGATAACGTACAAATGTTTGGAATGGGATCAAATTACCATATTTGATGTTTTCCGCTCTATTAATTTGGATGTTTCAATTTAGGATGGACACAAAAAAAAACATCCTTTTATGTCTCATTCAAAAGAGCATTTGTGACAATAAGAGCACCTAAAAAAAATCTCGCACAATGAAAAGTGGCTTTCAATAAAACCTCTAATGAATGAGCGGTTTTTTCATTTTATATTATTTGTGCATCAGTTTTTCAATTTTTTTTTGTGGGGAAATACTAAAAAGGCGTATTGTTTTTTAAATTTTTGAAGAGATAAATGGTGATAGGGAGGCGGAAACGGGCTCGAGAGGGGTTCCGGCATCGCTTTCCTTTTAAATGATTGATGATCCGACTCGTATTTACGACGTAATTATACCGCGGCCGGAAATTATTAGTAGAATCCATAACCAAACTTTGGTCTAAATGTTTACCTTTTTCAGTCGGATTTGAACTTTTTAAAAATTACTCTTCCGGTGGGCTTTTGAAATTTAAGGTTATTTTATTCATTCTAAAAATATTATTTTTGAAAATTTTCGTTTAAAATGTTGTATATGGGGTTGAATTCGGTTCACGTGCCGCCTTAGGCTATTTTAGGGTCTTTTCTTCGAAATCCTCCTATTTCAATTTAGGTACATTTCTGTATGTTACTAATTAATTATATTTTGATGGAATTTCCGTAAAATGATAAATGTTTACGGGTTTATAATGTAGGAGACGAATAATTTGCGGTTGAGGGTATTACTTCCCACCTACACGACTAGTTCGCTACGTAAAGGGATTCTGTGAAAATATCGATTGTATCCCGTACGAAGCCTTCAAAGGGAGGTTAAAATTTATCTTTTGGGTAAAATTATTGTAGGGAAAGGAAAGGTCGGTATGGCGGGAGGTTCATTAGCGTGGCGATAACGAGGAAGTGCCCTTCTCTTCGTTAGCCTGTTGACCGTCTCCGGACGTTCCCAAACAATCCGGAGAAATTAAGCAGTTACTAACGAACGTCTTTGGGAAAACTTGGGTATAAAATATTCGTATACAAAGGTCTTCGAGGCTACACAGCCACACAGCTAGGATCACAGCAGATCTGGTGCCACTTCCCTGGCTGCGTAGATTTTCAGTTAGAAATTTTTCGTCAAACGTTGGCAGACTTGAGTTGTTCCTACGATTTTACTGCATTTTTGGTTATTTTCACCCGGAAAAAAAAATACTAGTTTGAAGAGCTTCCAACGAAAGCTTCCTTAAAGAGAAAGAACAATATAAGAGGGCGTAGTAATAAGGAGAGGAAAGTATTAAGGAGGGGGGAAGTATTATGGAGGGGAAGTATAACGGAGGAGAAGTTTAGCGAGGGGAAGTATAAAGGAGGGAGAACCATAATTTCAAGCATTTAGAAAAAAGAAGTTGTTTTTACGAAAAATTTTCAAAGTTATTTTTTCAATATTTTTCGTCAAAAAATTTTCAAAGTTTTTCTAAAGCTACAGTTTTCAACCAATTTTAGCAAATTTTCACTCAAATTTCTTTAGCCGGTGAACAAGAATGTAAAGAGGGCGATTTTTGAATTTCGAAAAAATGGCGGAGACTCTTTGAAATTTTTACAAATTCACTGCGGCAGAACCGTTGATTCGATTTTCACCAAAATTTCATGTAAAAATAAATTGGCATTCCTTATATTAATCATCATTGTAGTAGGGCGAAATTTCATACTTCCGCGCCTAACGAGAGGGACCTCCCTTGGGCGAATATCCCATTATTTCTACCTTAATATGTACTATGACAATTTTCGAAAAAAAAAAAAAAAAAAAAAATCGGAAAATTTTTTGAAAAAAAAAAAGTTCCCTTCTTTATACGAGTACTTTCCCTCCGTTATACTTCTCCCTCTGTTATACTTTCCCTCCTTCCCCCCATTCCGTTATACTTCCCCTCCTTTATACTTCCCCCTCCTATTTTTACTTCTCTTTAGGAAGTTTTCGTTGGAAGCTCTTCAAACAACTACTTTTGCCTCCATTTACTTGATTTTTGGACCTTTTCTTCGGTTTTTCTTCGAATTTATTGAAGCAGAAGCCATTTTATCTCGTTTATGACCCTTTCTGTACGGAATTTTAGTTTTAATCCAATTTGTAAACCCCTTTTTTACGATTTAATGCCAGTTTTAGGTTTATTTTACCTCTTTTTTCGTCAAAGATGCTCTTTTTAGACAGTTTATGACGCTTTATGTACAAATAATGACATTTTTATTATGACTTTTAGCAGTTTTTGGCTTACTTTGTCCTTTTTAGGTAGATTTTTATTTTGAAAAGGACTTTTTGTCTTCTGTGAAGTTTTAATTACTTGATTATAATAAATTAAGTAAGGCTATTCTAAGAAGAATAAACATGAATGGACATGTTTACTTACCTTCATGTTGCATTTGCTGTTCCCTTTTATGTGCACTTATGTACTGATTAGGTAAATTCAACCTTGCAAACATGGATTCAATTTCATTCTTAATTAGAAACTTCGTCGAAAATTTAGCTCCTCTCAGAGCTTAGGAGATGATTAATTGATTTACTAGTTTGATGAAGCCTTACCTTTGGAAGATCAAAGATTTATAAACCTGGAAATTTATATGTAATTAAAGGGGTAAAATGTTCGGTCAATTAAGCCAATACGAGGATTGGGGGACAAAGGATAATGAAAAGCGCTCTCCCTTTCAAGGATGTAGACGTGCGGAATTAATCTGAGGGAAACAGAGGACATTGAGTGAACTATGGACGTTGTCATACAATGCGACATAGAGGCCATTTCCCTAACCTGTGGTCAACCCTTTGAATACAAATTACATAAATTTACGTCACCATAATCTCAATTTAATTTTGAAAATTTCTCACACGTGTTACCATAGGTGTATTTCACACAAAAATAATCGGAAGAAAAAAATTTTTTTTACCTAATATTAATTTTTAAAACTTTCCTCAGGGAGAGCGAAAAAAAAGGTTTGTCGGCGTCAGCACTCCTTAACAGGGCGCTTCTTGTCACATGAAGGGTCCACCCTAAACGTCTTCCGAATAAAAAAAAAAACCATCATCAATCTTAAACTTTACAAAAATATAATTAGCACCCTTTAGAGTTTAAATTTCAACGAAGGCGTGGCCGTGAATAATTAAATTCTTGTCTGTTTCCCAATTTAAGTTTCTGAGAAACCCATTTTAGCTCAATTTTAACCTTGTCTGAATAATGACATTTAAAAGGGTCCTGTAAAAATCAGTCTGTTATCTACAGGTGCTTACAATTTTGACAATTCTAAGATTACGTAGAATCGATATACTTCGATTAGATTCGAACCAAGGACCTCTGAATTGTCAGTAGCGTTCATCACAATTTAGTTCGTAGAATTAAGACATCATTAATCGATCTCCTTCGATTAGATTCGAACCCAGGACCTCTGAATTGTCAGTAGCGTTCATCACAATTTAGTTTGTAGAATTAAGACACATCATCGATCTACATACTTCGATTAGATTCGAACCCTGGACCTTTGAATTGTCAGTAGCGTTCATCACAATTTAGTTCGTTGAATTAAGACATCATTAATCGATCTACTTCGATTAGATTCGAACCCAGGACCTCTGAATTATCAGTAGCGTTCCTCACAATTTAGTTCGTAGAATTAAGACATCATTAATCGATCTACTTCGATTAGATTCGAACCCAGGTCCTCTGAATTGTCAGTAGCGTTCATCACAATTTAGTTCGTAAAATTAAGACATCATCAATCAATCTACTTCGATTAGATTCGAACCCAGGACCTCTGAATTGTCAGTAGCGTTCATCACAATTTAGTTCATAGAATTAAGACATCATCAATCGATCTACTTCGATAGATTCGAACCCTGGACCTTTGAATTATCAGTAGCGTTAATCACAATTTAGTTCGTAGAATTAAGGCATCATAATCGATCTACTTCGATTAGATTCGAACCCAGGATCTGCTTATCAGTAGCGTCCTCACAATTTAGTTCGTAGAATTAAGACATCATTAATCGATCTACTTCGATTAGATTCGAACCCAGGTCCTCTGAATTGTCAGTAGCGTTCATCACAATTTAGTTCGTAAATTAAGACATCATCAATCAATCTACTTCGATTAGATTCGAACCCCCCTCTGAATTGTCAGTAGCGTTCATCACAATTTAGTTAGAATTAACATCATCAATCGATCTACTTCGATTAGATTCGAACCCAGGCCTCTTAATTATCAGTAGCGTTCATCACAATTTAGTTCGTAGAATTATGACATCATTAATCGATCTACTTCGATAGATTCGAACCCAGGACCTCTTAATTACCAGTAGCGTTAATCACAATTTAGTTCGTAGAATTAAGACATCATTAATCGATCTACTTCGATTAGATTCGAACCCAGGACCCTCTGAATTTTCGTAGCGTTCATCACAATTTAGTTCGTAGAATTAAGACATCATTAATCGATTACTTCGATTAGATTCGAACCGGACCTCTGAATTGTCAGTAGCGCCAATTATTAGAATTGGTGTTATTCATGAAGGACCTTTCGACTAAGGGGGTCTTTTACTCGTCACGTCCTTCAATCCGCAACGACGGAAAAGGCAAGGAAGAAGCCTAAAGAAAAAAAGAGCCCAATAAATAAAGACTTCCAGAAGAAAATCAATTAAAATACTTCCGAGACAGCAAAAGTCACTTCATTCATAAAATTTTCAGACCCTGCAAAACTTCTTCAGAAAAGAGAAAAAAAATCGCACTATTTAGATCTAGAAAAGAATGGACACAATAATTACAAACTCTAAGATTTTTTCAACTGTTTAGAGTCTTTTTCTCGCCTTTGAAAATTATTCCATCGTTTTACTAGATCTTAAAAAAAATGTTTTGACTAAATATTTTCGCATTAAATCAAAGTTTCCGACATCATTTTACAAGATTATCCTTAAGTGGGCCTAATTGTAGGCTTGAGGCGTTCAAGAACAGAAAGTGACATTAACATACAAAAGATTTTTTTCACCTCCTAATTTTTTGGGAGTATATAAATCCTGCGGGGAAAAAATCGTGAGTCGGAATAATTGTTTAATAACCTTATTATGGGCTGATTCCCTCGGGAATGTCAAAATAAGCGAGAACGAAAAAAAAAAGCGCATTGAGCGTACCTAATTGGAAGCTATATCGAAAACTGTTGGGCGTGCGATCTACAAAAAGGTAATTTTGGAGTAGAATTTTTTTCCGTTTTCTTGAATAATTATAGCGTATTAGCCGTAATGAGGCCTTAAATTTCATGAAGATACAAATTAGGCGTTGTCTAGGAGGTTTTTTCTTTCTTGAACAATGATCTCGTTACAAACGAGATTCTTATTACTTAAAATGGTAGGTACGTTGTTAGATAAGTGCCACCTTTTTCTGGGAACAGAAAAAAAGTTGATACCTATTTAAGATATTTGAGTTTATTAAGTTGTAAGGTTATTTATGTGCTCTACTAAAAGGTATTGTGGAAAAGACAATATACTTTTTTAACAAAAAAAAAAGTCTTTTTTCTTTTTCTTAAGGAAAACAATTTAAAAGGGTCCCCAATCCATACTGCGGTTCTTGGGCGTGTTCGAGGGAGGTTTTCCCGGGTGAAAAAGGAAAGCCTTCAGGGGAGGGGGGAAGAAATAAGAAAACTATCGGTGGAAAAGACGGGACGGTCCCGAACCTCTTGAAACGGCATCGGGTTCGGTCCTCCGCCCAGGATTTTCGTCCAATCCGAACCCACCCGCCTTTTACAAGGCTGACCTCCTCAGGTGCGCGGCCACACCCACTCACTCCCGGACCCCCCTTCACCCCCCCCCCCCCTCGCGTTTTCCCGGGGAATCTTCCATAACCTCTTATGGAAAATTCCTATCAGGAAAAAGTTTAAAAATTTAAACAAAAAAAATTAACAATTTCAATTGTCCGCAGCAACTTAGATCGTAACTTTTTTTACAAAACTAAAAATCCCAATCGTTAAAATACGTACATATGCGCATAGAAAAGTAGAATTTTAAATCTGATGGGAAATAACATTTATGGCTAAAAAAGCTGACTTACCTACGTCAAAATGTCTATTTGAAGTTTAAATACCCTCCGATTTTCTGTTTTGATTCATTTGCTTCTTTGTACACCATTGAACCATATTTGACATCATATCTAGAACTTTTTTCTAGACGAGCCGACCTGTTCCTACTTTTAAAAAAATTCGTTGTTTACTCAATTGGGAGTACATAGACTTTTGCCTAAGTAATCTGAATAAATTAAAAAAACTAGCTTATTATATGTTTGCATTTTTTTTATATTTACTGTTATAGTTATAACCCATGATTTCTTATTTCGGAATTCTATTTTCTCTTTTACAGTATCAAAGATCAAGTTATGAGACTTTTGAAGAGTACTGGGGAAAACCCATTTTTGTCCTTTTGATAAGTTTTGATTAAATTAAAAAAGTCTGCCTAAAAAATAGTTAAAAATTTGATTGGGTACGAAAAACTCCATATGATAACTCAAAATAAGAAAAAAATAAATAAAAGTCTGTGTTACTTGTACCATGATTTTTTACGATTTTAGGTAGATTTCGAAGAAAAGATTTTTTAGTTCCCCGTGAGATTCGCCTAAAATCAAACTAATTTGATAACACGTCCTCTCGCCAGGAGAGCTCGTTTGATAACAAGAAGGGGTGAATTTTTTTCCTCTCGCAAGGAGATCTTTTTTGACTAAGTCAAAAGTCAGTCTTTTTTCGCTCCATACAAGCTTTTCTTACGAGAGGAAAAAAAATTAACCCCCTCGTGTTATCAAACGAGTTCTCCTTGCCAGAGGAAAAACATGGTACATACCATTCTTTCATTTTACTAAATGCGTCCATTTTTTCGTTTTCGACGCCTAAAATGTCGAATTTCGAAAAAAATTTGGGGGACTATATTCAAGCTTGACACCGTTGACAGTAAAGCCACCTGAGCGTTATTCCATTTTTTCCCCGGAGGTCTAGGGGGCGTTAGGGAAGAGTTCAGCGATGCGTATAATAGTCTGTCACCAGCATGCACGGGCCCAAATCCACATTAGTAACACATGGATGGAAAAACGACACTCACTTAATAGTGTCCCCTCCTTCTCTTTTAATAAACACTACGCATATTCTCCTCCTTTATTTTCTATTTAATATATTCGAGTTGATTTTTAACGCCACTTGAACCTCCTGGCTGCGTCTGACGTCCAAAACAAAACAAACAAAAAATCAGTACACCATAAACACCATATGTGACGTCATAAACAGGATTTTTTTTAAAGATGAGCCAATATGAACAAAGTTGTTTATTTTACTAATAAGCTCCTTGCGGAATACTTACGCAATAAAAATTAGAATATCAAAGTTGTCTATTTTCTAAACTCAGTTTTTCTAGTGGGTTTAGTATTCCCCAATGGTTTATTCTTTCTGTGCTCTTTCTCACTGGTAAGTAAAACATCAAATTTTGAGAGTTTCAAAAAACTTTCTAATATTAAAGGAATTAATGGGGAAAAATTAAATCAAACTTTATTATCGAGCCAAAACGATTTAAATTAAGTGTGAATCTTCGGTAACAGGGGTAGAATACAGAATAACATCCCTTTTTCCCTGAAATCGAAATGAGTTTAACAACCCTTTGGGTTCCTTCTAAAAAGCTAATTAACTTTCGGGAAAGCGAGAGGATTCCTCGAGTCCCCATTCATATTCTAATGTGTTGCGGGATTAGGGGTCGGGGACGTGCACTATGCGATCATTCGATTATGAAATTGGATTCCGACCCAGGGAGGTCCCTTGCAGGTGACAACCCCGATGAATATGCAGAGACGTTTGACGTCCGATTCAATATTATCGTTCCAGAAACAATAAAACAACTTAAAAAAAATTATTTTCCCCGATAAACTCAACATAAGGTGGTTTTTCAACCCTCTTTTAAAAACGGGGAAAATAAATCGAGTGAAAACCGACAAGATGCGACATTTGGCGTTACAACCGAAAAAAGGACGGGGAAGGGACGATCTAAAAGGAGCAGATGGACCTTTCGGAGTTTAGTCGGGAAAATCTCGTGGACTGTTGACCACAATTGATTGTATCTCGAGGTGACAACATTTGTCCCGAAGTGTTCCTTGCTAATGTAATTAATTTATGTGAGAGGGAGAAATCTGAACAACCGGACTTTTGGTTAAACTAACCGTTTAGACGAATTACTCCCTCCCATCGATGAATGGACCTTTCGACAACTCCCCAATCAAATAACCCAAAGAAACACACTCAGTTGGGGAAATAGATGTATTTAAAAACATAATTTTATAACATTTGAGTTCAATGTAACTCGTAAAATTTTCATAATTTTGTGGTCGAAAAAGATGAAGATGATTAAAAATTTGGTATATGGTTTTATCTCAGGGAAATGACCCTAGCAAATCACCGAAAACCCGCTTAAACTCTATGGCTAAAAACCTGTGGAAAACTCCAGAGAAGCGAGAATCCGGCATCCGGCACCTAAAGATGGAGGAGACAAGAGTCGAAAAAGCGGCCGCCTTTTCGGCTAATAAAACATTGGAAATCAGGGCTTCTCAGATTTTTAAGCTATAGGGGACGATCGGTATGATTGTTCCTTGGAAAATAACCTAGAAAACTTCAGAATATCTAGTAAAAACTGAGCTTTTCAGATGATAGCTATTGCAGATGACCTAAATTGTTGTTTCTTGGGCAAATAGTTGCAGAAAGCTCCCAAAAACTGATGAAAAAGTGTTTCTCGGCTATAAGAACACGACCAATAGGTTCAATTATCTTACTGATATTCTTAAAGCTAAGATCGCAAATGCAGATGACCTCAAGATTTAGTTGTTTCTTGGGCAAAAAGTTGCAGAAAACTCCCAAAAACTGTCGAAAAGGTGTTTCTCGGCTATAAGAACACGACCAAAATGAATGTTTCTCATGAAAAAACACTGTTAAATATTTTGGTTGAAGAAAACTGCGGCCGTAAGTATGAAAGTTTTGAGTGAAATGCTTAGGATGCTGAAAAATAGGCATTTAGTTACTGAAGCTATTAAACAGGTATGAGGCCTGTGCACAATGGGAACATTTGGTGTCCTCAATCAAAATAGAACAAATTTCGGGTCGATAATGTGAGCAAATGTCTTTGCGGTCATCCGATCAATTTGTCGGGGCCATTAGTGTCTTTGGGAAAAGTTTCCGCCTTTTTCAATAGTAAAAGTCCCTTTATATGGGCAGATGGTCCGGCAACAAATCACTCGTATAATGTCCTCCGGACATAAAATAAACGCTTTTTCCACCGCATATGCCACCTAGAAACTACCATTAAGGCTAAATAGGACAGATTGCCTCCCTTTAAGTATAAAAACCGCTTAAAAATTGTTTTTAATAAAACTCAATGACAAAGTTTATACCATTATGAAGAATGATATAAAAAAAAAAAAGCTGTGGACAACCTGAGATTCACTTTCCACGTGGGGATTAATGAAAAAAGTTTAAGAGTTGGGGGGCGAGCACATCAAAATTCACCGCCTCCGGCAAAGGTATGAATACTAATTCATCAGGGAGAGTTTTTGAAAGGAAAAATCTTGGATGATCAAAGTAAAAACTTCTTTGAGGACCTTCCCCTTGAGTTTTTCCCTTCAATTTTTTTTTACTATATTAAACATATTTGCTGCATATAAGATTGCCCCATTATTATTCTTCTTCGCCGTAAAAGAGACACCTTGATTAACGCCTCGCCTTTTTTTTTTTCTTTTTCCATCGTAACTTTTCAGGAGAATAACTGACAAACGTAATGAATCAATTTAGAACTTTTTCAACGCGAGATAAAATTGATTTTTTATGTAAAAAAGAAATCTTTTGCAGTAGCGACAAAAGCGCGAAAGGAAAAAACGAAGAATTTTTTTTTTCTTTGTGGAAGACAAAAAGCGAGACTTCTCCACGTGCTATATAAGAGCGGATTTCTTCGAGTAGGAATCCTGGAGACATTCCCTTCGTGAGGTCGTACACAATCTTTCCCATCGATATTCAAAACACTTTGAGAATGCCTTAACTTTTTCTCATGAGATACCTTCGAGAGGACGGTGCCCGCTTTCTTTATGGAGCATCTAGAATATGCGCGACATGTCCCGCTCTAATGAAACAATCACCTATTGTGGTATGAAATGCCATCTTTTATTCATGACGGTTTGAAAGAAAAAATATTTTTTCTCTCCCGTGTTCTACAATCATATTCATGGTTTGTTTTTAAATGAGACGTTTTTGAGTTTTTAAGGCGAAGGGGTTGGTTTTGTGCATGACCCATGTGACAGTAACTAGACAGAAGGGGATATCGTTCCACAATAGACACCTCCCTCTTTTAGTCCACCCCTGTTCGTGCTCCATCAGCTGAAAAATCACCCCCTCTGTTCACGTGCCCCGTGGGGTCTAAACACCCTAGAAGGGACAACAGACCCCAGGGAAACTTTCGCGATTCTATGTGCGTTTTAATGGATCTTTAATGTCACACCACGTGCGATCAAACTGCCATTCGACAAAAATTCCAAAAGTCACCTTCATAACTCAGGCTGACTTGGCTCTTTTTCGGATTCCAGAAATCCCCCATTTTTCCCTCAGAAGATTAATGAATGCAATTTGTCCTTAAATTTGTCGAAAAGTTAATTAAAAAAGGAAAAGAGCGAGGGAGGTTCCATTACGGTAATAATGGCGTTTTATGGTGGAACAATCAAAAGGCGAACTGGTCCCGTCCGATTAGACTTTCAAATGTTCGTCCGGAGCAGGCAATAAATTAGCAATAAGTCCCTCATATGTAATGCTTTTAAGTTAATTGGATCATTTCTGTTTAGTTTTCCGGGGGCCTCGCAATTTTCTAGATTAGAAAAACCTTGTCCTCCTACTCCTGTGGACAGAAGAAGTGGGGGCTGTTAAGGGAGAGAGAGGGACCTAATATATTTTTCCGCAAGAGTTGTTTTTTTCCCGCAATCTCCATAAAAGATTGGGCCTAAACCGCAGACAAATTTTAACTTCACCCCTACTGGGAAACCTTGATGTAATACATTAAACGATACATGGCTTTCAACCTTATTTTAATCAAGGGGTCAACAAAAAAAATCTCTTTCTCTCTATTTTGCCTCCCATTCCCTGGAGATTTAAGGCTCTCTGGTCTCTCTTGGGGTAACAAATTGAAATCCATTCCAGAATGTCCCTGACAGCAGTAATGTCATCTTAAAAGCCTATGATGGTTGATGTCCCTTTTTAGTGGACTGTCAAGAACTTCGGAGGACGTTGATATAGAAAGAACTTATGATTCTGAGAACTTTCCAGGAACCTGGAATGTTCCTGCATGCATTTGGGATACCTATGACAGGGTGTAGCGAATGAAGAGTTTCTGGACTGCAGCAAAGTAAACGAAACTCGGAATCAACTTAAGGGGATGTAGGAGCGAATGGTTACTTAAGGATTAAGGAAGCAGTTGTTAAAATTGAAGCTTAAATTTTTAAAACCCTTTTCCTAAATGGAATTAAAAGGATTTCGTAGAGTTGGCGTTTCAATAGTTTTCCCGCCTGTCAAAAGAGCAGTTGTATCCCGATTAACCGTTTACGAAGGGAAAGAAAAGAGTGGGGTGACTCCCTTTTTAAAAGTTATATCTGCAATCCATAACGGTACATTATGAAACCATAATCCACGGTAGGCGAAAGTTGAAGGGGGGGGGGAGGGGGTGCAACGTGTGCGTCCGTGCGGAGGCGGCTACATTGTGTCCCCTTCAAACGTTTTCGGGGAGGGGTGAGACAATGAACGGGGCAGCTCCGCAATCTAAACAAACCCCAGCAACGTGTGACAATACCCTTTTGTCCTCCCTTTTTCTCTCTCTCTCCCTACCCCGCGACCACCGTCCTCACAACGTCCTACCCTAATTCAGTCGGAAAAATTACCCCTCCCAGCTCTTTTAATCCTGGCTTATCATGCAACTGTTGAGCCCCGCCGCACAAGAATAACAGTACTTTTGAACCAAAACTATTTGAAACTTATAAAAATTGTATCAAATTGAAAGATGGTTCAGGAAATAAAACCTTGTAGGCTAATCTGAGTTCTAGCCACACTAGCGATCCCAGCGGACAACTACGTAACTTTATTCAAAAAGGTTGGAGTAAAGGGTGCACAATCTTTCGATTGTTTTACCTTAACCGTAAAACGACACGACGCCGGATTCTCTGAGCTACTGGAGCAACACTTTTCCCCTCTTTTTACCCCTCACTTCTCCCCAACCGCTCCCAGAAAGCACAGAAAGCGACGAGTGATGCGATCATCACGTAGTTCATTTCTTCCCCAACAGATTGCCAGTTTTTGCATGTCGCTAGTGCCACGGGAAGCGAAGGTATTAAATTTTTTAGAGAGGCTTCCCGGTGGCGAAGCTGGGCAACTAAAGTCGCCTGCGGTCTCCAAACGAAAAGCGCGAATGGCAAATATAGTCGCCTGCGGTCTCGAAAGGGTTAACGCTACAATATAACGTGAAGCCATCCGTTTATTTTGTGGGGTTAAATTAACACAAGCTTAAGATTTCATAATCGTCTGCTTGAATCGCTACCCTTCACATTTTACAAGTTTATTCGTTCTGCTACGAGTGTATGTGGCTAAAGCTCAACTTTTAATTGACCTGCAATTTTCAGCAGCAAAGTAAGGTGACTGCCTCAGTAGTTTTCAAGGCTTAATTTTCAAGCCCACTCTATCAACTTATAACGAATAATGAACGACATTAGTGGCCTCGTTGTTTTCCGCAAGACTTTTAACTTGGGAGCAAAATAAAGCTTCCTCTTCTCACTCCGTGATTAATACCAGAGGGATCTTTTCCGAACAAATTGTTCACAGGGTTTGAGGTCATTAGCGACTCCATCTTCCGAGGGTTGGCGATGAAGGGGTTGGAGCCTAATTAGCCTTGACTTGTTCACTTTTATTAGGGGTCGGCTTAAGTAATCCTCGCTCGGGGAGACACTTTATTAATGCTTCCGTTCCGGGCAATTACCTGCTTTAAATATCATTAAGTTGCATAAATCAAAACGTCTTTTTGTAATTAACCCTATATAATAGAATAAAAAGAAAATTTTTTTTATAATGTTATCTAAGTGTCTAATTAACTTCTTATTAGCCTTGAGTTAATAAGAAGTCCGGTCTTATTAAGCATGCAAAAAAAGTAGGGTCGGAGCTCCTCGGCTTTAGCAAGGCTGGACGATCTGCGAAGCGTGGCTGAGAATTTTTATGAGATCGGACGGAGAAAAAGGACAAAAAAGAGCGACCGGACGTGCACAGGAGAGGTTCCCACACTTTTAACGATGTAGAAGACTTGGGAATGCGAAGGTTTGGGTATTTCAATCAATATGGCTTAAGATAAAAGTGGCACTTCGTAAAGGATTGAGAGTCTCATTACCGGGACACGTGGTCGTCCTATCAGTTCAGATCATTGCGCGGATATAAATGAAATATTGGTTTGTTTACACTCGGCGAAAAGGGGTCCCACGGAAGACACGTGTCGAGACACGTGGCCCTTACAAAACTAATAAGTCAAAACAGTCATTGTTTGTATTTCATCACCTAAAAACCCTTTTTCCGTCTTTCAGGATCTGCCCGTTTTGTGCGACTGTGGGCGTGGGGAGGAGATTCGGTGATGGATGTTACCCTGAAAGGGGTTCCGACCCTCTGGACAGCTGCGTCTATTTCAAAGCTAACTTTTTCCTCTATTGTAAACAAACATGTCCAACTGTTAACTCCATCGTTATTGTAGTCTTTTAAAGAAATGACCTTAGGACAATTTTTTTTTGTTAATATTTAAGTTACAGGCTTGAGATTTCAGCGGTCATCAATCTCACTTCATCTCCGATGACGTCACACTTGAGGTCACCCAATCAATCACTCCTTCTTGTTTTCCTTCTCCGTATGCATAACCAAAACCCTAGGAAAGGCTACGCGCGGGAATAACGTCGAATTTACATTCTATAAACATGTTTTGTTTGTTGCCAACGCAATCCATATGTATCTCAACTACCGCGTCAGAGTAAACAAATTGTAAAAACGACCGATTTTTCGACCGCCACCATTTTTTCCGCGTTCGACGACTGCATAAATTTCTTTTAAAAAGCACCAGAGAGCCGTTTAACAAATGAGCCAACAGGAAAAAACAACAGAAAATGCATCTGACATTTAATATATGGGAAATCATTTTTCAGTGGTATACACTCGTTTTTTGGAAAAATGCAGATTTCATTATTCCATATTTTCATCATTATGGTCACCCCTCCTCCTCTCCTTCATGGTCACGTAACCCTTTTTAGGCTTCCACAAAATTCTTGAAACTCCCTTTTTTTAGAGGTTTATTTCGATTTTCTAGTTAAAAACAATCGGTTTCCATAATTCATTTTGGCTGCAGGATAGAGGAAGCCTGTACGTAAAAAAGTCGGCAAAATTCTAAAAGTAGAAAAACATGGTTATAACAGTATTTCATAACTTTAATTATTTATATCTCAAAGTTTGCTTACGCCGTGCGTGCACCTTTTCCACTGCCGCCTCAATTTTGAGATCATTTTTCCCCTTCTTTTTTTTTTAATAATAATTACTTCTTCATTAATCTCGCTAATTAAATGGCGATAAATAGAAAAATACCAGAGTTGACATCGCTAGTTATCGAAACGTTCTTTCCACTTTATCGATCCTCGTCACGTCCCTTGGACAACAAGGAAAGGAAGTATACAATCAAGATTAACACCCGACATCGTGTGAATTAAAATGCCGTCGTCGGTTTTTTTTCTTCTTCTTTCCCCTTCGTCTTTCTCAATAGAATGCCGGCATCGGCCTATACTAAAGGCTCCCTATTTTATAACGTTTCCAATCGGAATGTCGCTCTTTCATTAGCCTCATTAAGAACACTTAAATGTCCAGTGTCATTCTTTGATAATAGATGGCGTTAAATAAGGAGAAATTGTTGGCAGAGGAAATCAAGAATTAGAGGTTACAAGGGGTTCAGAATCGAAGGAAACCGAACAAGTCCATGTCTTAGAGACCCTTCCTTTTCACTCCTCCTTTTTCTTCTCTATTTGCATCTCATTAGCATACTAGTTGATCCCTATTGCTCCCTATCTTTCAGAAGGAAAAGGGCTTTTCCCTAAACTTTATTTGCGGCTTCTTGATTCCTAAAAGCTTCCCAAATGAAACGAACGTCTTTATTAGACTCAGGGAGGTAATCTGCATACGTCCGACCTCCCCTGTTTTTTAGACCCTCGCTGGATCTCCCACTTCTACCGAGGAGGAAATTAAAGAAAACTCACCGTCTCTTTTCCTTTATTAAACCTTCTCTTTTAAACTTTAATCTCACACAGAAATTTTTTTTAGAAGTTAATAACGCCATGAATTTTTGAGATAATGAAACTTTTAATCAAGGACGACGTTGAAGGTCTTCATTTTGTCTTCTGATCCTGGACACCTTGCCCACCTGTTTGACACGTCACCTGCGATCAAAATCCCGGCTACTTTTTGTTTATCTTAAGGCTATGAATAGCTTAAAAGGTTTAACATTAATGTTATTACCTGAAAACCCCTGCTACTAGTTCATTACGGTCAGGTGTCTTGAATATTTAAGGACAATGATGGCCCTATCGATAATGCCCCGAACGCATTACCATAATAAGGTTAACAAAAAAAATCTACTTCTTGTGTCTTCTTCATTTTTATCTTCAGGAGTTTCTTAATTTTCAGTAGATAAACAAAAAAGTTTTAAAAAAAGAGGAGAAATTTGTAAGGGAGTTGAGTAGGTACGCTAAAATTTTTAAAGGCTTGTAAAAATAAAATGTTCCATAAACATAAAAAGTTGCCTTAGATGGGTAAGACACCTGTTACGGTAAAAGAAAAAACGTAGGGAAAAGGGGATCTTTTTGCGAAAAAAAAACTCTGATGAAACCACATTAAATAGCAATTTTCCCTTGACGAGGCGCCATATAATATTGAAAATAAATCCTGGAGGCAACGCCAAATCCCCGGCCATTAAACAGACTTAACGAAAAGTTGAAGGCGTTTTTGCCGTTAAAACTTGTTTCTCTCACCCACCTTATCAAAATGCAAAATACTTACGGCTCATTTTTTTCCACCCCCCCCCCCCCTTCTCTTTCTCAATGCCTCTCGGTTTTAATATTTTGTCCGTCCCCGAAGACGGAGGCGCCATCTGGAGCGAGTCCCGTTAACTCGTACCGCCTTCTTAATCTCAACCTCCCCACATTTTAATAATGGTATTTAATTAAGTCTCACCCTATTTTCCGACTAAAAAGACTCGGGAGAGATGGTGTGCTCGGGGGGCCTAATTGGGGAAAACCTTTATTGGAATAATCCGGATATCTTCGCCGAGTCGGGCTTCTCACTGAAATCCCTTTTTCGGCTCTGTCTTAAGCCAATTTCGTGGACTTGATTCAGCTTTATTGTTCTAACCTATCATTTCTTATTTGCCAGATTTTCCCTCAATTTTTATCGGCGGAGAAACTTTTTCTACGAGATTTATGAGCAAATTTCTCAATCTGCTGATCAAAAACACCACTGCACAAGATTTTCACGCATTTTGCGCGATATTTTGCTGACGATCGTGAAATTCTCCTCCTCAGTCTAACAACTGAGGAAAATGTTTTACCGTGAACGTGAGGAACGTTGGGCACATACAGCTCCTTGGAGAATGACGATCAAGGAGTAAATTAACTCTCGTATTGTAACTTGATCGATGCTGGTTAGGAGTTGGCCACTAATCAGGGCCAGAGCAATGAGCCCTGTCAATCCATATTTACATATTAATAACTTGTTATCTCAACTACCGCCTCCGACCAATTTTCTGCCAATTTAACTTCATTTGCCCGGAACCGCGCGCGCGTCCCCCTTTCAACTTTAAATTAATACACCGTCTGGGGGTGACTTTAGACAAAACTTGTAATTTAAGTTTAAATAATATTATCTCGAGATGATTATATTAGACAAGTGGTGGATTGTTGGGTTTTCAAGTAGGTTGCCTTTTCGAGGGGTTGAGGGCGTTTGTAATGAAGGAGGGAAGTGTGGAGATAAGAGAAGTGTTCTCTCGAGACCTCTGGAGATGATGTTAGACCCTTAGACGTGTAATTGATGAGACAGTCCTCCCCAGTTTGCCCAAGTAATTGTCTGGGCGGGTAAGATTTACACAAAACTGACCCCAACCGTATTGTCTCAAGCGCTCTATATGCTAAAATAA